>VWZT01008987.1:0-14976 GCA_013397055.1 Pachycephala philippinensis
CCGACCGGCACCTGCCGGCACCCCCAGAGCCCCGGTGTCCCCTCACGGTGCTGCGTTTTAAGCTCTGCTGGAAATTAAACACAAGCTTGGAATGGGGAGAAACCCAAATAAAGGTTGTAGGTTGAAGTATGAACGGTTTAATAATCAGAAATAAAGTAAAATGCTGTAATAGTGGTAAACAACCATCATAGTAGAAAGGGAAAGGAGAAAAAATAGCAGTTGTTGACGCGTGCCAGAGCCCCCTTCCCACATCCCGATTGCTCCCCCCACTTTGGGATAATTCCCGATAATGTTTCCAGTTTATATACTGGGAATGACATTCTGTGGTGGGGAATATCCCCTTGGCCAGTTGGGATCACCTGCCGCGGTTTCTTTTGGGAACCTCCTCACTGGCAGAGCAGGAGACACGAAAAAAACGGGAAAAAAGAGTCCCTGGGTTGGGATAAACCCCGATCCATGACCCTGCACAGGGCACCCATCCAGCTGAAGTGTCTGAGAGGATGTGGAGAAATGAAATACTCCTTTTTTTGTGGTTTTTTAAGAATAAAAGTACAATATTTAAACATAAGCGCTCTGTGCCGTTGCAGAGGAACGCGGGCAGCAGCTCGGATGGAACGGAGGACTCGGATTTCTCCACGGATCCCGAGCACACGGACAGCTCCGAGAGCGATGGCACCTCCCGGAGATCCGCCCGCGTCACCCGCTCCTCGGCCAGGCTCAGCCAGAGCTCCCAGGGTGAGAGATCGGCTCCTTAAACCAGGGACAGGCTCTTCCTTAAACCGGGGACAGGCTCTTCCTTAAACCGGGGACAGGCTCTTCCTTAAACCGGGGACAGGCTCTTCCTTAAACCTGGGACAGGCTCTTCCTCAAACCGGGGACAGGCTCCTTAAACTGGGGACAGGCTCCTCCTTAAACCAGGGACAGGCTCTTCCTTAAACCGGGGACAGGCTCCTTAAACCAGGGCCAGGCTTTTCCTTAAACCGGGGACAGGCTCTTCCTGAAACCCGGGGACAGGCTCCTTAAACCCGGGTCAGGCTCTTCCTTAAACCAGGGAAATGCTCTTCCTTAAATCCAGGACAGGCTGTTCCTCAAACCAGGGCCAGGCTCTTCCTCAAACCAGGGACAGGCTCCTCCATCCCCACACACGGGATCCCAAATGCAGCTCCACACCTCGAGCAATCCCACTATTCCCAAGGGTTATGGGTTCTTATCTAAACCCTGATGGTTCTTATCTAAACTGAGGGATCTTTACTTCTCCATATGGGAGCTGGGTGCTAATTATGGGTTAATTAAGTTGTTAAACCTGGAGAAAGCTGGTGTTACTCCAGATTGCTCCGAGTGTCTGGAGATTGTATCTGGCAAGGCCAGAGTGTGATGAGAGAGGCGGGACACAGACAGGGACTGTTGGTCAGCGCGGGGCAGGGGGGTCCCCGTGGTTCCTGTGGGATAACTGTGGTGTTCCCATGGTTCCTGTGGGGATAACTGTGGTGTTCCCATGGTTCCTGTGGGATAACTGTGGTGTTCCCATGGTTCCTGTGGGGATAACTGTGGTGTTCCCATGGTTCCTGTGGGATAACTGTGGTGTTCCCATGGTTCCTGTGGGGATAACTGTGGTGTTCCCATGGTTCCTGTGGGATAACTGTGGTGTTCCCATGGTTCCTGTGGGGATAACTGTGGTGTTCCCATGGTTCCTGTGGGATAACTGTGGTGTNGCGTTCGGGCCGGATGAGCCCGTGTACTCCACGCGGAGGGTGACCCGCAGCCAGCAGCAGCCAGCTCCTGTCACCCCAAAGAAATACCCGCTGAGACAGACCCGCTCCTCCGGCTCCGAGACCGAGCAGGCCGTGGATTTCTCGGACAGAGGTACCCGGAGGGGCAGGGAGGGCTGGGGGATCTGGGGGAACGCCGTGGCTGCCTGCCTCACACAGCCCCTGAGGTGTTTTTGGGAGCTCTCCCCGCAGCCCTGTCCCCTCCTCTCCTCACCCAGACACCAAAAACGCGGCGGATCACGACGAGTCCCCGCCCCGCACCCCCACCGGCAACGCGCCCTCCTCCGAGTCCGACATCGACATCTCCAGCCCCAACGTGTCCCACGACGAGAGCATCGCCAAGGACATGTCCATGAAGGACTCGGGCAGCGACCTCTCCCACCGGCCCAAGCGCCGCCGCTTCCACGAGAGCTACAACTTCAACATGAAGTGTCCCACTCCGGGCTGCAACTCCCTCGGTAACCCCAGCTCCGGGGTCATCCTCACAGCTTTGTCCTGCTCCGGTGTTGCTGCTTAGCTGGGTGTTAGGTCCTAAAATCGGGGTGAATTAGGGTCAGGAATATCAGGGAGAAGTGGGGCTGGAGAAGGGATGTGGAGTATAAATACAGGGATGTGTTATTCCTGGAGGTGTTTCTGTTTTGGGGGGTGACAGGGTAAAGAGCCAGGTAGGAGAGTGAGCAGAGGTGTGGGAGGAGAATTCCCAGATTTGTGGGCGGGAGCTGGTCTATGCCAGAAACAGGATTTCAGTCCCAAATTATTGCTCTGCCATCCCTGGCTGCTTTGGCTTAGTGTGAGAAAGATTTTCCTTCCTTTTTACACCAGGAGGTTTCCTCCTATCCCCCTGTCAGTAACCTGAGCATGCTCCTGGGGGGGATCTGCCCATCTGGGAGACTTTTTCCACCTCTTTGGGATCATTTGTCCCAAGTTTTGTTGTTTTTCTGACCCTTTGCAGGACACCTGACCGGGAAACACGAGCGCCACTTCTCCATCTCGGGGTGCCCTCTCTACCACAACCTCTCAGCAGATGAGTGCAAGGTGAGTGGTTTTTTACCTCCTGGTTTCTCCTCCTTTGGGATTTTTAGGACAAAATGCCAAGCGTTGTGATTTATGAGCAGAAAATAAGAGTTCACCTGTGTGTGCTGGTGTGTTTGGCTGTGAGACAGCAGCGTTTGTGTGTCAGAGCTGGGAGTTACAGCTCAGAGTGCTCACCTGGAAGGGAGGAGGGGTGGCAGGAGGTGGCTGCAGCCCTGACACGGGTGAATTTTGGCCTCCAGGTGCGAGCCCAGAGCCGGGACAAGCAGATTGAGGAGCGGATGTTGGCCCACAGGCAGGATGACAACAACAGGCACGCCACCAGGCACCAGGTAAACGGGGACAGCCTCAGCTCCTGGCTCCCAGCACGGGGATTTAACCTGGGATTTAACCATCCACATCCCACAGAAGCTGCTGGGGCAGTCCTGGCAGTCCTGGCAGCTCCAGCGAGGAATTCCCTGTATCCATTAAATGAAGTTGGAGCAGGCATGGAGGGCAGAGCTGTGATTTCCCTGTGGCCAAACCAGGGCAGGGACATTTCCCAGTCCCTGAGTCAGCTGGGAGCTCTGCCCCATTCCACGGGGAGTGCTCCCTGTCCCGTGGCGCCCAGGCTGTGGTGGGGAGGAACATTTCCTGCTCTGCATTCCTGTGCTGCGCCTGCAGTGCCCTGTGATTAGCGCAGGATCTGGTTCAAACCTCCTGGGATGGGAGCCAGGACGGAATTCCTTGGGGTGGGAACTGAAGGAGAATGTTTGGAGGGGCTGGAGCCTCTCAGGGGTCCCACCTTGGGTTTCTTTCAGGCCCCCACAGAGAGGCAGCTGCGGTACAAAGAGAAGGTGGCTGAGCTCAGGAAGAAGAGGAACTCGGGGCTGAGCAAGGAGCAGAAGGAGAAATACATGGTAAAAGCAGGAATTCCATCCTTTCATTCCCCCCGGGGTGGGATTTGGCTTTCCCACTAGGAAAGCTGCAGGATCCAGCAGCTCAGCAGCCGAACTCCCGTCCTTTGGTGTTCCAGGAGCACAGGCAAACCTACGGCAACACCCGGGAGCCTCTCCTGGAGAACCTGACCAGCGAGTACGACCTGGAGCTGTTCCGGAGGGCCCAGGCCCGGGCGTCCGAGGACCTGGTGAGACCCAGCCCTGAGGCACTGCCAGCAGAGCCCTTGGGGCGCTGGGGCCCTTCCCGGGCTGTGTGGGAGCTGTGAGGCAGGACAGGGAGCTGGGGAGCAGCTCCAGGCCAGCGCAGTCACCCCGGGGTAGGGGATGAGTGCCGGACATCCTCAGGGATCAGTGGAGAGAGCTGGAGCTGAGCTCTGCGCTCAGGAATGTTCCCAGGGGACAGTGACAGCTTCCCTGTGCTCACAACAAAAGCCACCTTGGCCCTAGCCAGTGACTGAGTTCACAGCCTGGTGTTGGTGGAGCTCCTGAGGAGCTTCCCAAAGCCACATCCCATTCCAGAGAGGGATCAAAAGATCCTCTGGTGCTTCCCTGTGAGATCATCGAGTGCCACCCGTGACCTGACACCACCTTGTCCCCAAGTGCCACATCCAGCTTTTCCTTAAACACCTCCAAGGACGGTGACACCTCCCTGGGCAGCCCCTTACACTTCCCAATCCCTCTTTCTGGGAAGAAATCCCTCCTCATGTCCAGCCTGAGCCTCCCCTGGCACAGCTGGGGCTGTGTCCTCTTGTCCTGTTGTTCCCTGGGAGCAGAGCCCGACTCCAACCTCCTGTCAGGAGTTGTGGAGAGCCATGAGGTCTCCCCTGAGCCTTTTCTCCAGGATAAACACCCCCAGCTCCCTCACTGCTCCTCACAGCACTTGTGTCCTGTCCCTGTGGATCAGGAAAGAAACAGAGAGTGGCGAGGAGCTGTAAGGATTTAATGAAAGACAAGTTTAAAAGACTCGAAACAGATTTCCTCCAGGAAAACAAATCCCAGTGGTCCCCCAGCTGCTTTCAGTGAGGTTTTTGGCCCGTGCAGGAGAAGCTGAGGCTGCAGGGGCAGATCACCGAGGGCAGCAACATGATCAAGACCATCGCGTTCGGGCGCTACGAGCTGGACACGTGGTACCACTCGCCCTACCCCGAGGAGTACGCGCGCCTCGGCCGCCTCTACATGTGCGAGTTCTGCCTCAAGTACATGAAGAGCCAGACCATCCTGCGCAGGCACATGGTGAGGAAGGGCTCATTCCCACCGGGAATTCTGCTGTGAGACCGGGGAAGGGCTCGTTCCCCCCAGGAATTCTGCTCTGGCACTGGGGAAGGGCTCGTTCCCCCCGGGAATTCTGCTGTGGCACCAGGAAAGGGCTCATTCCCCCCGGGAATTCTGCTGTGGCACTGGGGAAGGGCTCGTTCCCCCCGGGAATTCTGCTCTGGCNGGCTCGTTCCGCCCCAGGAATTTTGCTCTGGCAGCCAGTGCCCAGCCAGGCTCAGCCTGCCCCACTCACAAACATGTGGAACCACGGTTGGCGTGGCTGGGTTGCTGCAGGAGGCGAGGCTGCAGGTTCCTGTCCCACTGCAGCAGTTTCCTGTCCCACTGCTGCAGTTTCCTGTCCCTGCAGCAGGTTCCTGTTCCACTGCAGCAGTTTCCTGTCCCTGCAGCAGTCGCTGTCCCTGCAGCAGTTTCCTGTCCCTCTGCAGCAGTTGCTGTCCCTGCAGCAGGTTCCTGTCCCACTGCAGCAGTTGCTGTCCCTTAACCAGCAGTGACATCCCCCTTTCCTGTCCCTGTCACAGGCCAAGTGTGTCTGGAAGCACCCCCCCGGGGACGAGATCTACCGCAAGGGCTCCATCTCCGTGTTCGAGGTGGACGGCAAGAAGAACAAGGTGAGCGTGGCCCAGAGGGGAGTTCTGCACTGCTGGAATTTGGGAGGAGCTTTGGCAATGGCCAGAGATGACCTTAAAGATAAAATACAGAGACCCAAGCCCTGCTCCCTGTCTCTTCATCCTGAGGAGATCACCTCCATTCCCACCTCCCCACCCACAGAAATCCAGGCTTATCCATGTCCATCACCGGTGGAATTGTTTCCTGACCCAGCTGCTCTGTTTCCCCATCATTTCTCAGATGATTCAGATTTTTTTTTGTCCTTTCCGAGGTGGTTTCGCCCACCCTGGGGATATCCCACTGGAATAAACACCTGCATCTCTCTTTTTATCCCCAGATCTACTGTCAGAACCTGTGCCTGCTGGCAAAGCTTTTCCTGGACCACAAAACCCTTTATTATGATGTTGAACCCTTCCTCTTCTACGTCATGACAGAGGCTGACAACACTGGCTGCCACCTGATCGGGTATTTCTCCAAGGTCAGTGGAAAACATTCATCATCCACCTCACTAAAACAGGATTTAGGACCCCCTGATCAGCACAGGGTCTCTTCTGCAGTCTCGGGATTTGCTGCTTTTGGGGACAGATGAAGTTCCAAGGCTGAGCTGCAGGAGTTGTTCTGTTTGCTGAGGGGTTGCTGCTGCTCCATCTTCTCTCATTCCCTGCAAAACCCAAACCAGCTCCAAGGAGCTGTTGGTGCCAGGAAGCAGAGTGGTGTCTTCAGCAGGGATAAAGAAATGGGGAAGGAACGTGGAGAAAAATACATTAAAATAAATACTAGTCACCATGATTTCTTTTTAAAATAAAGAAATATAAATAATAATAAAAATTCTGAGTTCTGTGCCTTGTTTCCAGGAGAAGAATTCCTTCCTCAACTACAACGTGTCCTGCATCCTGACCATGCCCCAGTACATGAGACAAGGCTACGGCAAAATGCTCATTGACTTCAGTAAGTGGGGAGGGAAATTCCAGGGGAAAATTCCTCCAATTCCACCGGGGAATCTCACCTGGCTGCTGGTGCTTGAGCAGTTCCCATCCTGGCTCGTTTCTGAGTAATTTAAATAATTTTAAAAAAACTTTTTTAGGCTATTTGCTGTCAAAAGTAGAAGAAAAGGTCGGCTCCCCTGAACGTCCCCTGTCTGACCTGGGGCTGATCAGCTACAGGAGCTACTGGAAGGAGGTTCTGCTGCGGTACCTGCACAACTTCCAGGGCAAGGAGATCTCCATCAAAGGTGTGTCTGGGAGCTGGGGGGATTTGGGAACATCCCTGTGTTCGTGGAACACCCAGGAGTTTGTGGAGCACCAGATTTAATGGGACATTCCTATGGTTGGGAATGGCTCCTCCCCACTCCTGCCACCAGCAAAGGTGGGCCAGTTTGCAGCGTTTTGGAAGGATGGATTGGCTGTTTCTTAAAAAAACCCACAATTTAAAAAAGATTCAGCCACAAGCTTCGTCCACCTGTGGATTAGAATGTTGATTTTAACAAGAAAAATGGCTCTGACACCAATATTGAGAATATTTGGCCTTCTTTTAGTGGCACTTCTCTGCTGGTGGCACCTGGGAGGTTGTGGGATTTCCTGGGGATGTGAGGTACCCTGGAAAAGCAGGATTGCATTTTCTCTCAGAGGATTTGTCACAGAGACCCCAAACCCAGCACCCCAACCCTGCAACCCTGGCTGTGCCTGAGGGGAATTTCCTCTCCCGCATTTCTGGGGGAATTACACAGAGCTCGGGTGGGACCCCGGGGGTTTGGGGCTGTTTTGGGGGCTCTGGGGTGGGCTCTGACCAGGCTCTGCCTTGCAGAGATCAGCCAGGAGACCGCAGTGAACCCCGTGGACATCGTCAGCACCCTGCAGGCCCTGCAGATGCTCAAGTACTGGAAGGGCAAGCACCTGGTCCTCAAAAGACAGGTGAGCCTGGCCTCTCCTGGGGCTATCTCCTTCCATTTCCCTGTTTTCCTTGCTGGAATCAGGGGTTCCCTGGGTTTTCCAGCCTGCTCATTCTCATCCCCGAGCAAAACAGGATGTGGGGATGTGACCTCGTTCCTCAGCAGGGCAGGAATGAGCTCTCCTGACCTGCACAGGCACCCCAAAATCCCACCCTGGGAGCGCTGTCCGAGCACTCCCGGGGCTCTGGCAGCCTCGGGGCCGTGCCCCTTCCCTGTTCCAGCACCCCACCACCCTCTGGATGAGGAACTTCTCCCTAAAATCCAACCCAAACCTCCCTGGCACGGAGTGAGCGGGACTGATGGAATCCTGATAAGTCAATCCCCAGATGTGCCAAACGCTTTCCCTTCCCTGGGTTTCCTTTGGAGCTTGATTGAAGGGCTCCTAGAAAACTGTGGAGAAGAAGTTGTTAATTGGGTGTAACTTTGGTGTAACTTTGGTGCTGTTTTGGTGTAACTTTGGTGCTATTTTGGTGCTGTTTTGGTGTAACTTCAGTGTTATTTTGGTGTTATCTTGGTGTAACTTTGATGTTATTTTGAGGGATTAATGGGTGAGTCACCCTCCCCTCTGTGGTGTTGTCCCATGGATGATTCTCCATCGGAATCACCTCTAACCTGCCCCTCCCCTGCTGCCCCCAGGACCTGATTGACGAGTGGATCGCCAAGGAGGCCAAGAGGTCCAACAGCAACAAGACCATGGACCCCAGCTGCCTCAAGTGGACCCCTCCCAAGGGCACCTAAGCGTCCCCGCCAGCGTCCCCAGCGTAGAAGCACCGTAGGGATCCGTGTCGTGCCGTGCTGTGGTGAATGGCTGCTGCAGTGTCCCCGGGGCAGGTCACCCCCGGGCCGGCCTGGCCCGGCCCTGTGTCCCCACAGTTCTGAGGAACTCGGATGTTTCGGCCTCAGTGAGGCCGCGAGGACTGGACGTGTCTCGGAGCCCCAGGAAGCTGCAGCCCGAGGAGCTCTGATTGCTGGGCCTGTCCCTGTCCCTGCTGCCCCTGCCCCTGCTCTGTCCCTGTCCCTGTCCCTGCTGTCCCTGTCCCTGTCCCTGCTGTCCCTGTCCCTGTCCCTCCTCTCCCTGCCCCTGTCCCTGCTGCCCCTGTCCCTGCTCTGACCCTGACCCTGCTCTGACCCTGCTCTGTCCCTGCTCTGTCCCTGTCCCTGCTGTCCCTGCTGTCCCTGCTCTCCCTGTCCCTGCTCTCCCTGTCCCCGCTGTCCCTGTCCCTTCTGTCTCTGTCCCTGTCCCTGCTGTCCCTGTCCCCGCTGTCCCTGTCCCTGCTGTCCCTGACCCAGCTGTCCCTGTCCCTCTGTCCCTGCTGTCCCTGTCCCTCTGTCCCTGCTATCCCTGTCCCTGCTGTCCCTGTCCCTGCTCTGTCCCTGTGCCCAATGTCCCTGTCCCTGTCCCTGTCCCTGTCCTGCTCCACTGATCTCTCCCACCACCCCCTGTCCCTCCTGCAGCTCTCCTCAGTCCCAGGGTCACTCCTGGCTCTTGGACAATATTTGGAAGAGCTTCTCTGGGGCAGGCCTGGCTTTCCCAGCAACGGCAGCATCTGGAGCTGCTCCTGTCCCGTTCCGTGTCTGAAATAGGTTTAGTGGGATAAAATCCCCCTCTCGCAGCAGTTTTCCCTAGGATCCAGCAGATCTCCACTTTTAGTTCCTATTGTCCAGCCAGAACTGCACCTCCTGCCCCTGAAGGGGTCCTGTCACCCCTCCTGGAGCCACCACAGCCCTGCTGGAAGCACCTCTGGATTAGAGTTCCCATTTTTCCTGGTGTGTATCTCGTGGAATTCCCGAGTTCCTGTACATAAACAGCCTGCTGAGTGTATCCCCCCAGAGATGTTTTTTCCCGGAGCAGCCTTCCTGGAATTCCAGGTCCCTTTTTTTTTGGAGTTTTTTCCCCTCCAGGCTGAAGGAATCCAAACTTTGGCCTTTTCCAAAGAGCCACGGGAACTCCCAGCAGCAATTCCAGGAGCTCTTGGGCTGCTGTGCTCCAGGGAGGGATGGATTCCCTGGCAGAGCAAAGAAAGCTTGGATTCCTCTCTCCCATCAGCAGAAATATCCCGGAATGGCTTCCCAGTGAAACCACTGTCCTCGTGCCACCAGCGCCTGCGTGGCTCCAGTGTCACTGGCACGGGACAGCCCTGGGAAGGGGCTGAATTCCCTGATCCCGGGGCTGAATCCCTGATCCCAGTGCTGATTTCCTGTATTCCGGTGCTGATTTCAGTGATCCCAGTGCTGAATTCCCTCATCCCAGGGCTGAATCCCTGATCCCAGCGCTGATTTCCATTATTTCAGTGCTGATTTCAGTGATCCCAGTGCTGAATTCTGTGATCCCAGTGCTGGATTCTGTAATCCCAGTGCTGGATTCTGTAATCCCAGTGCTGGATTCCCTGATCCCAGTGGTGATTTCAGTGATCCCAGTGGTGATTTTGGTGATCCCAGTGCTGATTTCCTTGATCCCAGTGCTGGATTCCCTGATCCCAGTGCTGGATTCTGTGATCCCAGTGCAGATTTCCCTGATCCCAGTGCTGGATTCTGTGATCCCAGTGCTGAATTCCCTGATCCCAGTGCTGGATTCTGTGATCCCAGTGCTGATTTCCCTGATCCCAGTGCTGATTTCCTCGATCCCAGCGATTCCTGGTGGAGCAGGGTGTGAAATGAAGCACTCCTGGGAAGGTGGGCGCCGTTCCCCATTAACCACTGCCCCATCCGGACTGGAAAAGTTCCCTCCTGCTCCTCTGGTTCCCTGCCTCTCTCCTGGAAAACCAAACCTCCCCCAGACCCTCAGTCCTCGCCGTGGACCTCGTGGGCATTACTGACTCCTGCTGTCCTTGCTCCTGCTCGTCCCCAGCTGCAGATTCCCGGGAGTTCTGCCGGTGGTGGCTCTGGAGCAGGGAGGGAGGGAGGGCGGCTGTTCCCTGCCCCGTTCCGTTCCCATTCCCGTGCCGTGTGGGATGTGCTGTTCCTGTAGCCACTCCTCAATAAAAGCATGTTCCCTGCTCCAGCCTCGGGTCTGTGCTTCCCGGCAGCTCCAGGGAGCAGGAGCTGCCCCCCGTGTCCCCAGGGCTCCTCTGGAACCCATCCCGGGGCCTGGGGCCTTTGGGATTGGGACTGGGGCAGCCTTGGGCTTGAGTCTTTCCAAAACATCCTGCCCTGCACAGTTCCAGTGCTTTAAACCCTTTCCACGACGGAATTTTTCCTTGATACCCGACCTAAAGCTGGCACAACCTGAGGCTGTTACTGGGACAAGAGTTTTCCCCTTTCCACGAAGGAATTTCTCCCTGGTATTCATCCTAAACCTCTCCTGGCTGTTTGGGCTATCCATCCTAAACCTGAGGCTGTTATTGGGACAAGAGTTTTTCCCCTTTCCACGAAGGAATTTTTCCCTCATACTCATCCTAAACCTGGCACAACCTGAGGCTGTTACTGGGACAAGAGTTTTCCCCTTTCCACAAAGGAATTTTTCCCTGATACGGACCCTAAACCTCTCCTGACAAAACTTGAGGCCGTTATTGGGACAAGAAGAGTTTTCCCCACGCGGAGGGGAAGCTGCTGAAGGAAAATTTCCCCGAGATCTCCCTGGATTTCCAGGAGCTGCTCCGTGGTTCCTGACCCTTCTCCCAGCCGAGCACTGGGATTCCTGCTGGCTTCTCCTTGCTGCTGGGATGGCTCGGGGCAGGATGTGGTTGGGCTGAGGATCTGCAGGGAGGGAACGGGGCTGATATTCCTCCAAGGACAGAGGGAAGCAGGAAGAACGGGAGCTGGATCCCTGCGGTGACCTCGGCTGTTCCCGGTGCGATCCCGGTGGCTCGGAGCTCCCCTCGATCCGTGGGGGACAATCCCTGTGCCAGCGGCTCTGCCCCGCGCTGTCCCAAACCCATGGAAAGGCCTGGAACGGCCTCTCCGCGTGGCTCCCGGGCCGGGGAAGAGCAGCTTTATTTTTGGGATCGCTCCCTGTAATTACCTCGGCCTTTCCTGCCCTCCCCGGGCCCGGCCCACGCGGCCCCGAAAGCACCCGAGGTGCGGGGAAACGGGAGCCAGCCAAGGGAAAAGAAAACATCCCCAGGAAACCACGGATCCCAGCGGCTCCTGCGGCTTTCCTGCAGGAGAGCTCAGCCCCCGGGAGCTGCCAAACCGGAGCCGGCACCTTCCCGCAGCTCCCGGTGAACTCGGCAGCTGGAATATTCCCGGGTTTGGGGCTGCTCTGGGATCCCAGGTCAGGGAATGGTTTGGGACCGAGGGATCTGAAATCCCAGCCGTTCCCACCCCCTGCCATGGGCAGGACACCTGTCCCAGGTTTCTCCAAGCCCCGTCCTTGGACACTTCCAGGGATGGAGCATCCACATTTTCTCTGGGAAACCCATTCCAGCCCCTCATTGCCGCCTGCTCTTCCCAGTTCTCCCAGTTACGGCACACCTGGAACCTCCTTTCCCCGACCTGAGCAGGGAACTGGGAGCAGGGAGCTTCTCCCGCCTCTGGAGACCCGGCCTGACCCCGGAGCAGCCGGGAAGGAGCAGGATCCCAGCAAAACCGGGATTTGGGGCAATTCCAGCGGGTTCCTGCCAAGCCGAGCTCCCCGGGGAGCCCCGGTGAATGTCAGTGAGGGAAAAGCTTCCCGAGGTTTTTGGATTGCCGGGAAGGGCAGCAGAGGGTGCTGCTTCCCAGGGCAAAGGCACCGCCAGACCCGCAGGAACCTCCCGGGAGCTCGGGGTGGCTTTTCCTGGGAATTTATCCCTGATTTCTGGGCAAAAACCGAGGGATGTTCGGGATGTGGGAAGGGCACGGGGAGAGGGACAATTCCTGTGCTGGAATTCCTGGGGTGTTGGAACCATTCCCGGCTCTGCGGGGTGTTGGTGTGGGATCAGGGAATCACCAGGGAATCAGGGAATCATCAGGGAAATGTGGAATCCCAGCCTGGACTGGGTTGGAAGGACCCCAAAGCGCACCCAGTGCCACCCCTCCCCTATCCCGGGATGATCCCTGCGCTTCCCTGCGCTTCCCTGCCAGCCCAGGACATTCCCAGGACATTCCATCCTCCTCATCCCCTTCCCGAGGCAGCCCCGACCATCCCGCCCCGCTCCGGGTCCTGCTTCCAGCTGGGACAGGGAATTCCAGCTGCTCCCGGTGCCGGGCTGGGATCGGGCTGGGAATGGTGTGGAAAACACGCCCGTGGTTGGGGTTTATCCTAAATCAAGGACTCTTTTTCCCATTTTTTTTTTTTTCTGTGTCTGCGGGACAGGTGATCCCAGATCCCAGGAACCATTCCCTGATTCCGTGATCACCCGGGAAAGGCTCCTCTGCACAGATCCCCGTCCTGGTTTGGGCAGAGCAGGGCCTGGGTTGGACGCCGGGATTCTCCAGGGGAGTTCTCCCTGTGGATCCGGCTGGATCAGGAAGTTTTCCTGGTGATTCACCGGGAGCTGCTGCTCCCTGTGAGTCACTGCGGAGGGGGAAGGGATGGAGGGAGGGAGGGATGGATGGAGGGATGGATCCAGGGATGGATGGACCCATGGATGGATGGAGGGATGGATCCATAGATGAATGGATGGATGGATCCATGAAGGGATGGATGGATCCACGGATGGTGACGCTGGGGATGCTCCCAGCCAAACCAGATCCAAAGCTGCTGGCTCCGGGCGTTCCTTGCTGGGACAGCTCAGGATCCTCATCCCAAACTGATCGGGGGGCGCTGCTGGGGTTCCTGGGCTCCATCCTGGATTCGTGGGAGAAGGGAGGAATGGGAATTTGCAGACAAAGGGCCTCAGGATGGGTTTTTTCCAAAAAAAAGAAAGCACACCCCAGGCCGGGCCGGGGGGGTTTGGCTGCCCAGGGCTCTCTCAGGGCTCCCTCCTTTCCCTGACATCCCCAGGAATTCCCGCAGCCACTCCAGGGATTTTGGGGCTCAGGGCATCGAGGATCTTTCCCAAAACGTTCCGCCCTGCCCATGCCACAGGAGCAGAGCCTGGAGCTGCCGCAGAGCCCGAGCCGGGCTCTGTAATTACGGGATATTTTTGGTGTCCCTTCCTCTCCCTGTTCCGGGCCCGCGGCCCCCGCAGGATGAGCCGGGGAAGGTGCCCGCTTGGGGAAGCAGCAAATCCCGGCTTCCAAAGGGCCGGGAGGAGCAGGAGCCGCCGGGCAGCGCTGGCAGCGAGCCCCGGGCCGGCCCCGACCGCAGCCATCCCAGTGCTCCCAGTGCCGCCAGCGCTCCCCGGGGCGGGAGGGACTGGGCTGGGCCGGGCCGGGAAAGCCGCGGGGTTTTGGGGGAGCAGGGGGGACTCTGCACCTCGTCCTGTCCCTCTGGGGCCCAACTCCCAGCTGGTTGTCCCTAAAAAACTGGGTTTGATGCTGGAGGTGCTGCGGGGGGCTGTCCCCGCTCCCAGAGCTGCGCTGGGAATGGGATTTCTCCTGCTTTAAAGCTGCTCTTGGGGCTTCTCCTGCTTTAAAGCTGCTCTTTCCTGAAATCCCCTTTTCAAACCCCTTTTAGTTTTATTTCTGTACTCACAAATTGGAGTTTTTCCACTGAACGGAACCTGGGATTTGCTGTCACCTGTGGGAGCTGCCTGTGGGATAGCAGCCGTTCCCGCAGGAGCGGGGTTGATATTTTCCAGAGGTGGAAAAGCAGCACAGGGGCTCCTGGCCCCGGGATGATCCCGCCGGGAATGCTCGGCCTGAGGCAGCCCCTCGCTCCCAGCACGGATTCAAGTCCTGGGATAGCCCGGGTCATTCCCGGCTCCTCCAGGACGCGGCGGAGCCTCTCCCCATCCCCGGGCCCGTTCCCATCCCGCTCCCGCCTGTCCCAGCCTCCGCTGGCTCCGGGAGCTCCGGGAGCCGCCTCTGGAGCAGAATTCCCGGCGCAGCTGCTCCCGGTTACGGCTCCGGCACATGAAAGGAGCGCGGGGTTAAATTTGGCCGGGCAGGAAAAGGAAAAGCCTTTCATCCTCTGCTGCTCGTCCCGGCCCCAAACCCAGCCGGGGCCCGGCGGCCACCGCCAAACCGCAACTCCCTCCGGGAGCCGCCGCCGCCAGGGACGGGCCGGGCAGGGGACAGGGACAGGGATAGGGACACAAAGACAGGGACAGGGGCATGGGGACAGGGACACGGACACGGGGACACATGGAGCAGGGACATGAGGAGAAGGACACAGGGACAGGGACATGAGGAGAATGGGATAGAGACACAGAGACAGGGACATGGACACAGGGACACAGGGACACAGGGACAGGGACATGAGGACACAGAGACAGTGACACAGGGACAGTGACAGGGACATAGGAGCAGGGACATGAGGAGAGAGACACAGGGACGGGGACATGGGGACAATGGGACACGGGGACATAGTGACACAGACAGGGACAGGGACAGGAACACAGGGACACAGGGACAGGGGCAGGAACAGGGACACAGACAGGGA
>VWZT01008987.1:16667-36830 GCA_013397055.1 Pachycephala philippinensis
TCCAGCCCCATCCAGCCCCATCCCAGCCCCATCCAGCCCCATCCCAGCGCTCCAGCTGTTCCCAACACCCGGAGCATCCTCGGGCAGGGAACAGCACCGGGGGCAGAGCCCTGACCCGGATTTGCCCCTTTTTGCCCGGGAATGCCGCTGGAAGGAGTTTCCTGCCCGGAGCCGTGCCTGGCTCCACGCGAGGCTCCCGGGAGCCGAATTCCCTCCCCGAGCCCGTCCCCGAGTGACCGCGGGGCCGCACCGGGGGTGATCCCGGCCCATCCCCAAACCAGGGGCTCCTTTCCCAGCCGTCCTGGCCGCCGTTCAAAGCCGGGCAGCGCAGAAACCTCTCCGGGCTCATTCCCATTCCCTTCTCCCAGCCGGGCCCGGGCTCCCGGAGCCTTCCCTGCCCGAGAGGAGCCCGGCACCGGCTCCTTGTGGGATCTTCCCCCGTGCCAGGCCCCGGCTCCGCTTTCATCCCGCCGTGCCCGCCCCCTCCTCGCCTTTGATTCCCGGCGCTGGAAGAGGCTGGCGCAGGGAATTGTCAGCCCGGGCCCCTCCCGCCGGCTCCGTGCGGTGCAGACGGAGCGGGAGATCAAAGCCCGGCGCCTTTTTTTAGCTGGAATGCGGCGGGCCGGGAGCCGCGGCCAATTCCAGCGGCGGTTCCTCTCCCGTAACCCGATCCCACATCCCTGGAGGCGGCCCCGGCAGCGGCAGGTGACACCGGAGCCGCTCCTCGGGACAAGTCTGACTTTGCAGCGCGCGGAGCTTTTCCGGCGGGATTTGGAGGCTGCGGTCGGGATGGGATGAGCTCGGCTTGGAAAGGACTCACCTGGATGGGATTAACCCTTTCCAGAGCTCCGGGATTCTTCCCTGCTCCGCTTCTGAGGGATGCGCGGCCTCTCTGGGGGATTTGGGATTTTTGTGTCTTTTCCCGGTGCGATTCCCACTCTCCCCGTGTCCCTGTTTTTCCACGCTCCCCAGGTTCGCTGCGGTGGCACCATCAGGAGGCAGCTCCAGCCGGGATTTTCCTCACTGGAAGCAGGAAAATCGCTCCAGCCTTTCCCAGAGCAGCGGGAGACTCCGGGAATCCGCTCCTGGAAAAGTTCCTGACCCAGTTTGACCTCGAGGGGGGCGATAAATCCCAATAAATCCCGCTGGGCTGGGAGAAGTGCCCGGGACACGCCCGGGATCCTCTCTGGGATCACATCCAGGCTCGGGGGGATTTTTCCCAGCCCCAGCACCAGGGATGGCTGGGATCTTTTAGGGAGCGAGGATGGGATTCCCAAAACCCCGGAGCAGCTTTGGTATCTCGGTTCCCGCCGGGAAATCCTGGGAGCTGCCAGGAAAACGCCGATAAGGACTTTGCTCCGAGGGATTTCATGGAATAACTGAACAGGGAAGAGCCCGGGATGGGGAGGACGGGAATTCTCCTCCCCAGGGGAGGGGGCAGGGACGCGATCCCGGGGTTTGGGATGTTCAGGGATAAGGTCAGGGCGTTTTTCCTGCATTGCTGGGGTCAAGCCATCCCCCTGGGATGTTCCCCTCAGGAAATCAGGGAAGTCCCCTCTTCTCCCCGGATCCCTGGCTCTGGGTTGGGAGCTCTTGAGACGGGAAAAAGTCGCTCCGGTGGGATCATTCCAGGATTTCCTCCAGGACGGGAGCTCCGGGCACATCCCGAGCCCGGCAGAGAGGCTGGCACCACAAAATCCTGGAATCCCTGTGTTTCAGGCAGGGAATGAGCCCCGGAATGGGAACAGCTCCCATTCTCCACCCGAAGAAGCCTCCGGGATGCTCCAGCCCCACACGGCAGATCCTCCTTCCAGAGGGGAAACTGAGGCCCGGAGCAGCATTCCGGGGCCAGCTCCGATCCCAGGGACTCCTTTCCCGGCCGGGTTCAAAGGGCTCGGAGGGCTTTGAACTCCTCCTCACCGCGGGGAGCAGGAAACGCCTTCCCAAAGTTCGCCCCCAGCCAGGGAATATCCCGGGATCCCGTTTGGTCGGGCCCGGGGAGCCGGAATCCGGGCTGAGGTTTGGAAAAGGTCCTTTCCTCCCCGGTGGGGCTGGGGAGAGGGACAGGGATCGATCCCGGAGCGGGACAGGGACTGATCCCGGAGCGGGACAGGGATCGATCCCGGCCTGGATCCTGCCCCGTCCCAGACAGGGATCGATCCTGGCCTGGATCCTGCCCCGTCCCAGACAGGGATCGATCCTGGCCTGGATCCTGCCCCGTCCCAGACAGGGATCGATCCTGGCCTGGATCCTGCCCCGTCCCAGACAGGGATCGATCCTGGCCTGGATCCTGCCCCGTCCCAGACAGGGATCGATCCTGGCCTGGATCCTGCCCCGTCCCAGACAGGGATCGATCCTGGCCTGGATCCTGCCCCGTCCCAGACAGGGATCGATCCTGGCCTGGATCCTGCCCCGTCCCAGACAGGGATCGATCCTGGCCTGGATCCTGCCCCGTCCCAGACAGGGATCGATCCTGGCCTGGATCCTGCCCCGTCCCAGCTCCTCCTGGAATTCCGACGTTCATCCCTCCAGCATTTCCGTGGGATTCCCTCCATCCCTGGGATTTCTCCGTGGGATGCACAGCAAGGGCAGGAAAGGGGGAAAACTCCCACGGAATTTTGGGAGCTGTTGTTGTCCCACAGGCACCAGGGAACGGGAGGGAGAGGATGGAGCCCATCGGGAATTCCAGCCCTTCCCACCAAGCCCTGGCAGCGTTTTCCCAGCCTGGAAATCATCCCTCATCCACGGGATTCCAAAGGATTCCAGGGAGCCCAGAAGTGCCACCAGGGTGAGGTGACAGCTCAGGGACAGCGGCGGTGGCGGTGGCAGGGCCGGGAAAGGCTCTCCCGATGTTTATTCCCTGCTTTTCCAGCCGAGGAAGGGGATTTGGGTGGGAGCAGAGCCCGGCGCCTGCTCAGGGACGGGATCCGTGATCCCGCCGCGGATTTTCCGGGCCAACACCCGCGGAGCGCCCGGTGCCGCGGGAATGTTGGAGGGAGATCCTCGGGGAAGCGCCGCTCCCAGGCTCCCAGATGAGATAAGGGCTCCGGGACTGAGATAAGGGCTCCGGGGATGAGATAAGGGCTCCGGGATTGAGATAAGGGCTCCGGGAGGTGCCGCCGGAGTCTGGAGCGGTGTTTTCCTTCCCCGTGGAGCGCTCCTTAGGTGGCCTGGCTGGGAGCGGGACGGTGCCTGAGCGAACAATTCCAAGGGGAGAGGAGCCGGGGCCAATTCCCTGCCGGCTGCGGGCTGAACCCTCATTAACAGCCGGCGCTAATTGCGCTCCCTGCACGGGCCGGGCCGTGCCCGCCCTCCCCACGCGGAGCTGGCAGGAAAAGCTCCGGGCTCGGATCCCTGCGGAGATCCGGATCCCGATAAGGAGGTGATTTATCCCCCTCCGCTTCCTTCCTCGTGGGCACGGACACATCCCGGAGGAGGCCGCGGCTTCCCGGGACGTTCCTGGGCGAGCTCAGCCCGGCACCGGCGGCACCAGCGAGCTCCAGAGGGGATCCCAGCGCCGGGAGCTGGGAGCTGGGAGCTGGGAGCCGGGAGCCGGGAGCCGGGAGCTGGGAGCTGTCCCTGCCCTGGCTCGGGCTTGGATCCGGATGGAGTTTGAGGCCCAATCCGTGCTGTGATTCCCTGGTTTGTGGTGGCGGAGGCACGGGAATGAGGTCACCCCATGAGCTCATGGAAAAGCTCTCTCCGGGATTTTATCCCGCTCCGGGGGCGCTGCCTGGACAAAGGGGGATCCGGCTGCTCCCTGGCTCTTCCCTCACCGCGGAGCCGGGACCCAGGAGCTCCTGGAGCTCCACTCAGGGCCGGGAAATCGCTCCAGGGAATTGGGAATTCAGCTTCAGGCAGCGCAGCTTGGAAAACCTTCCGTGACCTTCCCGGAGTCCCTCTGGTGCCGGCGATAACAACATTCCCTGCTCGGGAAGGCTCCCGGATCCCCGGGTTCATCCCGGCCCTGCCCTGCCGCGAGCGGAGGTGACACCCCAAGTCCCCTGCTCCCCTCCCCTCTTTCCCAACCCCGTCCCGGCAGCCCCGACCTGTTCTTCCGAAGTTCTCCCAACCCACGGCGCTCCGGCACCTCGGGATTGAGGAGCGGCCTGGCCCGGGGCATTCCCACTTCACAGGGCACCTCTGGAATGCTGCGGATCGGGAACGCTCCGAGCCGGGCCCGGCGCTCCCGGGGAGCTGCAGGGAGACCCCAAAACGGGGGCTGGGGGCAGAGCGGACCCTCGCGGGGTCAGAGTGAGGGAGTGAGGGAATGAGGCTCAGAGCTGGAGTATCCCGGGATTCCCGGCCGGCCCGGAGCTCACGGGAGCAATTCCAGCCCAAAACCAGAGCCTCCCATCCCCAACCAGAGCCTCCCATTCCCAACCAGAGCCTCCCATTCCCAACCAGTGCCCCCCATTCCCAACCAGAGCCTCCCATTCCCGGCGCTGCTCCCGCACGGGTGTGGGGNTCCCACCCAGAGCCTCCCATTCCCACCCAGAGCCTCCCATTCCCACCCAGAGCCTCCCATTCCCGGCGCTGCTCCCGCACGGGTGTGGGGCTGGTTCGGGCTCGGGTGACACCGGGATGGATCCGCTGCTCCCGGCCAAGCGCCCCAGAGAAATTCCCGGCTGCTGATGCAAGGCCGGGCCTTGGAAACTGGCGGGATTCATCCCGCTGGAATGAGGAGCAGCAGGACGGGTCCCCCTGGATGGGGTGGACACGAGGAGCTGCTGGACACCAGGAGCTGGCCCAGCTCGGAACGGCCGGATGGGATCCATGGGATTGGGATCCGTGGGATTGGGATCCATTGGGTTGGGCTCCATGGGATTGGGATCCATAGGATTGGGATCCGTGGGACTGGGATCTGTGGGATTGGGCTCCATGGGGTTGGGCTCCATGGGATTGGGATCCGTAGGATTGGGATCCATGGGATTGGGATCCATAGGATTTGGGATCCCTTGGGTTGCCATGGACACCTTCCCCTATCCCAGGCTGCTCCAAGCCCTGCCCAGCCCAGCCCCGGACACTTCCAGGGATGGGGAATCCACAACCCTCGGGAAGCCCCGGCTCCCAGTCTGGGATGGGGGAGGCTCGTGGCAGGAATTCTGGGTGTATCCCAAGGAACTCCTGATCCCTGTGGGCTCCCGGAGCCCCTGCCAGGGGCATTTATGGAATCAGAGACTTTTAAGGCTGGAAAAGCCCCCCAAGGTCACCAAATCCAGCGGGATGGGAGGCAAAGCTGGCTCAGGGCTGGAAATCCAGCCCGGAGCTGGAGAGCTCCCGGGAAGTTCTGACCTCACCGGGGCTCCTGTGCAGGTCACAAACCGCCCCGGCACCTTTGTCCTGCTGGGATTCCTCCCGAAAGGGAAAGGGAATGGGATTGGGGGCAATTACCGGGAACGGGAGCCGGGATTTGTGTTCGGGGTGAGGAAACAGCGGCGCAGAATCGCTCCCGACCTCGGGGGAAAGCTCCTCGGCACCGAGCCGGGCTCAGGGAAGGGACCGAGCCCGAAAAATGTCCCAGGAGAAGCCCCTGCTGCCCTTGGAAGTGTCCAGGATGCCCGGGTGGTGCCTCTGGAGCAGCCGGAGGACGGGATTCCCAGGAGAGCCGCACATCCCTCCCCTCTGGCTCCACGTCCACCCGCCCAGGCTCGGGATTTACAAAGAGCTCCCGGGATGTGCCCGGCCCCGCATTCCCGGGATCCCGGGATCCCGCGGTGCGGAGCGGCGTTATCCCTGTAGGTGGCATCCCAGGATCTCCGCTGGCCCTCGGGGATGCTCCCGGAGCCCCGCGCTGCCCCGGGGACAAACCCGCCGCGGGATCCGGCTGATCCCGACATCCCGGGGTCCCTGGAATCCTGGATCCCGGCCAGGATTTACCCGCGAGGGAGAATTAAACCAGGGCTCGGTCCCAGCCCGGACCCCGAATCCCGGTGGGATTTCCCGGGGGATTTAAACCCTTTCCTCGGCAGGGTTTGTGTCCCCGGGGACATCCAGGGAAGTCGATCCGCGCTCCCTTTGAAAGGGGCGGAATTAAACCACATTAAACGCGTTTATTGGGAATTAACCCCGCTTTGATGTGGTCGGGTTTGATTCACCCCGGGAGCGCTGAACTCGGTGGAATTAAACCCAATTCCAGGCCCGGATCTGAACCGGGAGCCGAGCGGGCTTTGAGTCATCGGCTTCAAACTCGCACTTTTAATTCATCCGAGGTGATTTTCCATGCGGACCAGCCTGGGAGGGAGCGAAAACCGCGGGGCACGGCCGGGATCTGCGGGATCGCATTCCCTGTCCCGGGAACGGCCGGGGCCGGCTCTGGGATGGAGAGGGATGGAGCTGGGAGGGTTCCGAGGGTCCGGCTCGGGAGCTCTGCCCGAGCTCTGCCCTCTGCAGCCCCGGGCCGCCTTCGGGGAAGCAAAACACAGCCCCTGGAGCGCGTCCAGGCCGCCGGGCTTGGGGCTTTGGATCTCCCCCAGGAATATTTCTGGCAGCGCCGCGCTCTGCTCCCGCTGCGGGCAGCGGAGCGGCCCCAAGCCGCTGGCAGCGCNGCCAAGCCGCGGGCAGCGCCTCTCGGGAGCCGCTCCGGCCCTTCTGCAGGGCTTTTTTTAACTCTTGGTCCCTAAATCCAGAGGGTTCGTCCCACTCCG
The DNA here is from genome assembly GCA_013397055.1 of Pachycephala philippinensis. NCBI lineage: Eukaryota > Metazoa > Chordata > Aves > Passeriformes > Pachycephala > Pachycephala philippinensis. Next base: position 23,315 of record VWZT01008987.1, read on the forward strand.
CGTCCCCGGCTCTCGCCCCGCCGCCGCCGCGTGTCCCCTGTGCCACATCCCGGCGGGTGGCACCCGGTAAACAGCGCGGTGGGATTGCGACATTGCCGCCCCAAAAATGCGGGTCACGGAGCTGCGGACGTGGGCAGGGACAGGACAGGGACAGGGACAGGGACAGGGACAGGGACAGGACAGGGACAGGGACAGGGACAGGGACAGGGACAGGGACAGGGACAGGGACAGGGACAGGGACACGGGGACANACACCTGCGGGGACAGGGACAGGAACAGGGACTGTGACACCAGGACAGGGACAGGGACACAGGGACAGGGACAGGACAGGGACACGGGGACAGGACAGGGACAGGCCACAAATCCTCGGAATCCAGCCTCGGGCAGGGCACTGTCGGGTTCCCGATCTCCAGAGGGAAGATGAGGCTTGGAAGGCCATTAGAGGAATTAATTAACGAAAGTTTGATTAATGTCTGATTAGTCCTGCGGGGTTACACAGCCCCGGATAAACCATTGGGGTTCGCTCCATCCCACATTCCCAGAGTGTTCCTCAGGAACTGAATCCTGGCAGGATTTTTCTCCGGATTTGTTCTGGGTTTGTCCTGGGTTTGTCCTGGGTTTGTTCTGGGTTTGTTCTGGGTTTGTTCTGGGCTTGTCCCGGGTTTGTTCTGGGTTTGTCCCGGGTTTGTTCTGGGCTTGTGCCGGGTTTGTTCTGGGTTTGTTCAGGATTTGTCCTGGGTTTGTTCTGGGCTTGTGCCGGGTTTGTTCTGGGTTTGTTCTGGGTTTGTTCTGGGTNTTTGTTTTGGGGTTGTTCTCTGGGTTTGTCCTGGGTTTGTTCTGGGTTTGTCCCGGGTTTGTTCTGCGTTCCTGCAGGGAGCTCTGGGCAGACCCCGCTGCTCTCGGAGTTCTCCACATCCCAAATGATCCCGTCCCGTGTCCGAACCTCCACAGGAGCCCCTCTGCCCCATCCCGGCGTTCCCTCTCCCCTCCTGCTTCCCTCCCCTCCTCCTCAGAGCTGTTTCCTACAAAAAACTCCCGATTATCTTTATTTATTAATTTATTCAGTGTCTCAATCCCTCCACCCCCTCCTCAGCCCTGGAGCTCTCCCTCTGCCTCCCCGGGGTGACAAAACCCTTCCAGGCAGGAAATCTTCCTTAATCTCTCCCAAACCCCAAACACTGCCGGCAACGCCAGATAAACGTTTAATGACAACAATTGAACTCGCTTTTTCTCAGCCCTCTCCGGCACGGGCTAATTAATTAATTGCAAATTTACCCGCGGGATAATTAAAGGATGCCCCGGCTGAGAGGGAAAAGGCGCTGGAAGCAGAGCGGGGATTTCGGAGGGATCCCCATAAATCAGGGGAGGAAAGCGGCAGCCCCGGGCCGTGGGAGGTCCCAGGACATTCCCAACCATTTGGGAATCCAAACTGGATCCAGTCGGAGCTCCTGCCCCTCTCCCCCTTCCCTCCCTTCCCTCCCTCCCCTCGGGGAGGCTCCATCAGCACCGCTGGGTTTGATTTATTTCTATTTTCAGTTCTTTGAAAGTTATTTTTATTTTTAGTTTCGGCCTTTGATTCGCCGGGGAAATGGTGGGATCTGGGCAGCAACAAATCCCTTCATTCCCCTCTGGATCAGCGGAGGCCGAGCCCAAATCCCAGCCCAGATCCCGAATCCCAGCCCGGATCCCGAATCCCAGCGCGGCCCCCAAGAGAATTCCTGTCCCAAATCCAGCCCGGGGTTCGGAGCTCCCAGGCCCCGGAAATTCAGGAGCTCCCACACCGAGAATTCCAACATTTCCCCACAGCCTCTCCTTTCACCGCCAGCCTTTTCCTCCTTAATATTTTTATCCCCATTTCCCTGAAGTTTTGGGTGGGAAAACTTCTGGAGTGTGATTGTCCCGTTCCCTTTCCTGACAGAACAGGGACGAGAGGGAACTCCGGGCCCCGGGAATCCTGGAACATTTAAACCAATTTAACCAACTGGAATGAACCGAAGCCACCATCAGTGACCGGGAAAAGCGCCCGGAGCGTGTCCCACCCCTCAGCACCCCCTGCAGCCCCCGGATCCCCCCGGGATCTTCTCCAGGGGCAGGAATTCCCGGTTCCCGCGGCCGGAGGCGGCCCAGGGGCCAGGGGCAGGGTCAGTCCCGGTGACACCGGAGTCACGCCCCGCTCCGGCCGGGAATGGGGACACGGCGGCCCCGGGAGCCTTCCCGGGCTCTGACCCAGCTGGGATGAGGCATCCCGAGCCCTGCGGAGCTCATGGAAAATCCAGGCCAGGCCAGGGAGGCTTTCCATGAGCGCTGCCGGGTTTGGGGCCGAGCCTTTGACTCCGGAGCGAGCCTCGGACTTTTCAGCTTTTCCAGGTGCTTGAGGAGGGAGCTTTGTGTCGGCTCCACTTCCAGCTGGATTTCCTTGGATTTCCCTGGACTCGCTCAGGCCTCCCCCGCTCCGGGGGCACCCCCAGCATCCCAACGGGAACAGAATCCCAACGGGAGCAGCGTCCGTGGCTCCCCACGGCCCGATCCACTCGGCAGTGCCCAGCACGGAGCATTTTTCCACGGAAAAGGGAATCTCAGGCATTCTGGGACACTCTGAGCACAGCCCCCAGCTCTCCCTGAGGATGCTGATGATTCCAGAGGGGCTGGGGAATGACAGGGATTGAGGGCAGCCTGAGTCACGCCGAGGGCACGGCCCGGGGAGGATCTGCCTGGATCCCAACACGTGAGGTTCTGTCCTCGTGGGACACGGTGCCAGGGCTGTTTTCCTTCCCGGATCCACGGCCTGGGCCGAAGGGATCTGCTCTGGCTCACGGCTGGGAGCTGGATTCCACCATCCCTGTGGGTCCCTTCCAGCTGGGATATTCTGATCCTATGGAAAAGCAGAAGTCCCCAAGGACCCCTCCCTGGTGCTGGGCTGAGCTCGGTGCATCCCCAGCTCCCTGATCCAAGCAGAAATCCCCCCTTTTTGTGTTTATCCGCGCCAGGGCCCGCACTCGAGGCTCTCCCGGGTGTTTGTGTCCCTCTGGAGCCAGAGGGGCTCGGGCTGGGAACGCTCCTCGTGGTGGAGCTGAGGCTCCATCCTGGAAATCTGGGTGGCGGCCGCACTTCCCGGGACGTGCAGGTTCCTGCTGCATCCCGGGCCGGCAGGGAGGGGGCAGGGAGGCAGAGTTTACCTGCAGGAACCTCTCAGCCTCTGCCTGGATGGAGGATCCGGCTGGAGCCAAGGATTCTGCAAGCTGGGCAAAGCTCCCGGCCCGGCGAGGCTTCCTTGAAACTCCTGGAGCAGGCGGTGCCTCCCTTGGCTGCTGCCGCGGCCAGAATGTCCGGGGGCTGTTCCAGGGCAGGACTGGAGCCTCCCGTGCTTTCTGATGAAATCCTCCCACCCCAAACCTGCCAAGGAGTCAAAGGCATCGCGCCTGTCCCAGGGCTACACACTCAGCGCTCCCAGCGCCGCTCCGGCCCCGCGCCGCCGCTGCGGGAACCAAAGGCGGGGGCGGCTCTGCCTCCCCCGGCCCGGCCCGGCCCGGTTCTGCTTCCCCCCGGCCCGGCTCTGCCTCCCCCGGCCCGGTTCTGCCTCCCCCGGCCCGGCTCTGCCTCCCCGGGCCCGGTTCTGCCTCCCCCGGCCCGGTTCTGCCTCCCCCGGCCCGGCTCTGCCTCCCCGGGCCCGGTTCTGCCTCCCCCGGCCCGGTTCTGCCTCCCCCGGCCCGGCTCTGCCTCCCCGGGCCCGGTTCTGCCTCCCCCGGCCCGGTTCTGCCTCCCCCGGCCCGGCTCTGCCTCCCCGGGCCCGGTTCTGCCTCCCCCGGCCCGGTTCTGCCTCCCCCGGCCCGGCTCTGCCTCCCCGGGCCCGGTTCTGCCTCCCCCGGCCCGGTTCTGCCTCCCCCGGCCCGGCTCTGCCTCCCCGGGCCCGGTTCTGCCTCCCCCGGCCCGGTTCTGCCTCCCCCGGCCCGGCTCTGCCTCCCCGGGCCCGGTTCTGCCTCCCCCGGCCCGGTTCTGCCTCCCCCGGCCCGGCTCTGCCTCCCCGGGCCCGGTTCTGCCTCCCCCGGCCCGGTTCTGCCTCCCCCGGCCCGGCTCTGCCTCCCCGGGCCCGGTTCTGCCTCCCCCGGCCCGGTTCTGCCTCCCCCGGCCCGGCTCTGCCTCCCCGGGCCCGGTTCTGCCTCCCCCGGCCCGGTTCTGCCTCCCCCGGCCCGGCTCTGCCTCCCCGGGCCCGGTTCTGCCTCCCCCGGCCCGGTTCTGCCTCCCCCGGCCCGGCTCTGCCTCCCCGGGCCCGGTTCTGCCTCCCCCGGCCCGGTTCTGCCTCCCCCGGCCCGGCTCTGCCTCCCCGGGCCCGGTTCTGCCTCCCCCGGCCCGGTTCTGCCTCCCCCGGCCCGGCTCTGCCTCCCCGGGCCCGGTTCTGCCTCCCCCGGCCCGGTTCTGCCTCCCCCGGCCCGGCTCTGCCTCCCCGGGCCCGGTTCTGCCTCCCCCGGCCCGGTTCTGCCTCCCCCGGCCCGGCTCTGCCTCCCCGGGCCCGGTTCTGCCTCCCCCGGCCCGGTTCTGCCTCCCCCGGCCCGGCTCTGCCTCCCCGGGCCCGGTTCTGCCTCCCCCGGCCCGGTTCTGCCTCCCCCGGCCCGGCTCTGCCTCCCCGGGCCCGGTTCTGCCTCCCCCGGCCCGGTTCTGCCTCCCCCGGCCCGGCTCTGCCTCCCCGGGCCCGGTTCTGCCTCCCCCGGCCCGGTTCTGCCTCCCCCGGCCCGGCTCTGCCTCCCCGGGCCCGGTTCTGCCTCCCCCGGCCCGGTTCTGCCTCCCCCGGCCCGGCTCTGCCTCCCCGGGCCCGGTTCTGCCTCCCCCGGCCCGGTTCTGCCTCCCCCGGCCCGGCTCTGCCTCCCCGGGCCCGGTTCTGCCTCCCCCGGCCCGGTTCTGCCTCCCCCGGCCCGGCTCTGCCTCCCCGGGCCCGGTTCTGCCTCCCCCGGCCCGGTTCTGCCTCCCCCGGCCCGGCTCTGNCCGTTCCCACCTGGAAAAGGGATCCGGAGCATTCCCGGCGCTCCCGGGCCCGTTCCCACCTGGAAAAGGGATCAGGAGCATTCCCGGCGCTCCCGGGCCCGTTCCTGGAGGGCTCCCGTCGCTGCGGAGGAGCAGGTGGAAAGCTGCCCTGAGCCAAGGGATTGGGAAACAGGAGGGGAAATACCGGGATCGGGATTTTCACACCTCGGGCTCTACGCCCGGGGGGCGCTGGATGGGGAGGGCTCCTTCCCGGGGCTCCGTGCGGCATTCCCGGCTGGAAAAGGCACCTCCGGGGCGGCTCTGGGTGCCGCAGGGAGCCCGGGGATCGCCTGTCCCTCTGCTGGGACAGATCCTGGCCCCTTTTTTCCCAATGTTTTCCAGAGAAACCTGGGTTTGGAGGTGATTTGTGGAGCGGGAACACGATTTCTCCTCCCTGGGCTGGAATATCCTGATTTTTCCCAACGTTTTCCAGAGAAAGCTGGGTCTGCAGGTCCTGAAAACCTGGGATGTGACCCGAGCTCTGCGGAGCAGGGAAGGATTTGGTTTTCCCGGGAGCTGCCGTGACCTGGCTCCGTTCGGGAACGATCCTGGATCTGGGATCGGGGTTCCTTGTACAAGGTTCCGGGCAATTATCTGCCGATAATTACGGCGCTGGATAATTCCTGAGTTTATTTAATATCAGCACTCGGGAAGGGAGAGAGGCTGGGATAAGACGGAGCCCAGGGACTCGGGAATGCCGGGTTTGTTCCCAGGGCAATTCCCAGATGTGGCTCCGGCAAAGAACTCGGCTTTGGCCAACCCAAACCGGGAAAAGGGTTGGGATTGGTTTGGGGAATTGCTGCTTTTCCCTCCTGATCCCGCTCCTGATCCCGCTCCTGATCCCGCTCCTGGTGTCTCAGGAGGGTTTTGTTGCCTGGGAATTTGCAGGGAATTTAGTGGGAATTTTCAGGGAATTTACTGAGAATTTACTGGGAATCTCAATCCCACCCCAGGCCCTGCTGGAGCCCTGACCCCTTTCCCGGGATTTCCGTGGCTGCAGCCGGAGTTATCCAGGTTAAACCCTCCCGAGGCTCCGTTCCCGAGGGGAATTAGGTCAGGAGCGGGATCTGTGTCACCGGGGAGGCTCCGAACGTCACCGGGCAGGAGCTGCCGCGGCGCTGAGCCACGGCTGCGGGCACAAAAGGGTTAAAAACGCCGGATCTTGCCCCAAAACCTTCCCGGGAATTCCCTTCGATCCCCGTGCAGATCCCAGGGGACAGAGGGAGCAGAGGGCTCCGGGGCTGGGAGGACAAACGGCTCCAAAGCTGGGTTTAATTCCCGGGATTTCGTCTCTCCCGGGGTCCGGGCAGCGTTTGTTGTCCTCTCCTTGTGGGAATTGTGGCCTCCTGTGGGAATCTCCCGTTTTCCTCCTTCCTCCCCAAAGTAAATGTCAATTTTTGGGGTGAGAGGAGAAAGAATTGGGGTTTTTGGTGCTTTTCCAGGCTGTTCCTCGCCCCCCAAAAATCTCCGGTGGCCGGTTCAAAACGATCTTTCCAACAGAAAATCCCGGTTTTTATTTAAAATCCAGAAACACAATGGAATTTTCCCATTTTCCCTTTAAATTGAAGCCGAGTAATTTACTCCTGATAAAGTCTCTTTGCTGTCCCCCCTCTCCCATCCCCATCCTTTAACGAGAAATCCAAACCAGGAAAAAAACTCCTTAATTTGAGTGATTAAATCTGGGTTTAAGTTGATCCAAACCTGGGATTAGGTCGGGTTTAAGCAAAAATTTCATCCCTCAAAAAATTAATTTTTTTTTTTCTTTTTCCACATTTTTTCCCAGAGGTTTGGACGTTCCGGGCGTCCTTCCCCAGGTGATTCCCGTTCCCACCCGGGGCCGCAGGGCCTGTGCTGCTCCCGCTCTCCACACAGGGTCTCCCTCGCCCTGGACAAGGCAACCTTTAATTAATCCTAATTAAGATCCCATTCCCGGCCCTGCTTCTCCCACAATCCCTGCACGTTCTGCTCCCAGCCCTGGTTGTGAATTCCATAATAAACCCAGGATTCCATCGGTGGAATTCCTTCCTTCTGGAACCGGAGCTGTAAACAGGAGCCTGCTCCCTTTTCCGTGGGATTGATGGGAATTTCTCCTCCTTCCCGAAATTCTGCCTTGGCCTGGCAGCCAGGACCCGGAATGGGAAGGATTTGAACCGGGAAAAGCCCCGGCAAGCAGGAAAAGGAACAATAAAATCAGGGAATCCTGCAGGGACATGGAAGCCTCTGCAGTTTCCAGGGACGGGATTGAAGGATCCCAACTTTTCCCACCCACCCCAGCGATGCTCTGCCCCTTTTGATCCCTCTGTGGAACAATTCCAGGCCAGGAACCCCCCAGTTCCTTCGGCCTCATGGCCTGGAGATGTCCCAGATCCCTTCCCACCCAAACCAATCCAGGATTTGATTTCTCTCTTTATTTCCCGTTTATTTTCCCTGCTCTCCACGAGTCAGGACCATTCCCTGTTCCCCCTTCCAGCCTCCCCTTGTCCCTCCAGCTGCTCCAGCTGTTCCAGCAGGGTCTTTTCCAGGGAAATGTGCCCGACCCCGCAGTCGGGGGGGTCCGGGAGGAGCCTTTTCCAGGTCCCTGCGGCTCCCGGGTGGCTCCGGGCCGGGATCCAGGAGCTGACGCGGGAGGGGAGAGGGCGCAGGAGAAACCTCGGGATGAGGCGGCAGGGACTCACCGGGCTGGAATTGCAGCTCCCGTGTCCCTGCCGAGCGCCCATCGCTGCCCGTGGCATTCCCACACCCCTTATCTGCCAGCCGGGAATTGCTTTTCCCTTTTTTTCGGGATGGACTTTGAAGGCGGAATCCCGGCCCGGAGACGCGGGGTCCAGACAGGCGGCAGCTGCTCGCTGGTGGCTTTGTGGGGACCAGATTTTCAGGAGATGGGAGCTGGTTTTTCCAGGTGGGACCGGGTTCTCCCGAGCGCTTTGGGCCCCGGCAGCTCCCAGGGAGTTTTCCCGAGGAGCTGCAGCCGCTCCAGCGGGAGCCAAAGGCCCTGGGATGGTCTGGGGGAGACTCCCCGTGGTCACGGGGATGGAACCGGGATGGAAAATCCCTGGGATGAGTCCCCAGCACCCCCAGGCAGGGATTTTGGGTGCTGCAGGTGGTTTGGGATCCCCGTGCAGGGCGCTGTGATTAGCAACTGATTAACGAGATTAATTTGTACGTAATTAACCCAACATCGATGGGATTCGGTCCTCGGGCAGAGGCTCCCCCGGCTCTCCCGTGGTTTGTGTGGGATGAATCAGGGATCGGATCCAGGCTCCGGAATCTGACCCCAGGGAGCCTCTCCCGCTCTTCCCAAATCCTTTGGGATTCTGTTGGATGAACCCAACGTGGTTTCCCGATTTCCCGATTTCCCAATTTCCCGATTTCCCGATTTCCTCTGCTCCACTCGGAGAGGACTCAGATAAAGCTGAGCCTGTATCCCTACTCTCTCCCAGGTGTGGGGCAGCAGGAGCCTCTGGCTTTTTCCAAGGATTCTGGACCCAACACCCTTTTCCCAATCCTGAGCTCCCTTTCTCCAGGAGGAGGAGGAGGAGGAGGAGGATGAGGAGGAGGATGTTGTGGATCGAACGGCGGGAGCTGCTCCCCACACACCTCACCCACGCCGGGCCCTCTCCCAGAGGCCTCCCCGTGACTCCGTGCCCAGGAATGCTGCCCGGATCCATCGGGAATTGCATCAGGAACTCGTTGTGCACAGGATGGGGCGGCGGTGGCAGCGACACCCGGGCGGTGACACCTGGGCAGTGACACCTGGGCAGTGACACCCGGGCAGTGACACCCGGGCGGTGACACCTGTGGAGGTGACACCTGGACAGTGACACCCGTGGTAGTGCCACCTTTGTGGTGCCACCTTTGCAGTGCCACCTTTGAAATGACACCTTTGCAGTGCCACCTCTGCAGTGCCACCTTTGTAGTGACACCTTTGTAGTGACACCTTTTCCGTGACACCTTTACAGTGCCACCCGTGGCAGTGTCACCATGGCAGTGACACCTTCACAATGACACCTTTGCAGTGCCACCTTTGCAGTGCCACCGTGGCAGTGTCACCTTTACAATGACACTTATGGCAGTGCCACCATGGCAGTGCCACCTTTGCTGTGTCACCTTTGCTGTGTCACCTTTGCTGTGACACCTTGGCAGTGCCACCTTCACAGTGCCACCTTTGCAGTGACACCTTTGCAATGTGACACCTTTGCAGTGCCGCCACAGCAGTGCCACCACGGTAGTGCCACCTTTGCAGTGGCACCATGGCAGTGTCACCTTTACAATGACACTTATGGCAGTGCCACCATGGCAGTGCCACCCGGCCCCGTGCAATGTCACCCTGCTGGGCGACAAAGGGAGGGCCCCACATCCCCCTGGCACCGGCAGGGATTTGGGGATTTGGGATCTGCTCCCGCTCCCCCTGCGGGGCTGGGATGAGCCCTCCGCGGGGATTTGGGATGAGCCCTCCGCGGGGATTTGGGATCTGCTCCCGCTCCCCCTGCGGGGCCAGGCTGAGCCCTCCGCGGGGATCTGGGATGAGCCCTCCGCGGGGATTTGGGATCCGTTCCCGCTCCCCCTGCGGGGCCGGGATGAGCCCTCGCGGTCTCCAGGGAGTCCGGGCTTTTCCCGGCCCCGCCGAGCTCACCCCCCACAGCCCTGGGCCCTCTCGCAGCTCCCGGCTTGCCCCGCTTTTCCCCAAAAAGCCGCTCCTGCTCAGCGTCCCTGGGCTCTGTGCTGCCCCGGAGCTCCCAGCGAGGCCGAGCCCAGCCCAGGGATCATCCCAGGGATATTCCCAGCCGGACACGGGGGGTTTGTGCCGCTCCCACCCTCCCGGGTGACCCCAAACCTCCCTTTGGTGACCCCAAACCTCCCTTTTCCCACATCCCTCGGTGTCTCCCGCCTTCCCCGCGGAGCTCAGCCCTTCTGGGACGGCTGGGCCGGCCCAGGGAGGCGCCGGGGTGAATTTGGGGAGCCCCATTCCGGGCCTGGAGCGCCGGCAGAGCCCCGGGAGCCGCCAGGGACAGACGTTCGTTCCCTGCTGGAACATCTGAGGCTGGAGGAGCCCCGGCAGTTCCCACATACATCAAAGCCTGATAAGGAACCTGCTCCATTCCGGCCTGAATCCATGAATGTCCCATTTATCCAAACCTCGTCCTGCACCTTTGTGCTGCTTCCCAGCCCCGGGTGCTTGGGCTGGGCCTCTCCTCGCACGGAGCAGGACAATTCCCTTTTATCTCGGGAGCACGAGGAATGCCAGCCTCTTCCCTGTCCCTGCTGCCCCCTCCGAGGCCTCCTCCTTCATCAAGGGGGGTGAAAAATCCCCTTTGTATTCCAGGGGAGATCCCTCGGAGATAGACTGAGGGAATTCTCCTCCATTCCTGCTGGAAACGTTGATCCCAGGACTTTTTCCCCAGTCCCACGCTGGATCTGGTTGTGCCAGAGTTGGATAATGCACCCTGGAGTTCCTCCCCATCTGCTCCAGCCGGGAATGCTCAGGGCTTCTCCTGACCTCAGCCAGACAATTTATCTCCAGGTGGGAATATCTCAGGAATTGCCCAAAACGTGCAGAAAACCACCAGGATTCGGGCAGCTCCGGAGCTGCCTTTGAGAACCTCCGAATGCAAAAAATAAAACAAAAAACCAAAAAAAAACCACAGAAAAGAATGGCCAAGAGGCTGAAAAGAAAATATTTTTCAAACCCGTCTGACTTTTGGGAGGAAATCATTCCAGAAGGGAGAATTTATGGAACAGAAGGAACCCGGCCCCGAGTTTGGGCCAGGCTTTGCTGGAGTAAAGCCAAGAAAATCCTGTGCCAGCCCCGGGGTTGTGCTCGGCACTGGGACAGGGATTTGCCCTTTGCTGTTTATCCAGCTTCGGATTTTTGGGAAACGCCAACATCTTTTTTTTTTTTTTTTTAATTTGGGTTGTTGTTGTTTTTTTTCCGAAAGAGTCAGAAATTTCCAAATGCTGAAACTCTTCCCAAAAGGAACCAGCTGGGATTGCTCAACCCGCCGTTCCTGCCCCCGCCCTCCCGATGAGTTACGGAGGGTGTGACATCCCCGGCCGGGTGTGACATCCCGGGATCGCTGATCCCAGCGGCTCCGGGGCCACTTCCAGCGGCTGCTGCCCAGCCTGGGCTCCGTCCGTCCTGGGGCAGCCGGGAGCCTGCTCCTGCCGGAGCGGGAGCGTCCCATTCCCTGCTCCGGAGCCGTTCCCAGCAGCTCCCGGCCCCGCGGGACTCATCCTCGTGGGATTTATCCACGGGGGATTCGTCCTCGTGGGATTTATCCATGTGGGATTCATCCATGTGGGATTTATCCATGTGGGATTTATCTATGTGGGATTAGTCCATGTGGGATTTATCCATGTGGGATTCGTCCATGTGGGATTCATACATGTGGGATTTATCCTTGCGGGATTTATCCATGTGGGATTTACCCATGTGGGATTTATCCGTGTGGGATTCATACATGTGGGATTTATCCTTGTGGGATTTATCCATGTGGGATTCATCCATGTGGGATTTATCCATGCAGGATTCACCCACATGGGGTTTATCCGAGTGGGATTTATCCATGTGGGATTTCTCCATGTGGGATTTATCCTCGTGGGATTTATCCAAGTGGGATTTATCCATGTGGGATTTATCCACCCGGGGTTCATCCACCTGGGTTTGCTCCTCCTGGGGCCCATGGAAGGCGTCCCCTATGGAACGAGCTGGGCTTCCAAATCCCTCCCAATCCCAGCAATTCCATGATTTATCCCAGCGTCAATCAGAGCCCGCTCCAGCCCCTGCTGCCTCCCACCTGAGGCTTTCGAATCCCTCCCAATCCCAGCAATTCCATGATTTATCCCAGTGTCAATCAGAGCCAAATCCAGCTGCTGCTGCTGCCTCCCACCCGAGGCATCCCGGCTTTCCCCGCATTCCCAGAAAAGGCCGAGGTGATTCCCAGGAGGTGACAAGGGGACAATCAGAGATTCCTGGGCTGGAGGGATTCCCTGTTCCAAGCCCAGCATCATTCCCGGCACTTAGGGCAGATGATTATGGAAAATGCAGCAATTAGGNCACCCGGGGTTCATCCACCTGGGTTTGCTCCTCCTGGGGCCCATGGAAGGCGTCCCCTATGGAACGAGCTGGGCTTCCAAATCCCTCCCAATCCCAGCAATTCCATGATTTATCCCAGCGTCAATCAGAGCCCGCTCCAGCCCCTGCTGCCTCCCACCTGAGGCTTTCGAATCCCTCCCAATCCCAGCAATTCCATGATTTATCCCAGCGTCAATCAGAGCCCGCTCCAGCCCCTGCTGCCTCCCACCTGAGGCTTTCGAATCCCTCCCAATCCCAGCAATTCCATGATTTATCCCAGTGTCAATCAGAGCCAAATCCAGCTGCTGCTGCTGCCTCCCACCCGAGGCATCCCGGCTTTCCCCGCATTCCCAGAAAAGGCCGAGGTGATTCCCAGGAGGTGACAAGGGGACAATCAGAGATTCCTGGGCTGGAGGGATTCCCTGTTCCAAGCCCAGCATCATTCCCGGCACTTAGGGCAGATGATTATGGAAAATGCAGCAATTAGGGAAGAGCCGGGGAGGTTTGGCCTGGGAAAGAGGGAAATGGGATGGGGCAGGATGAGCTGTTCCAAGTGGAGGCTGATTGATTTCACTTTCTGCTCTGGAAAAGTGTCCAGGGATACTGAGGAGGAGGAGGAGGAGGAGGAGGAAGGTTCTCCCAGGGGAATTGATCCCTGGATTGGAGCCGATGGAAGCACCTGGAATGTCCCGCGGACACGGAGCAGTCCCTGTTCCCAGGGCAGGATTTTGGGGATCCATAAATCACTTCCCAGATCCATGGAAAGCCACGGAGAGCCCTCGGATCTGGCTCCAGCAGCCGGGCACTGCTGCCTTTCCCTTCTCCCTGCTCCCCTGGCTGTGGAACAGCCGGAATTCCAGAGGAAAGGTGGCTCTTGGGAACACCAGCTTAGGACATTTTTGAGATGGGATCTCTCCAGTGGAAGCGGAGAACGTCCCTGATGTATGATCCCTCCATCCTAAGCCATTCCCAGTTTTTGGAGCCGAGGGAAGCCCTTCCCCCCGTGCCGTGCCTGCCCTGCTCCTCTCCAGCACAACAACTCCGGCCGAGCCCGGGGCACCCCGCAATTATCCCGGCATCCTCGGGATGCCATCCCGGCCGGATCCCTTTGATGCCGCCCGTATCCAGGGAACCTGCTCCCAATCCCAGCCCCGGCAGCTCCGGGAAGGCCGTTCCGAGGGATGCGGGGCCGCTGTGGGCAGCGCAAACAGGAAGCGGGGCCGGAGCCCGGAGCCGCCCCGCCCCGGCCCCGGGGCTGCTCCCGGCCCGCTCCCGCTCCCGTGACGCGTTGTTGTTGTGGATGAGAAATTCCAGGAGCGTGGATGTCCCTCGGCTTCGGGGGCGGCGTCAGCGCCTGAGGTTTCTGGGGTTAAACCCACGCGGGTGCCGACCTCTGAGGCCCCGAGGGGTTTGGGGCCGGGGTTTGGG
>VWZT01008994.1:3868-20112 GCA_013397055.1 Pachycephala philippinensis
CCGCGTCCTTCTTCACTGCTGAATTCCTGAGTCGTTAAACCGCTGCTGTCAATGGTTTTCAGATCGACGTGCAGCTGAACATCATGTCCTTCCTCTCGCCCCAAGATGTGTGCCGTTTAGGAAGCACGAGTTGTTACTGGAGGGCAGCTGTGCAAGACCCGTTGTTGTGGAGGTATTTTCTCCTGCGGGATCTCCCCTCCTGGACATCTGTTGATTGGAAATCACTCCCAGATGTGGAGATTTTTAATAAGGCCTTTTCAGAGGTCAGCGACAATACACTGTATGATTACATGGCAGTGTAAGTATCTCCATATTCTCTTACATGACTCGGAGTGTGCCTGCAGCAGTAATACTCAGCCCATAAGCATCTTTCATATTTACAGCCATAAAGCTCTGCTGTAAGCTGCTGTTTAAATTGTGATGTGTCTCAAATACATTGTTTATTTTGGAAACACAATTTCCTGTTGTTCCATGGTCTGGTCAGCTTTTTCTGTCTGGAACTCAACAAGAATGTAAAACATTGTAAAAAAGACAAAGCTAGTGCTATAAAAAATTAAAGCTTTTTGTAAACTGTATGTCTACTATGGCACAGAAATGGTGCATACCATTGATCTTGATAAATAAGTGTTCTTTGCTCTCAGTGCCACGGCAAGCATTTTCATAAAAGTACAAAGAAGTCTTCAAACTACAGCAAGTGGAATGAATCTTCTTTTTTTTTCCATCTTATGTGGAAGACCTAATAACAAAAAAAGTGCACAGAATGTGCACCGAATAACAAGTTGTATTGTTTTAGCTCTGATTGTCAAAGGCTGTAAGAGAAAGACTGATTTCATCTAGTATAGTTAAAAAGCATAGCAACACACTAAATGTGTTTGGATGACTGAGAAGAACTCTTACAACAAGTAGATTATTCTGTGGTGATTTCTTTTCTAAACTTCATTCAGTCCCCTTAATTTGCAGTAGTGGTCTGTGGATTTGTTTGGGATTTTTGATTTATTTGCAGTTATATTTTTCAAAGGCGGTGCTTAATACGTTGCTTCGTTTTAAGTGCACTAACTTCTGCAATCTTTGTGCCCTTCACCCCCACTTAACAGATGGGAACGATACACCCAGAATTTGAAGTGCAAAACACATACTGCTTTTGAAATTGGATTTAAATCTGTTTAGGTCTGAACCACCTATTTGAAACCACCTGTCACTGATTTCCATTGTGTCTGCGTGCACTTAGCGATTTTGCTGATCTCAACTGAAGCATCTCAATGTGGATATAAAGGAGCACACATTTGATACTTCCTTGAAGTGTTTTGTCCAGCAGCAGCCTACCATGTCTACAGAAGCAGACTGAAGCTGCTTCTCTAGGATGTCTGTCTGACTGTTACTCTTCCCCTCAATTACTAGTCTTTCCATGCCTTCTAGTGTCTGCACCAAACGAGCATATAAGTTTGCAGACAGCACTTGTCTCCTTCCACAGCTTGCATGCTCTGCATCTACAGGGAAAATGGTTCTTTTCAGGTGGTTACTTATTGCAAACACAAAAGCAGCCTAATTAAGGTTTAAAATGCACTCACAAGGTTAATTTTTTAAATTTTATTTTTAATGTGACTCTTCTGCTTTGATGTTATTTTTCTTGTATTGAGTATTCAGTGAGGATGGGGAACTTGTGATTTTTTTTTTTTTAAATAAACTGAAAGATCTATAGATAGAAGTGTACAAAGGTCCAAAAAGTCAGCATTTGGACTTCAGATGAAGTGATGCTTTGTACTGACGCTTGAAACCATCAGTTTGGACCTTTATAATTTTTGACCTATGCTTTGAGTTGTACCAGTAGCAAAGCATGAGAAGTGTGGGACCTAAATCAATTTATGTTGTTTGATTAATACCTTTTTTGTATTTTGTGTTTAATTTCTAGTTGCGTCTATTTTACACAGATATAAAAGGAGCTGTCCTCAGGGTAGAAGAAGTTTGAAATCGAGCCGTCCCCGGTATGGGGCTGTGACTTCCTTTTTGCAATCACTGGTCACTCAGGCAGAACCTCGCTTTGCTATGTTTGGGCCAGGTTTGGAAGAGCTGGACGACTCTTTAGTACAAAAGATGATGACATGCCCAGAAATTCTGCTAGTAGCTGGCCTACCTCATAGACAAATTCATGGTAATGATGGTTTTGGCTTTTGGCCTTCATATTTTGTAAACAGATGTAACACAAAAATCTTGGGGGGAGAAATGAAAAAAATGAATGATATTTTTGTATCCTTAAAATTCAGTAGAATCATGGTAAAATTAAACCATTTTCTCTCTGATTTGTTCTGAAGGATAAATATAGTGAATATTTGGGACAAACGAATAGCGTCAGTGAATTTATGATTAAATTTGCACATTGTCAGAAGAATCATTTTGCTCCTTGTACTTCTATTTTCACCCAAAATTCCATGTTACAGCTGCTGTTGTAATTAATAAATGCAGACAGGCCTTTCTTTCAGTACTGCTTGCAGTAAGTGGCTAAAAAACACATTTTTGATTTTATACAGGAACTCAAGGCTGATTCTTATATGATTCAGTATTCTGATATCAAATGATGTAAATTTTACTTAGAAGAGTTACAAGAGCAGGTGAGGGATTTTTTTTTTGTGTTTTAAAGAGTAGTTTTGAAAGTCTAATTTGACTTCAGTCCAAGCCAGAGACACAAATGTGTTACTTTTAACCTAATGCTTATTTCAGCATAGCAGAATTAGAAAAATTGTATTTATAGGAAGCACGAAAATTATTTTTAGTGGTTTTTTTATTTCTCTTATATGTCCTTTTCAAGGCAGCTTGTCATAAGCAGACTGGAACCTTTTCTATGCCAGTTTCAGCTAATAAACACAAGTCTGGCTCCTTTCTGATTTACATTTCTAGGTTCAAGTCTAATAATCAGAAATATGGAAATGGTTTTAATACCATTGACTTGATTTTCATTAAATCAATTGGAGCATGTATAAAGTTTAATTGTAAAATAGGAAATCTGCTACCCCTAACAGCAATATCTAGGCTTGAATATATTCATTTTGTGGCACCACTGGAATTTTTGAACTACCACTTAATTGTATTCAGTAGCCAAATGGTTATAATCTCATACATTGATTTTTTTCCCTGTAGGAATTGGATCAGGAGTCAGTTTTCAGTTTAACAACGGTCAAAAATTCAATATTGTGACACTGTATTCCACCACTAGGTAAGATAAGATCTGTTCACCACCAAATAAAAAGTACGGTTTCTCATTTATTTCATACTTCTCTTGATAATCTTGTCATGAGACTTCCATGTGCACTTTCTCCTGCATGGATATGCCGTATAAATTGAAATTTCAATGCATGCCTTTGCTTTTCCTTTCTTTTTTCAACCTTCAAGTTTTCACATGGAAGTAATAAAGCTTTTCCAAACTATTTACCTACCAAAGATGTACGACAGGTACATTACAGGTTCCTCTATCCCTCTTGATACCTTGGTTGAGTCCGTTTTAAAACACTCTATACTCACCCTGGAGTGTATTTTCATATGCCTCTTGCAGACTGCTAACCACCTCACATATGTGCACTCAGAAAGAAAGCAGGGCAGGAGAGGCAGGGAGAAGTGAAACTGTTTTCCTGGTTCAATCCATTTTCCTGTCCCTTTCCTGCACCGCCTAGACTTTCAAGATTCAGTTCTGGCATTCTCAGTTAACCTGACTACTGAAATACTGAAATATCTTTCAGTGTGGAAAGGAGGAGAGCAAGGGAAGAGCAAGCTGTTGCTGTGAATAAGATGTTTTACCAAGAGAACAGCATAGCAGGGAATCAGCAAGCCGTGCACTACAGTGTAATAGCTCAAGTGAGGAAGGTGTGCGAAGTAGTTGATGGATTCATTTATGTTGCCAATGCAGAAGCTCATAGAGGTAAGGTGTTTCTTTTTATTTGTATTTCGTGAATAACTGGGGTGTTATATTATGAAGAATATGCAATACATCAAAATCCATGTTCTGATGCTTTCAAAATCTGATATTTCTTCATGGCTTATCCTGTCGAAGAGGTCTCCTATCCTAGATACTCTCTCAGCCTTTGAGGGGTTTTGGCCCTTTGTTTTGTTTATGGCACATACTGATATAGTTGCTATCTGAATTGCATGTGGGAAATTATCTGGATTAAAAACCAAAACAAATCAAAATAAACAAAAACCTTGGGTCTCTACAGGAGAAACCTGAAAATACATGGTTTGTGGTGTAATAGCCTGGCAACAACCTTCCCCAGGAAAACATTAAAAACTGTAATTAGTCTAAATGAGGTTAGTCCTGTAAGATGGTAGTCCAAATAACAATTATGGTAATTGTCTTTACATTCATCAGCTTTGAATGGAGGAAAAGGGCTAGTTCAGGAAAGAGGCAAGTAAAAACAATTTGGAGGGATACACTAAGGAGAAAAGTGCATTCAGTAGGGAAGAGCTGCTGACTGTGCAGTGTATGAGTATTTCTCAATGTCTTGTTGCAATTTTGATGTCTGTGAGGTACTCAGAAAACACACTGATGTTAGAACTGAAATAGGCTGCCTGTAGAATCTATGGAGATCTTTAAATAACAACTAAATGTCATCAATATCTGTGTAACATAAGGGCAGATGAATCAATCTTGTGATAAGCAGAACAAGATCATTTGTCCCTTTCAGTCCTCTGTTTCATCACCTCTGAAATAAAAAAAAAACAAAAATGAAAACACCTTGTATTTGCATATACTTAAGACTCACTTATTAAAAATTGTTTCTTAGAGCGTGATCGTCAGGAGGAGCTGGCTCGTATTTTGGCAATGATAGATCCAGCCCTTGGGCCTCCGAACAGACCTCTGCTGGTTTTGTCCTGTGTGTCTCACGTCGGTGTGAAAAGAATTCCGTGTGTTTACGTGGCACATCAGTTGCAACTACATCTGCTACGTCAGCCCTGGATGGTACTTGCTCTTAAACCTTTACTTTCTGTTTCTCTGTGGTTTAAATGTAATTTAGGCTTTCATGTTCCTGAACCATACCTGCCTAAGCAAGTGTGCAGCTTTCACCTCCAGGATGTGAGCTCTCCACTAAAGTGAAGGATTTAATTTCTCTGGTCCTGTAAGGTGAATTATTAGCCTCTCTGAACACAAAGAGCTAAGTGACTTGCCCAAAAGCACACTAGAGACTTCAGGTGGAGCCAGAATGTAAGGAAGGACAAATGATAGTCTTGAAGGGAGTATGGAAGCTTCAGTCCATTTAAATCTAAATTTCCTGAGTCACAACCTTGGACACAAGATAGATTTTTGGGACCTCATTTGATGTGATGTCTTCAGTTTTTGACATCAGTTTTTAACCTAGGATGTGAGGTCCTGAGCCTGTTTTTTTATGCTTGTCAAGCACAGTATCTATCAGCATGGTTCAGCCACACAGGATTAATTTTTGTTGTGTGTTGTGCAGCTGAAGAATAACTTAATCAGAAAAAAATCCGATTTGAGATAATTCCTTTGTTTTCGTAAGGAAAATGTTTGTAGGCTTTTTACACAACATACCATTTCTAACAGCCACTGGATGGGATATTACAAAATCTGAGTGTTAATAATATGCATAGAAGTCTAAAGGTAGCAGCATTTTTGCTCTAAGAGTTACAAGAAGAATGTTCAAGTCAATTGCCATCTCTAAAGTAAGTATAATGTTCCAGAATAGCTGATGGAACAATTGGAAAAAAAATCACCCTGATACCAAGAGTGAAAGCTTTCCTAATACGAGGGGTTTTTTTTGTTTGTTTTCTTACTCTTATAAAATCTTTTTTGTCTAAGGGACCTTTACACTAATGATAAAAATTTAGATTTGATATGAGTGTTTCTGATTTCACAGATAGACACAGAGTGATACTACAATATTGTTAGATCCTGCTAGTTGTTATCTCTAGTACATTAACTTTTTATTTTCACAGATGCAGGACACTGTAGCTGCAACTTTAGATGGATTGCTAAATGGAATCGAGTGGCTCTTGGAAGAAGCAAATTGTAAAAATGCACAGTAATGGAATTAGGCATTGTTGCACTGTATAACCCCTTTGGTGTTTTGCTTTTCAGCTGAAGTGAAAATCTTGTCCTTTCTGCCAGAGTACTGTCAGAAAGGAAAATTAAAACGCAAATCTGCATATATTTCACTGCACATACTTAAATCCTTAGCATTCTTCCAACTATAGACCTGAATAAGAAGTACAGGTAGGATTGCCTGGATTCCAGCTGCCATGAAGAAGTGATTTGGAGGGACAATCTGAGTGTTTTGTTTTGTTGGTTTTTTTTTTCTTTCAACCAGGGGCCTTTAGAGTACAATCTTTTCTCAATATATCCAATGGTCTGATACCTTCTGTAAATATGTATGTAACACTACATTAGTTTATCAGCACAGCCCTATCACACATTTAGTAAATATGTTCAGTGGTGATCTTTACAGTGACACTTCTTGACCAAAGAAAACATACTGTAGGTTGTACAGTAGAAGCTTGACAGAAAGACAGTAACTCTTGATTTCAAAAGACTGAGTTCCCCTGTATTTTTCTAGACAAAATATCTAGACAAAAAATAGCGGGGGGATTGTCAGCCCAGACCAAAATTCTTAGAAGCAAGTAAACGCTGCTGTGTATGAATTGTTGTTTCGTTGTTGTGATCTTACTTATTAACCAACCATAACAGACTTCAGCATCTTCTGCTTTCTGTTGCACTGAAATCATTAGCTTGAACTGGACGTGCCTCTGATACCCTGAACAAATGTTAAGTAGAATCATTAGTACTCCAGGACTTCATTGTATTTATACACTATCAGTTTTTCAAATAGTTGTGGCCATTTGCAGATGTGAATTTTCTTGAAATTTTCTACACAGTTACAAATATTTTTATGAAAAGCAAAGCAACACTTTAAAGCTGGAATTGTGTTTTCTATATTGATGTCTTTTGGGATAGTCATAGTCTTCCACCTTTCCATGTGTTTATTATTGGGTGGATGTTCAGAAACTTCACTTGGATTTCTGTGCATTTATTTGCTTTATTCTGGCCTTTTTTTTTTTTTTTTTTTTTGCCTATCTTCATGGAAATTCAAGTGTCTCACAATTTTTTCTTGGTACCTAGATAAATGATTGCATGGTGCACATACAGCTGTAACTGCCCTCAGTCTGGGCTACACGAGTGATGATCAACACAGCTATGTCATTCCATTTGAGAAGATGTTTGGGATTTTTAATGAACTAGAAAGTATCTCTTTTTTATTTTCTTTTTCATCTTTATGCGTAATTAATTCATCTTTTAGGTATTTTTGTATCCTAATCAGGACATAGGGGAGTTTCACAGGAAAATCCAAAGGAATATATACAATGAAAATTCTGTGGCTTATCCCTCTTTTCTTTAAGTGTATGTGTGTTTTGCCTTTTAAAATAGAGCAGACACAATGGATTTATGAGTATTTGGGGTGAAAATCCATGCTTTGTGACTGGGTGTATGTGATTTTCCTGCTAGTCAGAGTAATTTTGTAGTGGTCTATATGCAGGGGATTGAATGCAGCAACCTGATGCTGTATTAGCTACTATGAACATGGGGTGGTTATGTAAGATCCCCATTCTACTTTCTTCATAAGGAATAAATGATTTTTTAAAGAACGATATTTAGAGTCTGTGTGTGTTAAGCCCCCCCCATGTGTGCATATGTGTGCTCACACACTGCAATCACACTGTCATAACAAATTACAGTTGTCATCAATAGTCATTAATGAACAAGGTTGTTGTATGTTACCAGTTTAATTAACAGATACTAACTCACTGTCATATCAAAAGCTTAGGAAAACGTATAGTACATAGTTTTTCTTAAAGAACATCAGTTAGACTAACTTAAACCTAGGATACCTTTCAGAATTGCAAGTTTTAAGTGTGCAGTGTAGAAAACAAACAGTGGGAATGAGAACTCTGTGCAGACACAGAGCTCCATGATTGGGTGCTGTGGTGGATCAGCACAGGCAAGGAAGATGAGCATGTGCACTGTCCAGAGGAGCAGCTGAGGTGCACAGAGGTGTGCTGTAGAAGAGGCAAGCAGCCTGTTGAGCATACATACAGCAAATAGTTGCAGAGATGCACTGCCTTTTAGATTTGACAATTCCTACTGTTTAAATTCCTAACTCTGAAGGATTTAGAAGCACAGTAATCAGATAAGCTTGGGACTGTCTTTGTTACAAATTCAGAAATAGTTGGGTATGGAATATTAGAACATGACTTAAGTGTATTTTAAAACTTTTTAATGTAAAAAGAAAATCGCCTTAAAAAAATCTAATTGGTTTTGTATTTATCAGGGTAGATGCAACTGTGATGGGTTTGTGAAAAATTAAATCAGGATCTGGATCCCACGAATCTTTCTTTCCTAGGGATGAAGGATTCTAACAGCACTAGAAAAAAAGTGCTTTCCTGCCCATTGAGGCAGAATGTTTAGCTAAACAGTGCTCACAAAATAAAAGGTTAAAATGACAATACATGTGATTTATAAGAAAACTCAGTTACTGAGGCTTCACCTGAGCAGCTTTCCAAAAAAGAAAGTGGCTATGGGAATGCTAATTTTCTAATTTTTGAAACTTCGAGTGACAGAAAAGCCTGCTGCCAGCTCCAGAGCAGTGCCTGGGGGCACCTGCCAGGCTGTCATGACAGAGGCAGCACACTGTCACTGGTGAGACGTCTCGCAGGTTATGATGATGATGGAGCAGCCCTGGGTGGTCACAGAGGGTCTAAGTAGGAGTGTCACGACCCTGCCAGTTGCAGCTTCAGAGGGAAGCTGTGGCTCACTGTGCCCTGCAGGATGGCACTGCTGATACGCATCAGCCCTGATGCTGTCCAGCAATTTTGCCAAAATTGCTTCAAGTAATCAATTACACTTTCTTCTCTGTGCAGGAAGCAGATGCAGTTATAGAAAAACCTGTGAGAAAATCAACATGCTTTGTAAAGGCTTATAGACAGGGACTATGCTGCCTCTTAATCTCATGGGTATTGTCAATATCACTTTGTATGGTAGCATGAATATCACAGCTAAAGAATAAATGGAGTTGCTGTCAGGAAGACATATGGGAATAATTGCTGGCATTATTGCAAAGTGATTGATGTCTGTGATTTAGTGTGTTTTTCATGCCGCTCTAGCACTAGTGGCTCTGGATAAATTACTTTCCTCAAATATACAAGTAGAGAAATAATATTCTTTGGTCAGTTACAGAAGGTGGTATTACAGCTACAGCTTGTGCTTAAACCTCAGGCCCAGAGGATGTCTGAACAAAGGCTGTTCTCAGTTATCTAAGGAGCACGAATCTGCTCGAATCAAGAATGTAGGTAGTAGGCATACAACAGAGACCTAGCAAACAACAAAACACAGTGGATCTGGATAAGGGGTGTATTTAAGAACTGGTGAGATTAGGTATCTCCTGCACCAGCTCACTCCTGCTCTAGCATTACCCTGTCTGTGCTGAGCAGCTGCTCACAGATGCCAGTCTGGGCAATACTGGCCAAGGTTCCTGGGCAGCCAGCCTCTTAAGGTTCCTTCCTCCAGCCTCTAAATGTCTTAGTGGCCCTTTGCTGGATTCTCTCTGGTTTGTATTTCACATACTGCAGGATTAAAACTCGACACCCTGCTCCAGATTCAGACCTACAAGTCCTGGGCAGAGGGGAATTGAGCACTTGTTCTCAATGTAGCCTTTAACACTGTGTGGGCACACTACTGAATCCAGGTTCATGGGTCTACCAGGACCTCAGGTCCACTTTGCAGAGCTGCTCCCAAACCAGTCACCTGTCCTGCACACGTGCACAGAGTGTTCCCTACTGGAGGCAGGATTTCGCTTATCATCAGGAGGCTTCTGAATCGCCTGTTAGCCTACTGAATGGGTTAACAATATTCTCACTTGCAGTATTTCTGGCTGTCCTTGCACAAGGAGCCTACTATCTCTGGGAACACCAGCCTGCATGTGACAGCACGCAGAATCAGTCACCTAATCAGTCTTTTCCTGAAGGCTGAAATCAATCAACGCATTTGCTCCATCAAAAGAAAGTTGAACAATACTAGTCTTAGAGTCTCAAAATTAATTCCTCCGTAATATGCAAACTACTAGTAGACAGGACCTCTAAGTATGAAAGTTTCATATGGTTCCAGAAATAGATTTCACTCATCTCTGTAAAGTGTTTCCCTGTGAAGTAATCCTGATGACAACCCAGAAAAACCTACTGCATTCACTAAATTTGATTTCATACTACTCTTTACAAAGTGGTAACAGTCAACCACACTTTACTCACGTAAGAATAAAGGAACTGAGGTAGTTACGTAGTAACTGAGGACTGAAGGTTGTACTTCTTAATCCATAGTGCTCTGTTGATAAAGGAGTATCATTTTGGTGTGGCATCTCTCATGTCTTCCCCATAGACTTGAATTATGAATGCAGTCCGTGCCTGATGTCATGGGAGATAAGTTCCATAAATGGGAACATACAAGGGCTACTCATCAAGAAAATAAACAAGAACAAAAATTCTCTACTTGAATCAAATAATCTTTTATGAAAGGTTTTTATACAAGTTTCCTAAATGTATCTAGAAAGACCAGTTGCTTAGACCTTTCTCTCATAAGATGGATGGTGTTAACAGCCAATTCCCTCAGTAATTCAGTTGGCTTCATCTCAAATTTGGTGAAGATACAAAACAGTGGCCCTACCTTTAGTTCATACAAAAGACATAGGTTAAATTTGATCTGTGTATGTGCTGTGCATTCTGTGGGATAAATTAATTTTTTTTTTTTAATCTGAATCATGAGGATTTAAGTAAATGAGTTACCTGGGAATCTTCTTTTAAGAATACAACCTTCATTCATCACACATCCAGACCTTGGGCTGTATAGCATAAGGATGCACTGACACAGCTACACATTAAGCTTCTTTGAAAAAGCACAAGCTATTTGCATGAAAATAAATGCAAATTACAAGTTTACTAACAAACAATACTAAAAGAATCTTATGGTGTTTTTTTCCAAAATTAGAGACTCAAATTGTGTAAAAATATATATTATTGAAACCAAAGAACCCAGTTACCTGATTACTGCTACATTAATCTAAAACAAGAGGTAACTGAATACAGGAATACTCAATATATGCTTGAATTATGTACTTGAATTCAAGCATTTTTCAGTCTTTTATTGAAAAGAATTGCTGCTGAGCCAGTATCAATATCCTTCTTTTCAGTTGACAGACGTGAACTGCTTTTAGACTCATAAAGCAAACAAAAAAAATTCTAGCAAGTTATTATGTTTTCTAACTTGCTTTTTAACACAGGAACTGAGTTGATATAAATCAGCTGGTGTACAGTTACACATTTTGACCCCCCACTATTCTCTGATCACTTGTTCCAGTCACAAGTAGCTAATAAGATATAAATAAACTGAAAAATAAATTACTGAGAGGACATATTGTTGTAAAGATTTTTAGATATGTCTTGGTATGCCTGAAGGGTTAAATAGTTTGAGGACTCCAACTGAAAAAGAGACATTGGAAACTGCTGCTAGAGTAACCAACAAGATTCATGGCAGGCAATTAACATCAACAGCCATGGAAAATTCTGGCTAACATTCAATAACCTGATGCTGATGTTTCCACAGTGCCTATTGTCTATAGGGTAGTCCTCTAGGGTGCCCCTACTGCCACCTGAGTGACACCCTCAAGCCTAATATGCTGAGCTAGCTCCTGTCTTACTTTTCCCCCGTGGTACCTTCCATGCATCTCTGGTCTCTTAAGTATTCCAGCCCAGCAGTTCCCTTCCTGCCCTCTAGTCTGTGCACCAGATTAAATTCACTGGCCTGATTTGTGATTTGCTGAGCAGATCATTGTGAAGTCAGGTGCAGGAGAGAATGCAGAGCTGTGCTTCAGCTGGACCACACGAGATCCTGCGCTCAGAGGTGCAGCTATATGCCAGGAATCCTCTCCTAATCACTTTCTGCGTCTATAAATTTACCACATATTTGAGCACACAGAGTTGCATACACCAGGAGAAAGGAAGGTCTTGGAATTTTGAAACACATCCACAGAATTTCAATAGTTATGGCACAATAGGCAGTGAAATCCATGAAGTCTGATCTTGCATTCTTACTGAAAATGCTTCTTGGATATTTCTGTACATTTATATGTTGCTAATTTGGTTTTGTTTTGTGCACATCAAAGTGAAAGGAAGATAACTGGCTATTGGAATACCAGCGTTGTCACAGTATTCCCTGCAATGGCCAGAAAGGTCAGGTTGCTCCAGTGAGGGGCTTGCAACATACCCAGAGATTGTCAAGCTTCATATTATCTGAGTGCAGGTAGAAGCTGGCACAACAATTAGGGCATCACTCCTCACAACGAGTATCATTTTCCTGACACCTCTGAAATACCTAGCCAGACTGCCTACATTCAAAAGTTGCTTCCAATTAGATATTGAATTCAGAAAAAATAGCTGTTCTTGAAAAACTGTAAGAAGGTCTTATTCCTACCCTTATTCAAAAATAAGAGTACTTTGTTCATTTGAAGTGGGTCAAACTATGCCAGAAGGACATAACCCTTTTCTGGGAAAAGAGCATTGGCACACTGGGTTTATACTCTGGGATAAAATATTGTAAAACAGTCCCAGAGTAAATTCGCAGAAGGTAAGCCTTAAATGACAATGTCCTGTAAGATAAACAAATACTGTATTTCCAAAATAGAGATGCAATTAGCTAAATCATTGAATTAAGTCTTTTTATGTCTTCCTGGATCATCATTTGACACAGTGTGACCAAAAGGGCTCTCTGAAACACATCCTGGCCTCAGCAAGCTGTGGGCCATGCTTGCACAGTACTGCAGCTGCAGTACATCCCAAAGAAATGCATTGGGACAGTGTTTGCACCTTGGCAGCACTGTATGGCTACAGCTCACACTGTCCATCCCAGCTGGCAGCAAGCCATAACAAGGAGTAACGCAGCCTCTCCTCCTCTGAGGTTCCAGAGCACTGGACCCACCCAAATCCTGAAATTTACTCCCAATCACATTGATAAAGAGCCAGAGCAGGTTCTTAAATAGAGCATAGATGTAACCTGAATCCACTAAAGCATATTCCTGCTGTCTCAAGTCAAGAGAGGATTGGGATCCTCTAACTCACTCATGTAGATCAAGGAACCACTAAAAAATCCCGCCTGTATTTGTCCCCAAGGTTTTGAAAGACAGGTTTTCATCACACAACTATTCAAGGATACTTAAGTAGGATGCTGTTGAGAGTACCTAGAGACCCAAAGTCCCTATACAGAGACAAAGCAAGAGATCACCAGAGAGCATTTTGGAGATTTTGTGCTACTTTAGCATGTTGCAACATCACTGCTCCTAAGAATTTGGTTTATAATATTTAATTATTTTGTTTGTTTTAGCTCTTTGAGACAGACTGAAAATCTTGTGTAAAAAAGTGCTCAGTTTATACTCCCAGCTTATACTCTGCCTTTATCTGGATACTGGCAATATTCTGTCCTGTTTGTTGCTATCAATCACACACAGAGGTCACAGTGCTGTTCCCTTGGCAAATTGCCCTATTGTTTGCAGAATAGTAAGAGGTTCCTGTACAGACTGTTTATTTTAAAGTTTAGGACATCAGAGTGAAGTTCTGCCATAAATGTAATAAAGTCAGTGTTATTAGTCCTTAATAGTCACTTGCCCCAAAACTAACCAAATGGGACAAGGATGCAGAAAAGCTTGCAAAATAATTTTAGATATGTGGTAATGATTTCTCCCATTATATGCAGCTATCGCAATGGAAAGAATATGTGGCATCTAAGTTATGTATTAAAAATGCAGAATGGAATTGTTGGGACACTCTGTGACAGCAGACAGAGTATCTCAAAGCAAGGGTCACCAGCCAGACATGCACAGGCCTAAAGTTCTTTCTCTGTAACAGAATTCTACATATAATCCTCAATATTTCTCTCTTCAGGACAATGAGGGAGAGTGTCACTGCTGCCTAATTAGTTCCCTGCTGCAGAAATGACAGTAAATGTATTTGTCACTGAAAAAGAACAGAAAGCACTGAACTAAAGAGCTGCCACTGTAGTGACACGAAGCCATAGAATCACAGAAAGTCTGGCGTTGGAAGGGACCTTTAAAGATCAGCTAGTCCAACCTGCATTTGAAAAGGGGATACTAATAAGCCTGTAAGTACACACAGGAGAAGTCTTTCTATTTCACACTGTACTGCAAAAAACAGTCCCAGCACTTGAGACGGATCAACAGCAGTATGAGAGGAAGTAATTCTACACCATCTCTGCAATGCTCATATCAATTATTGTCACCTGTTAGCCTAAACATTTATCTAAAACTAAAAAGAAGCTTGATAGTTTGAAACTGGTATGCCTTCTACTAAATGTAAAAATGGCAGAGAGTGTAGCAATGCTGGGAACATTTGGCATTTATTAATGCAAATACAGTTGCTCTTATATGACGAGTAGAAGAATTTGCCACAAAAAGAGATTTATCTACTTTATGAATACTTACTATTTCATGTTGATTACTAGTGGTTTAAGCCATAAGTTGCATGTGTTCCACCAGACCAATGAGTATTATAGAGCTTTGAATTAGCTGTGGGTAAAACTTACATCATTCCAAACAAATAAAGACAAAAGGCTTTTTATTACTTTTTCTTCCCACACAGGTAGATATCTTACACAGTATGTTAATTCTGATTGTTATAATAGTGTTTGCAGTTTTGGAAGGATACCAGTAAGATAAACTGGATGACAGAACGGAGAAAATAAATTAGTCAGCGAGGAAGGACTAAAGGAATATCCTGCCTACAGGAGGATGTTTGTTTGTTTAGCATTTTTTTATTCTGCTAGTTTGTTCTGACCTTTTAGGCATGGAGATGCCCTGCAGCATTATTACTGGGAAAGAAAATGTCTGCATGTATCAGGCCAGAGGTCTTGTGGCTTTCTGCCCTCTCAAGAGGACCAGGCATCCAGTTTTGTTTAATATCTTTATTGATGATGTGGACAAAGGGATCGAGTGCACCCTCAGTTCATGGATGACACCAAGTTGGGTGGGAGTGTTGATCTGCTGGAGGGCAGGAAGGCTCTGCAGAGGGATCCGGCCAGGCTGGATCCATGGGCCACATCAAGAGCCCAGAGAGAAACAAAAGAGCGCCTGCGTGTGTCCATTCCCTCTTTTCCAAGGAACCCAGCACATCACCCCTCCGTGAACCCAGGGCAAAACACACAAGTTCCGTTATGCAGGTTGTCGGGTCTTAAAAAACCAGTAATACACACTGCATAGATTGACATACAGGAATTACAATATTACATAAAAAGATATTAAAAAACCACCTAGGTCACCTAGAACACCTGTGAAAAGGCACTGGCAGATAAATGGCAGCTGAGACAGGCAGGCAGAGGTGAGGGGTCTGTGCAGATGGTCTTGTATAGCTGGGTGAACTCTGCCACAAAGACCTCTGGTGACAGGTGGCAGCCGTTGTTGAACCTGTTGGCTTGGGCTCTCTCAATCCCTCCTGGGCATTCTCCTCACTATGCTTCACCTTTATTTTTACTCTAATCTTTGCTGTCCAAAAAAGAATAAGTACTGGATTCTGCTGATACTTCGTCTCTCTGGGTCCTCCTGTAGAAACAGATTTCCAAGAAGACTCCTCAGATAAGAAATAAAAGCACAGTTAAAGAGACTGCACTGCAGAGGTTTCTGCAGAGCACTGCCAGTAGTTGTCCTGGCACTCCAGCACGGTGCAAACATTTCATTGCCAATGGCAGCAATAAATAACTCAAGAGAAAAGCCAACTCACGTGTCTCTCTTCAGCAGCTGATACATGACGAAGTACCCAACCACTGCTGCAAGCAGTAGCACAGCCGAGGCTGCTACAGACACTAGGATGTAGTTCTTCCTTGCATCCCAATTTCCAGCAGTTTTGCCTTTTTGCCCAGCAGCTGACCCTGGCAGGAGAAAAGACAACACAAGAGACAACGTTTGTGCTCTGCACTACGGATAATCTCATAGTGCGCTTCAGATGCCCAAGGATTATTGTCTTCAGAGATTGGTTCCTCTGGCTCTGGTGTCTTAGCACCAGGGACCAAGAGGGATCCCATACATTTCTCATGGAGAAAAGCCCAGTGTGTGCCAGGGAGCAGCTGCACCAGCACTGTCCCCATCTGCTCCTCCAGGCTGCCCGCCAGGGCTCTGTGCCGGGCAGCTGCAATTCATCCATGG
>VWZT01008998.1:0-59046 GCA_013397055.1 Pachycephala philippinensis
GTCTCTTCAAACCACCACAGTTTCTAAGCTTGCAGATGTTTTGAAAAATTTCTGTTACCTTCCAATTCAGACAAGACAATTCTTCTGTTCTGGTGGCTTTTTCTGCAGCATCCATTTCGTGCTAGTCCCCCATGACTTGAACTGCACAGAGCCTGCCATCCTCCAGATATATTCTATCTATTAAATCAACATTAGTACTTTCACCCTAAGCACCTAGAGCAAATGTATCTGGAGGAGATTTTGAAGGGCCAGGTGAGCTGTACTAACTGGGTCTGCTCCTCCCCTTTTCATTGTTTTTTTGCTGCTTTTCTACCTTCCTTTTCCAGGTGTCGTTGCCATAGCTGATAATCTGTTCAATAGCATACAAAACATTTCCCTCAGTCTTGACTGCTTGATGACAGCTGTACAAAGGGACAAAACACCACTGGAATATGAATGAGATTCTGTTAAAACTGAGATAATTAAACTTAAACATAGGTGTTTTTTAGACTGCTCAGGTTTGGTGGAGGCATGAAGGCCAAATGGGTTG
The DNA here is from genome assembly GCA_013397055.1 of Pachycephala philippinensis. Taxonomy (NCBI): domain Eukaryota; kingdom Metazoa; phylum Chordata; class Aves; order Passeriformes; genus Pachycephala; species Pachycephala philippinensis. The sequence continues at coordinate 530 of VWZT01008998.1, forward strand.
AATCTGTGGGCTGTGACCATGTCATTTGCCTTAAGAGGACAATCCTTGGTCTAATGCTGTCGGCATTCCCCACTGTGTGACCCTCCAGAGCTCCTCTGATTTCTCTGCAGGCACAAATGCAGGGCAGCAGCAGGAAAAGGTACCTGTGTGAGACTCCACAATACAATCTATGTGCTGTGGCTCGAGCTGGAAGAGGTAAGAGAAATGCATTTTCTATCAGAAAGTCATCCTAGACTCAGCATCTCTTCTGCCCTTGATAGAGAGGAGTGGAGCCCAGTAAATAGGGAATAAGATTCCACAAAATAGCAAACATTGAGGTTTTTTGTGTGTCTTTGCTCTGTTATAATGCAGTGTAACTCATTTTGCATTTCATAAAACACAGCTTGGGACTTTGAAGGTGGTTTTATTTCCGTCACATGCATGAGCTCTGCTCATTTCCTTTGCTGGCTAAAAAGGGGTCCTACCATGAAAACAAAGCAGAGCCTAGAGCTGCAAATGATGCATGAAGTGACACAGCCTCGCATTCTGCTGTGGTTTTGTCTGTGATGCAGTACTCAGCTTGTACAGAGCCATCAAAACACATTAAAGTCAGAAAAAACAGAAAAACTGACAACTGGTTTTTTTTGTCTTCCTCAGTTAGTTTATACTGATCTCCACAAAACTCGAATGCTGTGTAATGATGTAATTTGAGAAGAAAATAATTAATCACATAAATAATTCCTGCCACCAAAAATAGCAGTGTTTTGAAAATTAAACATGTACAGAACCATTTTGTCAAAAACACCAGTTTCATTGATCTTTTACAGTCTTAATTTAAGTTTGAGGTTTTGTGTCTGAAAAGCATGGCAGATTAAGGGCTTTTGGGCAAAGAAACATGCTTGATTGACACTAATACACGTGATCCCATCTGATTACAGATGTGAAATATGCTTTTAAGCCTACCCCACAATATATTAAAGGGATGTTTTTATGGTGTGTTGCTGTGTCCCAGTAAACAAAATGCCTTTTAAAGTGTTTAGAAGCGCTTTTAGAATTTTCCGTGTCCACGACCATAATAATTTAAATAATGTTAAGAATGTTCTCCATGAGGTCTGTGCATTAGCACTGAACTCATACTAAGCAGCAGCCAAAACTGTATACTCTCTGCTGACAAAATTATTTTTAAGGGCAGATCCTGTTAACCCTACAGGGAAGCTCATTGTCCTTGAAAAAATTATGAAAAAGTAAAGGAAATTATATGCTCTGAATTAATTTCAAAGTCAGTTTCTGTCAAAATCTCACTTGGTTTTTTTCTCCACACCTCTGAGGTTTCTGTGTAAAAATGTAAATGTTCAGGTTATGTTGTTTCAAGGTTGGATTGAGACTATGATTTGACATGCAGCTACTCTGAGTTAGAGCAAACGTGGGAGAAGCAGTGCTGATCCCAGAGTGAAATTCTGATACTTTGTAAGCTTCCATGTGCAAGTTTCCTATAATCCTTGCATTCCTCTAAACCAGCTTTACTTCTAAAACTGCTTGTCTTACACAGTGTGAAATTTGTATTGCTGAAATCAAATTACTTGGCTCCTGATAAATAAATGGAATAGCTTAGGAGACAGTATGCACCACTGATGCCACCTATATTTCCAGATAAGCTTTTCAAGCTCTGAGTACAACCTCTTTTAGCAGACTGATTTCAATTAGAAATGTTCCTAGTTTTGGTATGATTGGACTATCTGTGAGACTTTGGCATGACTGTAGAGAATTGCTAAGCAAAACACAATTTAATAAGTGCTGTGGCTGTTTTATTTAGGTCCTGCTTTAGCTTGGGGATAAAAATAGCTCGTAAACATGGTGAAGAGTGAAAGAGTTAACTTGAGATTCATGGAAAATGAAGTAGATAGCTAGGAGTAGCTTGGTAGTATGTACATCTGAAGCTAGAAAATTAAGGTTCCAGTTGACTAGTCAAGTTACCTATAGCTAAATAGTGTTCAACCTCTGCACCAAAAACTCCACGTATTGAAACTCTTTCTTTACTGTCACTGAAGTCGTAGAGAAATTGTAACTGTGAGGAAGTGAAGATGCCATTAATTTGTAATTAATTAAAAAGTCTGAGACTGAAGAATTTCCAGTTACTACTTGGATGACGTTTTATTTGGTGAACAGATAAGGTGTTTGCATCCTTTATTGATAAGGATTTCTCCATCAGAACCCTCAAAGGTGCAGCACTTGGGGAATGCTTTGGGAAGGCAGATTTTGATTACAGAAGATATCTCTGATAAGGACCTCAGTGGCCTGAAGTCATATTACAGAATTTTCAGATCAAAGGTTTTATCTTGACAATGAAGAGGACTGCTATCTTATTTAAGTTCTCTTTAGAGGGAAACCTCCAGGAAATGTATCTGCTTAAAAAATCCCATGCATGTTGATGCTGTTATTCTAAATGGAGATCTTGGAACTATCATGGAATTCAGGACTGACCATAAGGTGGAGACAGGTGTAGCTGGGAGGAATGCAATTCCAGGCATCAGTTAATGCTTAAGAGCTTTGGCCTTGCACTGTAGCATTCTCTCATTTCTTTCCATATCAAAATTATAGATTTTTGATTGTACTAAAAAGGTGATTGGGAAGCAGTGTTTTCAAACAATCTCCTACTGGCAGAGGTTTTACGCTGGGACAATGACGAGTGTGGAGTTCAGTAACAGACTGTTCCCAAAATTCACAGCAAAGAGGCAGCGTATGAAGTTGAACATTGGCAAAGCTTTCTAAATCCAGGGAAATTGTCCTTTTTGTGGATCTTAAAATATAGAAATGGTACTTTTCTCCATAAAAACTAATAGTTTTGAGCTTTCAATATTTGATATCATATGAGAAGCTTTATGAGAAAATGTGTTGCACCTTATTTTGGATAATAATATCAATGTTTTGTGCAAACAAATACTGATAATTGTAGGAAGCATTTTCACTTCAGCCACTAATACAAATGTGTGTGTATTCTGCTGACTACCATTAGTGCTGAGTTCTCCCTTCTGAATTGATCTTCAATTATTTTAATATTGTTTGATTAAGCTTGAACTTTATTGGTTTAATTTTTCCTTCCCTGGGTTCCTAAATGTTAATTTGGAATGAACTCTGTTCAAAGCATGCATTTGAGAAGGGAGATGGTCAATAGCAGAATTTCATTGCTAGAGAGGTTCTCTGGCTACACCCAGAAGTGTCTTGTGTTTGTGAACTCTGTTCTCCCTCCAGGAACACTCATTAGTTTAACTGAGTTCTTTAAAATCTCACTGACCCTGAAAATTTATAAATAACCTGCACCATTTATATTTCTATAATGTTTTTTGCATTCAAAGCTGTTTCATGCAGTCTTGCAGAGCAGTCTTTGTGTTGACTGGGAATTCAGCAATGACATCTCTATGCTGCTGTACGGGCATGGCTCTAGAAATCTGTAGTTGCTCTATTCCTTGTTAAACTTAAAAGATGAGAGCTCACTGAGACAGTGGATTACTGATAATATGTATCCTTTTCCAGTGGCCTGTTGTGCTGGTTATTCTCTGGGTGTTGCACAGAGGCAGAGATCTGTACAAAAAATAGAGTGCTCTTAGCTGAAAACAGACTGGATTTTCTCCATACAGTGCTGTCAAGATGTATCAAATCTGTTCTGGAATGACACTTTCTGAAGGAATGTTTCATTTGTAGTTTTAGTGATCTGCAATTGCTGCAGTCCCGATTCCTTATTTGTTGTACTTGCATGCTGGCACTTCATTCTCACTGTTTCTCAAAATCAGACCTTGGAAAAAGTTCTCCAGCTATTTCTCAGCTGAAATGCACTGTCATGCCTGTATTTCCTGTCCCCTCCCCTGCCACTGATATTTCTCTGTATCATCTTTGTTTCAGCTGTCTCTGCTTTCTGCCTGTGTTTACATGGCACCATGTTCCATGCATGACCTTCCACTTAATGCAAACTACAGTGTTCTTTAAGCAACACATAAAACCTTTCTTAACCCATTAAACACTCAGTCTGCAATGGCAATATCCCACACCACTTGTTTTGGTCTTTTATGCTTGTACTTAAGATATGCAGTGACACAGCAGGTGCTGCTCTTTCAGTACCTATTGCTTATAGGAAAAGCATTGTGAGTGCTTTCAATGCTATAGCAAATAATTTGAGTTCCTTTCCTGAAATTGTCAAAGATGTAGATCTGTTTTAACATCAGTATTTTTCCAGTGGGAATTGGATTTAGATAGTCCATACAGCTGTTCCTTTACTAAGCTATATGTGGACACAAAGACTCTTACAATCTCTTGGATACATATTTTAGTACCATGAAATTCTTTAGCAGAGGTGACCTCCTGGAAGGAAAGCAACAGACAATTAATTCGTGACCCTAAGTGGGTAGTGTGTCTGGGAGAACTAAAGACTAATTGAGCTAAGCCTTCACTTGACTGTTTATTTTCATAACCTAATTGTTCATTTCACAATGACTGTAGGCAATGTGATTAATAAAAGCTGTGAGAGCAATCAAGCTAAAAGAAGATGGTAATGGACTACATGGGGGTATTCTTGTTCTCCATCGTCTTATTTTGCTGCAGTTTTGTAAAGCTCTTCAGCTGAGCTATGGAATGCCCTGAAATTGCTTTGGTAGCCAGCAGGTATATCAGGCTCAACTATTGATAGGCACAGTGCCATTGTTGGTAGTGTTTATAGCAATAAAATTCTAAATAGAGTCTTCTATTTTGTTTGTCCTTTGGTTCTTTCCTCTGTATCATCCTATATCATCTTCAGACACAAGCAAGGTATAAATGCTCACTTGCCATTTGCAGGTCAGGTCTCATTCTTTGGACAGAGAGACGCCTTCCCAGGGGACTCTTTCTCTCTTGCTTATTGCTCTATTTTCCCCTTTCAGAAGGAATAAAAGCCCTTTGTCATTGGCCTTATTTCCCCTATCGCTTTAAAGAAATGTGATGCTTTTCTGTATATGAACAAGGTGAGGCTGATTGAATGAGAAATTCTTTCATGTAGTTGCCTTCATTAGACTTTTAAATTGCAGGGCAGAATTAAACTAGATATGCAGTGATGCTTTTATAAGATATTTAAAAGTCCAGTTCTGCTGGCAGCTGACCTAGATAGTCACAGTATTAGATTTCTTCAGCAAACTGAAAAAGCATGACCTTGACATCTTTGCTTCTGTTAGCTTGAAATAAAGGTGGTACCAGTCACTTGCAAGTGGAAAAAATACATTATAAAGCCACAAGGGATTAACACAGAGTGAATTTTTGAGCCTACATGTGCTTGCTTTGAAGCAGGTAGACCTAAAAATCTCAAGAGTAAAACGCATTTTCTCTTGTTCGGTTTCTTATTTATGAACATGGTATGCTGAGCAATTCTTTGTACAATCAGCTGAAAGATGCCCACATTTCATTTTTTAATTATTTTCTCTTTAAAAATAAGACATAGGCTGCATAAATGTACTTCATATGTGCTGCTCAAAATCAAAATGAGTGCATAGCTATAAAGCCAGGCTCACTCCCATTAAGATAAATAGCCCACATGCAGAAGAAGGAAGCTGTATCATCATCATTTCATTTGTGCTTACATAGGGACTGCAGAGTCTCACTGTTAAATCAGCACAAGCCAATACGTAGATATGCTGTGGTCAATAGATAAATCCATGTCTCTAAAGCCATTCCTTCATTTGAAAGCCTTTTTACACACAGCTGAAATAATAAATTCCTCCTGGCACAATGGATAAATGTGACCCCACGCTTGGTCTTCACATTCTATTAATTGCCTGGAGTAGAACCCCAAAGGATGTGTATGGCTTTTGTACTGTATTTTAGTTATTTTCCCAGGTGTGCTGTTTCTGTGACATTGATGCATGACACCCAAAAGTACTGTCTGAGGATAAGTTTTCATAATTTTATGTTTTACGTGAAAAAATTGCTTCAGTTGGGCCTTCAAAGTTTATTAATTTCATACAGCATCAGGAAAAGAATGCCAAAGAAGACTCTGTTAATTTTAGAGCTGCCAATAAATTACCTTCTACTGTTTTCTTCTCAAAAACAGTTTATATGAGAGTGATCCAAGTTCTTCACCCTTTACTCGTGAAACTGTAGCAAAGTCCAGTATTGCAAAATACCCTTTCATGAACCAGAAGCAGAGGATGTTGGTACAGATTGCTGAGGTTAAAAGGTATCAGTACTGGTGCCTCAGGCATAATTTTTCCAGTGGGATTGGAAGCAAGAGTGCCTTGTCAAAGGGAGGTCCCACTGAAGAATGTGAAATCCCAGTGATCTGAACCCATCACTGAAGGCTCTACAGAGGAAAAGCAATTCATCCTATTCCATAAAGCAAAGGCTGATTCTTTTTCTACGGTTTTGAATGTTTTAAGTGAAGTTGACATTGGCATAACATAGCCAAAGAAAACCATGACTGTGACAAGACATAGAACTGTTTTGAGCCACAAAAAACCAAATTAATGTATTTACTGTCAACAGCAAGAAAAATACTGGCAAATACTGGCTGCTCATTAACATAGGAAAGGTGATTGGTTTTGAATGTAAAGGAGCATTGTGCCTGCCCAAAGAGCAAAAAACCAAGGCAAGAAAAATAAGTTTACCAATTTCTTTCTTTTTTTCTTTTTATTTAATCTTTAAAAAATTCTTCCTTGTAGGTAAGACCTTAACGAGAATGTGCTAGACATGAGGAAACTAACCAAATGTGAGTTTGTCTGCCTTACATTGCTTTGGAAGTTTCCTCTATGGAATCTCCATCATATCTTAAAGTGCAGTCTACTTCCTTCTCTACATCTGCATCTTGGGTAGTGGATTAACTGTTTCACAGCTGAATGGAAGGAGTCATTAGGTCCATGCTGTGTTTCTGTTACTCTGCCTGTGCCACCAGGTTCCGTGTAATCAGTGGCCCTTGTACTCCAATTATCCCTAAGGAACTGCACACAGGCTCACCTCTGCTATGAACTACACGTGCATTTCGTCAGACAAGAGAGGCCAGCCTGCTCCTATGGCAACACTCAAACAGCTCATCTCTGTTATCTCTGACTTCTGCACAGACTGGGGCTTTAGTTTTAGGTGTTATATAGACAGGCAGAAGCAACAGGCTCTTTTACACGAGGTGCTAGCCCTGGAAACACTGCGCTGTCCTAGGGGAACACCGAGTCAATGGGGGTTGTCCTTACCTTGCCTTAACAGTGTGATTTTTCTTGCCTGAGTATTGGTTTGCTGGTTAAGGGGGGAATAACTATTTGTTTAATCAGGGAATGCAGTTGACAACACCCATCCAGAAAGAGGGTGTTTCATTTCAGTACTCAGTGTCTATTCATAACAAGATTTTTAAGCAGCTTTTGAAATGTACATGGGGATAGTGCTAATCTTTGTTCCTACTGTTGATTTTTTTATGCTTATAGGAAACAATTCTGATAATAATGTTACACAAAGTAATTTTAAGATAAAAAAAATCCCATGTTATTTACTTTCTTTGTGATATTTATGCCACTTGCTCTACAGATAAGTCTTTTGCATTCACATCTGATGAAGTAAAACACTGATTATCTGATTCACCTGTGAAAAGAAAATCTGGTTCTTTCACCTCTTCCCTTACCTTTTACACTACCTCTGGCTAAAAGTTTGTAGAGGCAACAGGAACATCACCTTCATTGAAAACTCGTTATTTTCCACCATTTCCATATGAAATCATTTCACACGAGACTGAGAGAGAATTTATGTAACATGGGTTTCATCATCTGGAAGACCTTGGGAAGACCGCCAGTGTTGTTTTAGTAAATTTAAACTTTTTCACAGAAGGATCATCCAAGGCCCTTTGGTGTCACCAAAAAGATCCCCAGCAGTTGTGACAGACTTTAATTTATGGCCTAACAAAATAGGGCCCTTAAGTGCAGGATAAAAAAAACTAATAACTGCTTATAAACTATGATATAACTGATGACAGGGTCATCAGTGTCTGGAGGAACAGTTTCATGTGTTTTCCCTACACATGGTAGCTGTTTTGTGACACCCACAGCCACCACAAAAGCTCTTTAGGTAGGTCCAAATCACAAGTAAGAATGTTCCTTTCCTCCTTGCCCACGGATAGTCATGAACCTGTTCATAAATGAATGTACTGGCAATATGTAAAATTAGATCAGACACAATGTATAACTTCCTTAGGCTGGTGTATAGATGCATTGGTGCCTTTTGTAGCTGCACAGTCTTTCTATTCTTATTGGCAGTTAACCCTCATCCTTTAAAATGTGGAATGTTTGACTAAATACAAATAGCCAGGACAATGTGAAACAATAGCTACGGGCTCTAAGGCCTCAGTGTAGCAGTCTGACCTGCCAGCCCTTCAGTGCACAGTGGACGTGCTGTGATGGACACATGCAGTTTCCTTCCTGAGCCCAATACATATTACAGCTGCCTCCCAGAGGGCTGTAGCTTTGTGAAAATAATACCAAGTTTTGTCTGTCCCTTGGAGGATTCTAGTGTGAGCCTTAGCTGAAACTCCTTGGGCTCATCCAGGCTTAACACGGATCTTTTTCGCCCCGCTCAAGCAATGAGGTGGGCCAGCCATGTGTCTTCAAGTGACTGTCATTATGTCCAGCATGTGCTTTTCTGCCACGTGTCATTAAATGAAAGGAAACCTTAGGATTGTGGCTGACCAAATTATGGCTGTGAGTTTTGATTTCCAAGGCTCTCTTTAGATTTCAGCTGAGGAAATAAAGGGTGAAAAATTACAATGAAAAGGTTGTCAGGACGCCACACCAACCTGCCTTGATATTTTGGTGCATTTTATTTATTAAAAAGTACTAGATACGGATGAATTTTTTACTCAATATTTATCGCTTCATCTGTCATGAAACAGGAACTGTGCATGCTTTGATAAATGGGTAGGGAACGTGCCTGGTGTGATTTCTCTGCTGATTGTTAAATACAAATGTGCTTTGTTGAAATGCTCCATTCTAACTTGCACTGATACATTCCAGAGAATTAAAATGTCCTACATCGTGTTGAGGAGCAGCACTTTTGAGAGGAGTAACTGTCCTTATTCCTCAAAAATGGAAGAACATTACCAGCACAAAAGTATAATAAAGTTTTGGTGCTTGGTAATGCTGAGAAATGCTGTGTTTGGGAAATTCTGTCTGCAATTTATTCATTTAAGTGTTAGACAACTATTCAGGGAAGAAAATTTCTCTGACTGTTATCCTGTCCTAAACATAGGGTCAGGCTCCAGGGGGAGTCAAAAATGCAGTGATAACATTGTGATGTATTACAAATAGAGCAATCAAAGTTGCAGGGCTTAGTGCAGCCCATGAAATGCAATAGCTGGAGGCCATGTCACATAAACTCCCAGCAGTGTGTCTCTTCTGCCTTGCATGATACCATTGATCCAGGAACTCCTCTGAAAGCACAGGAGAACCACAGTTCTGCTACAAGTGATCTTTTGTACTTGGAATGAGTTGGGGCAATAGTTTTTTCTTCAATGAATATAATGATAATAATTTGAAGATTTCCACTACTGTTGGAAGTCTTGGGATCAGAATAAACCAGGGTTCAGTACAGTGAAATTCCTATTTAGCTTTAAGCTAATGTATTTCAAGTTGTTTTGAGGCTTATCCAATATATTACTAAACACAGCAGAAACGCATAATACTACCTTTTCAGAAAAGAAGAAAAAAAAAAATCTTATCCCGACAACATGCAGTTGAATACTGTACATGGAAACAATTCAGATGTCAACTGATTTGAATAAGAGATGTGAGGAAATTAATTTAGAGTGCTTGTAACTCTTTTCAGTTAGGAAAAGCATGATTACTTACATGGAAACTATTTTCCCATCACCTTGTGCTGAACTTAATTATGACACTAAAACCCTCAGGACAGAAATGAACCCAAAATACCAATCATGTATTCAGCAGTTGGTGCAGATACCAGAGTTTATAATGTTTGGTATTAGGAGGGTGTGTGTAGGAAGACTGAACATGAAAGCAGATTAACTGACAGGTAATGGTGTCAAAAGCAATAGGAAGAAAGGTCAGTACTGTTTCGTTCTAATTCCAGCATGCCTTTGTGGAAACATCTGTAGAAAAGCAAGTGAACTGAGAAGCAGCTGTGCTATGGATGCGAGGTCTGGAAGCCAGCCATTAATTCTGTGAAAAGTGATTAAGCTCGAGTGCCATGTCCTTTGTTAGGCCAGTTCCCAGCAGGTAGTCAGGATCCCATTAGCTGATTTTAGTGCTTACAACATGTTTCCCCTACTTCTTATGTGCATTAACCAGTGATTGCCAGTGCATGAGGAAACTGAGCTGCTCTGGGGGTTTTGCTCTGTTGCTGGTGAGGGGCCAAGGAGCTGCAGCTGAGCTGGAATCAGCTCTTGGCTTTTCTGTCCTGTGGAGCCTTGAGCTTGACTCCTCTTCCATGATGTTCAGCTGGGACCTGGTGGGGAGGAAATTGCTGCTTTGGGGAAGTTTATTCTGTACTCAGCAATTCTTTTGTCTTGTACTTTCTCTTCTTCTCTCCCCCAAAAGTGGAGGTAAAGGCTGGTTGCTCTGGCTCTGCCTGTGGCTTGGGACCTAGGCAGCTGTACTTTTTATTCAGGATTATGTGTTGCCTTGGGCTAAGCAACCCTGAGGGGAGTGGAATTGCATAGATGCCTGGGTAGGTACAGGATGTAAAACTTATTCAAAAAGACAGAAAAATGTTTAAAAAATGTATTTTGACTAGGAGAAGCAACCACCCAAAGGAAAAAACAATGCATGAAAGCTTTAGGAAAGAAGCTGAAAGCCAGACCTTTGGACAGTATGAAATGTGTTGCTGCATTGAAGTGTGATCAGCCCCAGCCGAGAGAGAAGCCTGCAAAAAAGGTCTGAGGCAATGAGAGAACATAGTGTCTGATACACACAATGCTATGTGCCATGCAATTCTTAGAGAAATGGAAAGGATGTTGTAAAATCAAACTGCAGTCCACCTTCTTTTTTCCTCTCTATTGATTTGGAAATCGCTGGCCAATTTTACATGTTTTAAGTAGCAATCCTAGATGTAAAGGTAAGGTGCAAAAATGAAGTATATGTGCATATATATATATATATCCAGTATTAGACTCCCAATGCATCAAAGCAGAGGTTTTGGAAAATGCTTTGTACAACATGAGCTACAGTTATTTCAGCTGTAATTTAAACAGCATATAACAACTTCCTTTAAGGCTAGGCAGTACTGCTGATACTGAGAACTTTCCTCTGTCAAGTCATTAACACTTCTACTCCTAGTCAATAGAGTACTTTTAAATTAAAGAATTATCCCATGTATGCAACTTTTAGCGTACTGAGTAGCCATAGTTAAGTATTTGAAAACTATAATTTAGATTTTAAAATTGCACGAGAGAGGCCCTGAACTAAATCCATTATCCACTTCTAGAGATGTTTGAATTTGGCAGTTTTGTCACAAGCCCTGCTGTTGAGTTTGCTAATATTGTGACATAGCCTTTAATGTTTTCACTTACTCATAGGCTGGACAGGAGATGTTTAGAAAAAACACTTAAGGGAAAGTGTTTCAATTTTTGAATTTAACTACTACCCTGGTCCACTTAATCTTGTGACATCTGCCAAGAGTTGAATATACAGGAAGGTACATTTTAATTTTTCATTAGAATCTGACATTTTAAAATGCTTCTGCTGCTCAGTGAAGACTGAAGTACAAGTTGCATACACAAACGGTATGTGAAAGAGCCTGTTTACTATCCAGAATGTTTCTAAAAAGTGTGAAGTTGCTGTTCCTAACTGTTTGTCTCTAAAGCTATGGACTGAAATAGTTGCAAGCATCTTTGAATTTCAGCAACTATTTAAACATTTATATAACAGTATTGCAAAATGTATGTATACACAGGCAGCCTTTTTAGCTTGGAGATGTAATTAAAGGGGCAGATGAGTACACGAATTCTTCAAGTGCTCATTTTTAAGTTTTTAGAGGACTTATTCTAAAAGTAATAAAACAGTACTAGTATTGAATATTCTTAGGGTATGAAAGAAGGGTATGAAAATGCAGTGATGTTGTGCATGATGTTAAGACATTTTTCACTGTAGACTTGAGAAAGCACTGAGATACACTGAAAGTACTGTGAATTTGGGAACTTCTCTGTGTGCCAAGATTAATCAAGGAGCTGGGCTGTTTGTTTGAGTTACGGATGTGCACAAGGAAGTCCCTGCATCAATGGTTCAAAACCAAGCCACAGTTAGGCTGATGCTTTCTGCATTCATGCAGCGTGAGAATAATAAATGATAGTGTGGGATTGCAGCTGTAAGAGAAGCTTGTACTTTATTGTTTTCCTGGTCATTTAATGAAGCATTTGAAGGTCTTGAAGGATCCAGTGTTATGGCATCTGTTTAGTACTATCTATCAACACCAAAGTCCACTGAATCTATATAGAGATTGCCATTCAAATTGCTTCCATGTGAAAATTAATAACAACATTTTTATCTTCCTGATATTTCAGACCGCTTGACTTTGAGGCCAGATCATGTTTAATGATGTTAGTCATCTTCACATCAAAAAATATTTTGGGCAAAACTGATGGAGTGTACACAAGCTTCTAATTGTTACCAGATCTGAAACTGAGACCTCATATAAGGGAATAAGTGTCATTTAGGATTTGTTTGCTCCCTGTAATGAAAGTCAGGATTGAGATGCTGCTATGGATGTTTTATGTAATGAGGACTTTGGATTTTCAGTCTGTGAATGTAGTGGTTTTAATATGTGCTGAACTGAAGCAAAATTCAAATTGAGCAATGTAAATATTCATTAGCTATGATGAAGTTAAAGCTGTGTTTTAAAAACATTGTTTGTTTCATTCCTGAAGGAACAAGTGGGCTGGAGTGCTTCTGCCAGCAGCTCTTGGTGTTGTTTGTGTTCCATCCCCCAATGTGACAGTGTGTGCAGAGGGGCTGCACAAGGAGAGTAGCTCTGCTTTCACTGAAGTTACCTAAGAAATTTAGCAGAGGGATAAAATTATGCATTTCAGCCTTTATCTCTATTGACAGCATAAGTACACTTCAGGCAGATCACCTTAACAATTTAATAATTTCAGCTTGAAATTTCATAGCTGCTTTTTCCAGATAACATACGTTTCTGATGACCTATTGCGAACCCTGCTATTGACAGTCGGGTTTTTTTCATCCAGTTACACATTAAACCCACTGGACACACCAAAGGGTTTTAGAGAAATGTAAATTCTCAGTTCAAAAGACTGCAATTCATTGGGAATCCTCTACACCCATTGGTGAGTAGTTGCAGTTGGTAATTCCATTACCTCCTGGGCAAAAGAAAATCCTTAGTGTAGCTGACTGTTTCTAGCACTACTTTCCAGCCATTGCATCTTGTTATCCTCTTCTGTCTGCTAGCTCCTAGAGTCAGATACCTTCTTCATACAAAAAGTAACTAGAAAATGTGGAAATTCATCATCCTGTACCTTTTGATAAGGAGAAAAGACAAAACTCTCATGAAAAACATTTGCAGCTATGATCCATTTTGAGAGGTTCAATTTTTCGATTACTTTGCAGAGGTGTAAATACAGAAAACTAGGCATGGTCATGCAGTACTGATAATAAATCATTTTTAAGTGTATTCTGTTTTTCTGTATCGCAAGTTGCATTGGTGAAATAATGAATGTAGGCTTTGCTGCAGTCCTGGCCATCTGGTGAATCCTCTGTGCTGAAGGCTGCACAGTGCAAAGGAGGATGTAGTGGGAAAAAGAGATTGTTTGCAGATTTGTCAGCTAGCAGATCCGTGTTTTCTCTACTTAAATGTTTATTGTGCTCCTGTTGAACATTTGTATTTGAAAGTTTTGCGTCCCGAGGCAGTTCTTACCAGTTTGGTGTTTTGGGCAGGAGCCCCTTCATGCTCAGGGCTGCCTCTCTGAGTGAAGAGTTTGCAATACCACAAAGGAGAATACAACATACTGTGCATAGAATTTGTCATCTATTGGACTTTCATGTATAATACATTCTAACAAGCTCTGAATAATGTCATTTGGTACTGTGTAGTAGCCCTCCTTGTTTTGCCTATTGACAATAAGGCACAGCAAGGACAAAGGATGCAGATGGCCTAATTCAGAATAGATAGACTCACACTGGAGAAGTTCCTGGAGGACTTTCTCACACTGTTCTAGTATGAGTTATAAATAATATGGTAGATCTCCCTAACCACAAAAGACATTTTTGTGTCTCCCTGAGCTGTAGACTTGTAAAATGGCTATAGGTCTCTTCCAACAATGGAACAAAACACTTTTGTGGATCCCTGAGAAATGCAGTTTTATGTGCCACTCTCTCAAATGTAGATGTAGGAAATCCTCTGTATCCTGAAGCTCAAATAGTGAGAAAAGTGACTATCAGGTGAATCCCTGAAATCCTGGCAGATGGCTGTATCTAGCTTGATATAATTTCATCTTATCAGTGATTTTTGAATTGTCTCAAATGTCATCATCTATGGTAAATTACATATTGCATCTGTTCTGCAGGAACTAGTGAGATCAGGGCTGAAATGCTATTGAGCACACTCCCATCTGCCTAAACCAAGGGGTGCATTTAATGAGGACTCTTTTCCTCTGCACTTCCGTTGTGCCAAATGGAACTAAACATGGCATGAGGGTTTTTTTCAGGAGGTGATGCAAATTTTAAACAGTTGGGCAATAATTAAGATGGCTTATTTTTTTTCCAGTGCTTCTTTAGAACAAAAAACAAAACAAACCAGAAAAGATGAAACCTACTTTCACAGAAGTTTTTTGGAGTTTCTTTTGTTTCATTTTGTTTCACCTTAATTTTCAATGTAGAATACTGCATGGGATTTTGTTGCTGTCAGCGCTGCCAGGAGGCAATGAAGGACTCCGAGACACGAGAGTGGTCAGCAGAAAGGAATGAATTATTTAATTAATAAAGGACGGGTTTTTATGTGTTTAGTTCTTTTAGTGTTTTCCTAAAGGGCAAGAGGTATTGGACCTCTAACTAACTACCTATCAGGGTGACTGGTCAATTCACACATCATTCATTTCTCTAGTCAGTATCACAACAATTCTAATTATAAACGCAGGTGCAAGATTAGCAAAGTCTGTTTACAGAAAACTTTATCATGTTTTGCATAGTTTCGCATGAGAAAGAACAAGGCTCTCACAAACTGCTGCTGAGAGCTGAAAACTTCTCTGCTAAGGCTTTTTAGCATCCATAGGGTAGTTCAGAGGAGTAGAATGAATGTCAACCTGAACCCCAACCTGAGCCACAGTCAGTGACAGGGCAGTTTTCTGATTTGAACCAGGCTTCTAACTAGACCCTCTCTTCTAACTGAAAGTAATAGAAATCCTATGGATGCTAAAAAGCCTTAGCAGAGAAGTTTTCAGCTCTCAGCAGCAGTTTGTGAGAGCCTTGTTCTTTCTCATGCGAAACTATGCAAAACATGATAAAGTTTTCTGTAAACAGACTTTGCTAATCTTGCACCTGCGTTTATAATTAGAATTGTTGTGATACTGACTAGAGAAATGAATGATGTGTGAATTGACCAGTCACCCTGATAGGTAGTTAGTTAGAGGTCCAATACCTCTTGCCCTTTAGGAAAACACTAAAAGAACTAAACACATAAAAACCCGTCCTTTATTAATTAAATAATTCATTCCTTTCTGCTGACCACTCTCGTGTCTCGGAGTCCTTCATTGCCTCCTGGCAGCGCTGACAGCGACACTACCCAGAGCAGCAACCGAGCTGGCAAAACCACTCGAAGAAAGAGTATGAAGAGTTATTCAAAGAGCTCCCTGACAGCTCAGGATGCCACATCCCAGAGCAATCTGAGCTCGCTCTACAAGGACATGCTGTCCTCCTGGACAGCTGAAAGAAACAGAGCTGCAGGCAGTTGCCCCTGCCCCTCAGTGTGCTCTAGAAGCACAGTCCAGGCTGACCACTCGTGCTTTAGAGCCACACATTACTGACGTTCCCGTGGTGCCCTGCTGGGTTATTTGTAATGGAGCACTCGCCTCTTCCAGTCTAGCGCATCGCTGCTGCAGGAGCACTGGGAATTGACAGCTCAGTAGCCAGCAGCTGTAGCTGGCATTTCCTAACTACACTTTCTCTTGCTCCCCACACGCTATTGTACATATACCTTCAAAAGTGCTGATGCCTTTTACCCGGGAAATTTGCCATTTATATGATGCTATCAAGAAAGCTTTGATACTCTGAGAAGTGTTTTGGGTGCTGTTTGAAAGGTCATGCGGATCAGTAATTCTACAGCATATTTATTATATAATTTGGGAGTAGGAGAGTCCAAGAATTGTTTCGTAGTTAGGGTTTGTTTGGTTTTTTAACTACTACCTTTTAAAAATACTGGGGGTTTTGTTCTCCCTTCTTTTTTCTTTTCTTCTCCAAATGATACTCTATGAAAAGGATTGGGCTCTTCTTTCTACTTTATCCTGATAAGAATAAAAGTGCAGGCTGAAATCCTGAATCTTAACCTGAGAAGATTTGGAGAGCTTTTAGAGTGCATAAGACAGCCTATCCCTTATGCATGCTAAGCCAGAAGAGTGCATTCAGCCCTTTAATTTGGATGAAAATAGGATGTGGAATTTTAATGCAGTATAGAAATTTTTTTATTTATTTATTTTTAGAAATCTAGACTAACATGAAAATGTATTGGGAGGGTATTTTTCATTTAATTATTACAGGTGAAGGCAAACTACATTGTGAATTTCATTGTAGTCTGAAACACCTTATTCCCTAAAGCTGCACTTAACACCATTTCCTGCCACAGATGTGGTGTCTGCTGGATCTTGAAAACACAAGATATTTCATTTTTTCAAATTCCCTAAAGGCATACATTTTTTTCCCCAGTGCTGTCAGATATTATCAATAGATCTCACCTATTTAATTAAGTGGTCATTTAATCAATCTTCAGGCAGTAGTTTTTCATTTTAAAGGACCTTCTCAGGGAAAGGCTAAGTGCTCCTTTAAGATTCTGAGATGGTTTTCCTTAGTGCTGTTCAAAGTCATCTCATAGCAAACTGTTGCAACCAAATTCCTAACCCTCCTGATAAAAATCAAACACTTCACAGTATGCATTAAATATTCTCCTTCAGGAATAATTTTTGACTGAAAGTGAAGGAATTGCTCCGAACTCTTAACTTGGCCTAGTTTGGGACCAGCAAATTGAACGACTGATACTTTCTGTTTGCAGCTGAATTGCTTGAGATTTTTCTTTGAACTAGAGTTTGGGGAATTTTTTCCTAGCAACTTGTATGGTTTATTGCTCTGGTGAATTAGAGGCTTTTTGATGCAGAATTTTTCTGTTTAATACCAAAATGGAGGTGCTGATATTGGTGCACATGGTCGAGTGGGGTTTGTTTGCCTCAGGAGGTGAATGTCTCAGCGCTGTGGTAACGAGTGACACGATGTCCTGTGGCTGTGGCCATTGTGGTGCCTGGGCTGGCTCTGTGGCCCTGCAGGATCAGAACTGTAGGCAGGCTGAGCTACATCTGTGCTGCAGAGATACTGCACCTCTTCTTGGTTGTTTTTAGCAAATGACTACCTAAAAATGGCACCAATAGGCTCCCAAGTGATCTTATATTGCTCACTAGTTTTTGGTGGGGCCTTTTTGGTTGCTTTTTCTTCGTTCAGTTGATTTCATCTTTTGTCTGAATCTATCCTTTTAGCTGTTAGAGCTTCCTGGCTGGGACTAATGATGGCATTTTAGGCTATAGCAATTGCTGCTCTCTATTTTGGTTCTGGATTTACGGTCTCTTGTCATGTGCATTCATCTCTGCTTATTCCCGTCGCGCTGTTCTGCACCTGCTAAGCTGTGCAGTTTGTCCCAGGCTCTCCCACAGCAGGCAGAGCCTGGCTCCTGGGCAGAGCCTTCAGGGCCTCCAGCTGGGCTGTCACATGGCCACACTGCTGATAAAATCCATCCCCACAGCCCAGGCCAGCCCAGTGTGCTGCCAGAGCCCGGCCCTGTGAGGTAGGGCTGGGTACGACCCTGCTGCCTGTAACTGGGGGTCACCAGTGGCAGGCTCGGGGCTGAGGGCACTCTGCACATACAGGAGCCGAGGGAGAGGTGACATTTTAAAAGATCCCGTGTGATGGTGGTACCAGTCACTGAGTGACTGTCTTCATCATGCATGTGCAAATATTGCTGGCGTGAGAATGCAGCCCCCAGTGTTTCTGGCACCTTTGTCAAGCAGGTCATCTGCAAATGTGTGGCAGGTCTGGTTTGGCACACATCTCTCACGGCACCCAGAAAGAGCCAGAGGCTCCCAGTGCAACATGGATTTATAAAGGCAATAGTCATTTTCTGGAATATGCAGACCTGCCACTACATGCCCTTATAAAAATGTCTCTGTCCATCTTTCTTGTAGGCTCCTTTCAGGTACTGGAAGGTCACAATTAGGTCACTCCAAAGCCTTCTGATGCCTGAAGAGGCCACCTAAAAACTGAGACTAGACAGGAATAAGGGGATAAAGGTAGGTATTTATTTGAAGGGCCTTCAAAGGTACACCCTAAGGAGTCCAGAGGCTACTGCCAAGATGGACCCCAAGATGGATGACAGGTCACGACTTCTTCATACTTTTATAAGTTTGGGCAATTTGCATATCAGGATTAATTCTCCAGCAACAACCCCAGTTAATGATGTCATTTCCCCAGGCTTACCCACCTTCTAAAGATGTTGGTTTACACATTTTTGGGCGTAGGACGTGTCCTTAAAGAGCAAGCCTGGAGAGGCTTTGTTATGTCTACCTAGCATGAGAGAGCAGAAGTTAACAGGCTACAAGAAACTTCAGAGTTACACATTAGGCAATACAGGATTTGAAAAATATGAAAGTTAAAACCTAAGGCATCACTTCTCTTTTCTAGGGTAAACAATCCAAGTTCTTTTAGTCTTTCCTCACAGGAGAGGTGCTGCAGCCCTCAAATCATCTTGGTGGCCTCCTCTGAACTCATATGAATCATATTTCTTCACAGGGGAAAAACAGAGGTTGTCTGTTATGTAGCATTAACCTTGTATCTCCTGCACACAACACAATGCTTTTCTTAATGCCACCAGAAAATGAATTATAGCAGTGTCTATAATTTCATCCTGTTCCATATGAATCATAAATTTTGCAATCTATATAGGTAAAAAAGTATTTCAAAAGTGTTAAATATCCAGGAAGGATGTCAATCCCTGTTCTGTTTGATAAGTCTCTGCTCTAATAGTCTAACACTCTTAAATGTCCCTATAGGCTGAAGTTGAATTAGTTAAGCTATGTATACTGAATTCTCATATATTCACAGTAGACAAGCAACAGATTATGTTAAGGAGAAAGAAAAGTCATTTCTATCCTCAATTGCCTAGCAAATGAGAAGAATTTTGAGACTTAACTTCTCTCTTCTTTTATTTTTTTCCCCTTTGATTTAATTACAAAAGATTTGCTGCCTGCAAAAAGTGCCTGCCTTGAAAATTAAATCAATACATGTACAGGCACTGATCTTGTGTTACAAGAACAAGCAGTGGAAGCATCCTAATTTTTTGTTCCCAGTGCCCTCACTCCTGAAAGGAGTGGTATAGTTTGTTCTCCTTGTTGTTCATTTCCCCCAAACAAACCTATTTAGAGACAAATTCTGTGCCCTGACCTTTCAATTGTTCAGCTCTTGAAAAGAGTGCAGATGTATTCTGGATGATTCTGTGGGTAACATCAGGCTCTAACGTTTGTCAGTCAGAACAAGAATGTCAGACATTTTTGATTAGTGGTCAGGGAGCAGATTCTGAATCATCATAAGGGAAAGGTCCGGTACCATAAATCCCATGTTTTTATTGTATAAAGGACTTGTCTCCGTGGAGTTAATAGCAATGCAGAGGTTGAATTGCATGGTGTGTAATTCAGGCAAGATTAATAATTGTTTAAAAGCAACAATCTTTTATCTGGAAGACTGAGTCATTTGTGCTTTTTAGCACTGTTGTGAGGTTTTGCCTTTTGAAAAATTAAATTAGCTTTAAATTATCCTGTGTTTTCATTGTTTTCTGACTCTATGACAGATTTTAGCTTACAGCATCAACATACACAGGTAGGAAGAGAAATGTTTTGTATTTTCTTCAGCACCCTGAGTCTGATACGATTTTGTGGGGTTTTTTGTTAATATAATGGATGATGAAGTAAAGAGTGCACTTAATACATCTGCAAATGGTAATAAGCTCTAGGGAAAGGCCTTGAGTGCTCTGAAAGTATATAAGATAATCTTGGCCAATTGGTGGAATCACCTGAAGTAAAAAGGATTGAAAAAGGCTGAATGCAAATTGCAGTACTTCAATAAGAGGCTCCATCTTCCAAACAGAGAACTGGAAATGGGCCAAGCAGAAGCTCTGTGGATAAGGCGCCAGTCATTGGCCTTGTATTGTTACCAAATGTACTGACCCCGGATATCATGGTGGGATAGAAAATGTGTGCCCTATTAAAAATAAGTCTGAGATATGCAGAGAAAGCTTTTGCATGTCACTCAGCCCTAATAATGCCTCTGCTCATGTACTGTGCCTGGTTTTAAACAGCCCTCTTAGAAAATTCTGGACCCAGCAGAATGGGACCAGAGAAGAGCAGTAAGAATAGTCCAAGGTATGTGAGTGCTGAGAAAAACTTTTAGTGAGTCAGATATAATTAGCTAATTTAAGAAAATGCTGAGCAGTGCCAGATTAACAATCTTCAAAGGCCCAAAACCCCAGCATAGCACTTCTGGAAGCAAAAACAGGCATTGCAATTTAGAGCAGTGACTTTCTGGATTTGACATGGCTAAAGGTCATTAATATTGT
The DNA here is from genome assembly GCA_013397055.1 of Pachycephala philippinensis. Taxonomy (NCBI): domain Eukaryota; kingdom Metazoa; phylum Chordata; class Aves; order Passeriformes; genus Pachycephala; species Pachycephala philippinensis. Next base: position 21,323 of record VWZT01008998.1, read on the forward strand.
AATTTTACATACAAATTGCAAATACTAATACTTGAATATCCCAATATTGCAGTGATTTTGTGCTTAAATAATAATTAGCCTTTTTAAATAGATTTGCAAGTATATACATGTTTGGGCATGTATTGTGAGACTTGTGGTTTGGTTTTTGTGGCATTATCTCATACCCTGGTCCACTCAACGAGTTTTAGGGGGAAGGTTGTTTAAAATCGTCTGGGCGATGTGTGGGAGAAAAAACAAAATTCTCAGGAGAGTCAATAACAAAATTTTATTTGCAAACTTTAGATCATTGAGGTAGAATAAGGTACTTGGCATTTTATTTTTTAAATTTTAAAACAACATCCAAAGTAAGGCACTTGGCAAACTTAACTTAGCAAGCTTTAAGAAGTTAGGAATTATGTCTTCCCTGTAGTGCCCTGCTGCCATGGGCAGCCTTTGATCCAGAGCAAGATCTGGTCTTTGTGTCTTGAGGTATGTTTGGATCTTCACTTTTTGCAGATCTTGTCCCAAAAAAGTAGCTGTTTATATTCACAATAAATTCTCTTTGCATAGTATTTAAGTATAGTTTTCTTGGGTTTCAGACCTGCAAAAGGATTATTACACTGACAGATTATATTTTTTAAATCAAAAGGAAAATATAAGGTTACATAGTTTGACCTCTTTCCTTACAGTATTGCCCAGCTAATCTTATAAAGAGTGAAGTCAATTTTCTCAAAGATTACTGTTCGCCACTTCAGGTGTCAATACCTGGACAATTCACCACTTTTGATTTATTCCACTGGTTATTTGCTTTAGTTCTGTAGGCTCTATAGGACTTTACTCAAGAGGAAATCAGACAAGTCTCCCTTGGGTCTCACTGTGGAAATGAACTTCCAGAGAATCCCAGAGAATTTTGCTATTAGCTTACTTAGAGTTTTTTCAATTAACTCTGCAAGAATTGTTGCATTCTCCCCTCAATTTAATATGATTGTATGTTATTTCTGTAAATTGTGTCTATGTGACCATTTCAAAGAGAATTTTCCAAATTGATGATAGCTGTAGTATTGAGAGTAAGGTCACATGCTTGCAAATAAGCACATGTGGGATGGCAGGGTTTGTATGAGAGTGAAAGGAAAGTAAGCTATATATAAAAGTAAAAGCTCTCTCAACCCTTCTTCAAAAAGCAATAACTTCTGGTTGCTTTTGAGGTTCTTAGCTCGTATTTTTATCACTATATTACTTAGCAACTTCAAATTTCACCTCTTCCAAGTTACAGGCTTAAAACAGAAGTGAAGTCACTACCTGATTCCTTTTTGTGTGGGACTTTTAAGGTTCGTTGTTCGATACATGGCATACGAAGAGGGGCTGGGTATTTATATTAAAGCATGAGAGATAACTTAAGACAAATGTTAATTACATTATTGCTCAGTAATTTTGCATAGTAAAACTTCATTACAAAGTGAGTTCCTGTTCACCTTAAGAGGAGCAGTCAGTAACTGTGATTTACAAAGCCATCAAAACTATGGAAATGCTTACTTTAATCAGAACTGTAATTATGAGGAAATTTGCTGCAGGAAAATTTACTGACAGAATAAAGATTAAAAAGATCCAAATGTTGTCTATCAAAGTGCACAATTAAATTTTCAAGCCCAAGAGATCCTTGAGGAATGAAAAAATAAAGTAAATTCTGTCCTTTGATTACAGTGGAGAAAATAGACTGCAACTGCCATTGTTACTTCTTCAGATAATAGTAGCAAATGTCTACAAATGGACATAGACACACTCAATGAATGGATTTAATCCCCTCTCTGAGGCTGGAATTGCCTATCAATACAGCTACTTGTAATTAACTCCCTCCTATTAAATAATTCTCTTGTCTAGAATGTAACTAAGCCACTGATCTGAAGAACCATTTTCCTTATTCCCAGGGCTGCTGTAGCCCCTGCAGCTGCCATGTGGATACCTGTAATATTTAATGCACTTGTCTTTCCAACAATTTCTGTACAGTCATCATCCCTTCCTTTTAGGAAATAAAGGTGGTGTCATACCTATTGTGAGCAACCTGACAGAGCTTGGCTACTGAATAGAAAGGGGCAGTATGTATTAAGTGAACTGGAGGACCTAAAATCTGTTGAGAAAAATGATGATTTTTAAAAAACAAATCTTAAATTGAGAGATTTATTTTTCAGGTAGTGGTTTCCCACCAGCAAGAAGAACCTTGTTATGAGGCAAAAATAATCAAATTTGTAACGTTACGAAGTTGCATTCCCACACTTGCTGATGCAGCTGAATCACAAGGGCGTGTGGAAATGGCACAGTGCAGAACAGTCCCCGTGTTAGCTTGAGGCCCAGTCTGATCTAATTAACCGTGCTCAGAGGCAAGGTTAATGAGCCTGGGTACAGTCTGGCACAGGAGCTTTTGTTTTCAGCTTGCCTGGAGCTGCCCCAAGGCTCTGTTGTAGGACTGCAGCAGAGACGTGCAGGTTATGAAAATACAAACATGTACCGAGTGTCACGAATGGGTGTGGGGGTTTAGATTAACTTTGTCTCCTGCCCAGGCCTCTGGCAGCAGACAGTAACTTTATTGAGGCGGCCAGCACCCCAAAACCCACTCTCATTCGTAAGTTCTTTTAATGATGACTGATTCTGTCTATTATAGAGTAAATTATTTATTAACAGGCAGGGAAACTAACAAACATAAGACTTAAAGTAAACTAATACTACACAGGAATAGAACAAAAGGAAGAGACTACTAGTAGTTAATATACAGTGCACGAAAAATGGTACCTTTTCAGTTACAGCTAGCGAAGAAATAGTATAAGCTTAGGATTCAATGTATCTTACCAATCAGTTCTGAAGGGATGTGCATCGAAGTCCTCTCTCTCAATCCCAGGGAGGTGACCTGGAGTTGCGCAAGCTCAGGGAGAAATCCCTCATACGTTTTCCAAAGGAGTGTGTACGAGACTTCCGCTTCAGTGATAGCTTGTGTATCTTTTATAGTGTAAAACCATGGCTCTTAGTCAATAGTTTTCTTTCATCTCTCCTCTCATCAGCTCTGCAGACTAAGATGTGGATTCTTAGTCAGGTCTGAGCCCTCCTGGCGCCAGAGATGACCCCTGCTGGGCCTTTGTGCCTTTGGGCTATCTCTTTATGCACCAGATATCTGGGACATACAGGAGGAGGTGATGATGGGGGTAATTGTCCTGCCACACCGAGTCTTCAGGATGCTCTCGTGGTTAACTCATCATTAACGGCACTCACTCTCCTGGGCTGAGTAACTCTGTCACACCTGTAACTGTGCAGTTCTTTACTTCCTTCTCGCTTTCCCCACTGTCCAGCAAGTCAAAAACCAGAGATTAATGACCTCTCTGACTGTTTTTATTTCTAACTTCAAATAATTAATGAAAAAATGAGTTTATATTTTTTCCCTGTAAAGGTGCATTTAATAAAAATCACAATAGCTATGCAGACAACACGTAATTTATAAATTAAATAACAGTAATTTTACTATTAGTAGAATAAAGTGGATAGTCTTTCTTCTAGAATTATTTGTGACTGTCATCTTGGATGGTTTATGCCAAAGGAATGCAATTTATTTCACATTAATTAGGATATACACATAGTAAACACAAGTGTGGAAAATTATTTGTTTTTCCTAGAAAATAAACTATGGTCTTTCAGACCAGTAAAAGATCAGTGTCATAAAAGAGTTTAGCAATAACGTTGCAGCAAATAATTTATATTTTTAACTTCTGTCTCTTTGTGTGTCAGAGGATTTCACATGTGTGGATTTTCCATGATCAGTTTTCTCTATTACTGCATTTACATTGAAATGGTAAATAATTAATGTCCTCCTTTCTTTCTCAAACCAATGCCCTGATATTGACCATTTTTTCTTATGGAATTACTTACCTACATCTCGTGGTCCCAGGTTTCTTAGCTCTGGGTGTTTTATATCAGTTTTCTAAAATGGGATTTTTTTCCCAATCCATTATACGGTTTGATACTTTGAGTGAATAGTTGCATGTATGAATTTCAAATTCATACATATTTGAACTAGTAAAATGCATTTATTGAAAAGTTTGCAGAGTAAAGATAAAAATGGATACTGATTAGTCCAAATATAATTTCTGGTCTGTATATTTGCTATCAATTTGTTCCACCACATGCTTTCATCTTTGTCATGTACTTAAATGTTTTAGCAGAATTTGTTATAAAATGAGTTTGCTACTGAAATGTCAGCTCAATCTCACTTTTGGCTTAGCTATATTGAAAACTGAGAGCAGTGGTAATAATACTTAATGAAATGTCATCTGAATAGCTAAGTGATCTGGGGGTGCTTGGAGAAGAGAATAGATACAACTCTTCTCATTCGCAGATGGGGAAAACTGAGGCCTAAAAATAAGTGAAAACTTGTCCAAAGTCACTCAGGACTCTGGAAGAAAAGTCAGAATTACAATAAAGGTGCTTCAAGTTCCATTTCTCAGCTTGCCATTGTAGGATCCGTTGTTCAGTAAGCACAACCTGTGGCAAACATGTCATGGATCCAATGTAACCCTTTCATAAAGAGAAACAAAATGTTAATAGTAAAGTAGTATTTTCCACTAGTAAAAACTTTCTTTTAGATTTTGCTAAGGATTTCCTTCTTTCAGCTCATTTCTTTTGCAAAAGTTCAACACATCCACTAAATACTTTTAATGAATAAATGAAAATTAAGAAATAAAAACCCCACGTCGAATACCTGGGAAATCAGAAAATTTTGTCATAATTACATATGTTCTTATATTTTGTAAACCAGGCCAAATCCAATTGAAAAACACAAGGTTCCACTTGCTAACAAAAGGCAAGGCTGTCCTCATGATGTTTTTTCCTTCTTGATTATTTTCTCAGAACACCAGTGCATACAAAATGCTTCATAGCAATTTTGCCTTTTTATTTATGTATGTGAGCACTTATTAATGCTGGCCCTTAGTTCGTGACTTCAGAATTCAGCAAGGTATCAATAAAATCATCAAGTAAATTAGCATTTGTCTCAGGTTTCTGATAGATATACAGTGTTTATATGTGTTTTTCTCTGGAGTGTTCTCCAGGCACAGTAGTGTGCTGTTCTTTGCCATCAGTCTGTGTGAGTAAATGCAAGGAGTGAAGCTGTACATGTTTGTGTGGTAGCCCAGGTAAGCTGCAGGGGTCAGACTAATTTTGAAGCCATATCATGTTTTAAGGTTTCACTCTCATTATCACACCCTTGTGGTAACTCAGGAGTAACTTCCATATTACCTGAATTGTCTGTCAGCAGGACAGAAAAATAACCTGCTTCACTGAGGAGATTTTGCTAGGGAGAGAGCACTCATAATTCCTGAGATCATACAGCCACCTTTGGTGCTCTGAGTGCAACCTGCCCCCCAGAACAATCCTGCTGGCTGTCTGCACAGGAGCTTCCTCAGCATTGTTTCCTCTGTTGTTTCCAATTTCTTTTCTTCTTGATGCTCCTTATCTTTTCTCAAAACAGTTTAAATTCTTTCATCCCAAGAGTCATTGAGGAAATCCTTCAGGTATAGATTGGTTTTTACCTAAATGGTGAAAGGATTCTTTTGCTGTTTCCACAAGGGGGTAAAAGAAAAGTAGATTTGTTGCAATAGCCTTTTTTTTTTTCTTCTTTTAAATATATCTGTGGTTTTTGTTCTTTAAAGCCACAGTGGAAGCTTTTGATGAAAGAGTTACATGCATAAGTTCAAAGCCTCTCCTGGTTGATCAGTATTCCCACAAGAAACATGGATGAGAAAAGGTGGATGAGCAGAGTCTGGCTGGACTCAGCTCATCAGCTTGGCTAAAAGGAAATAATAGCGGGGGGAAGTTCTCTTTTGTTTGTTTACTAGCTTTCATTTTTAGTCCCCTCCAGGCACAAAACAAGCAAAGGGAGCTCTATTTAAAAACAGAGCATGCCCTTGCTCCCACACACCATCTTTTCATAATCAGTATCTTGGTAATCTTGTGTTAGACTTTCTCTATGAGCATTTTCAAGGATAAAAAAAACTCTGAAAGAGAACCTGGGGGAAAACTCTGCAGTCTCAGGAAAGATAATTTTCTACCTGATTGCATAAATATGAGAAAAAATTGGTGTGTTGAACTTCTTGTATCTGTTAGTATTTAGGCCATGATTCAGATAATTGTTTTTCCATGGGGTCAGGCTTCTATCTGAGCTCTTCAAAGTACTTCATCCCTGCGTGTACATTCATTATATCATCATAAAATGATATCCAAAAGGAATTGCAATGACCTGCAGTGCATTTCCCCAGAGACTTCAGGATTTAACAGCGTGATCTAGGTTATGTCCTTTGCAACTTTCTTCAGCCAATGAGTTTGCTTAATAAAGCTGTGGAAATTTGAAAAGCAGATGTATTTTTCTTATGCCTTAGGGAACAGGACAATCCTTAGTTGAGAGGTTGGGAAGAAACTGACTGATCTGCATTTGTCTGCCTCAGATTTTCAAGACCTGACAGTTCTGATAGCAGCCTGTTGGAGACACAATAGTGGACTAACTAGGTTGGGTGCCAGCTTTTAAGTAGTTCTGCATGTTCTAATAATCCTTATTTCTTTACATTCATAAAGACATGTAAGTTAGAGTTGCTTCAGCCCTAGGTGATTTGATGATTTGGAGCAGACTCTGTGATCATGAAAATAGCTAGCTTAGAAAAGGAACTCCATCAGAAAATGGTTCAGTGCTTTTAAGCTTTGCTGTACAATGGGCTTTTCTCATTGCTTGTTTGTAGAGGCAAGATGTAATTCCCTGAAATATACTTTCCATCTACTTTCAGTACAACACAGAATATGGTATCATACTAGTTCTGTTGTTTGCCACTATTAAATGAGAGGTTTGTTAGCAGCTCTGAGAACTGATAATTGATGAAGCGATTTAAAGAAAATATCGGTTTGTAACTGAATAATTGTATGAGGTACAGGCAGGCTTTTAATCATATTTGGTCTTAATATTTGTTGAGCTTCACAGAATGAAGATGACACCTAAGAGATCTCCTTTGTCCAGCAGCACAGTGGGTTACATAAAATGCACTTGGTGAAATTTTCCCATTGCTAGTTGACAGTATTTGCACCTCTCATACTTAATAAGAATCACTGTATCATTTTTGCCACGTTCTTTTGGAAGGATGGTAAATTACTGGTTGACTTTGCCAAACTGTGGAGCACAGATGGAATCGGTGTGATGGATAATGCCATGTACTTGTGTTTCTATCAAAAGCAGTAGCAAACAACTGCTGGTTTTATTTACTCTCTTTATTTACATACTCTCTAGTGACCAGCTACTGGTGGATTCATAAAAGATATTCAGAGCAGTGCCTTGGCAGAAAGTCCTGTCCTGTGCTGGCATCTTTGGTTAGGAACCAAATTCCTGTAATCACTGCTAAGAATCCCTACCGACAGCATCTGCTTATTGGCTCAAAACTTGAGTCCAGAGGAATATTATTTCAAAAATACACAGTTTACTAGTTACATAGTCAGTATTCACTCATACATCCCCTCAGGGTTTTCGAAGGGTTTGTCTCTCACAGTGTCTTCATTATGGGCACTCATACTGGATGTTTAAAAATTGAGATAACTGGTACAATTTGAGTGACATGCCATGCTATTAAAACCAAAATTCTTAAGGAATATGTAAGGGGTGGTGATGAAAGAGAGAGGGAGGCTTGTGATCATGCAGAAATTTCATGTTCAGTTCTGCTGATCAGGAACAGTGTCTCACTCCCAGAACCTGCCCCACTGCAGGTTAGTGTCACAGAAATTGGGTCAGGTTGGCAGGGACCACAGTGGGTCACCTGGTCCAACCTCCCTGCTCAGGTGAGGTCGTCATGGAGCACATGGCACAGAGTTGTGTCCACATGGAATTGTCAGAGTCTGCATCCACAGATGGGAGATGGACTGAGCCTTCTTTGAGCACAGGCAGTAGCAAGGAACACCTTTCACTCTAATTTCATGGTTCCTGAAGTCTACCTACAATCTACCAGATTTTAACCTTCCTCCTGAGAGGAAGTACAGACTGCATTCAACCTCTTTTAACTTATCTCACAAAGCTTTTAATGCAGTCTGATCTATAAAAAACAGGGACAATTTCCCCATTTCACCACCCTCACCCCTGAAATACAAGATAGGCTATACCCTTGAAAGCAGGGAGTTTGTATGGAAGAGTTGGCCTTTGAAACATAAAATCAGAGATTTCTTTGTCGTGTTATCCCACTGACTTGTTTCAAAACAGGTTTGGGAGGGTCACCACTGTTAGAGGATTGAGCCATCACAGGGTCTTCCCACAGGGTGTTCTTAAGGACTGGACTCAATGTGGTGATCTGAAGAAAAATTGCTTTCCACCTTACTGCAACTTCCATAAATAACCAGATTTGCTCTCCTGGTTATTTTCTGTCTTACTCGACCTGTCTTTTCATTTTGTACAGTAAATTTGGACTGTTAGATAGTGCTTCTGCTGCCTTTTGGAAGCTGTTCTCCAGACAGACTTTGTGTCTGGTGCAGCTACATGCATCTGCTTTGTGCTCATAGACGCCTAAGGCTTAAAACAGAGAGTCTTTGTCACCACCAGGCTAAAACTGGCATATGGCTGTTATGGGGGAGCTGTCAAACCACTGAGTGTCTGACTCCTGCTGTTCAGATGAAGTTCCAAAAACAACACTGCTTCTGTGAACAAAGTCCTGTCCATAATTGCATTGCGGAAAATAAAGTCAAATACAAGATCTTCTGCTCTCTGCTCATATAAATGTTGTTGCATACACCTAAAACACTGTCTGATACTAACTTTTATGTGCTTTTATTATGGGAGATAAATGGATGTTTATAAAACTGATTTTTTTTTTTTTAATTTTAATTTAAATTTTAAGACAAAAAGTCTCTTAAGCCAGAGAGGATGTGAATAAGCATAATTGAAAAGCTAAGGCAAAATGGTAGTTTCAATTTTAAAGAATTAATTTAAGCAAGGGGACAGAGCTATCAAAAACTTGGGGTCATGTTACGTCCTCAGTTCTTTAGTAGATTTGTCCTTTGAAATCAGGGATGTGGTATCACCTGAGTTTTGATCAATGCATAACAAGTTACTGCATTTAAAAGTAAATTCACATGGTAACTATCCTCATATCCTGTCCAGAAGGAGCAGTTCCTTTATAACTTGCATTCCTTATTCTTTGTCAGGTTGGGCTAGGGTGAGACAGAGTTTGCTGAGGTGCTGGGGAGGGGACAGAAATTCAGACATTGAAAAAGGCGAGGTGCTGCTGCTGAAACCTCATGTAAGAGACACAGATCTGGGTGTTGTGTTGGTCTGACGTGTGCAGATTTACAGCCATTACTGTCAAAACAAAAGTCAGCATTTCCCAGGGAGGGGAAAAAACAAACAGCTTCCATAAACATAAAAGTAAGTATCAAACATTTCACCTTATTAGTTCTTATTAGTATTAGGGAGGCAGGGAGCATATCAATGGGACTGAATTCCTTTGACATAATGAACCTTTTTGACAATATGTGCTTCTCCATTGGGCAAGGACCTCTGAGAAGAGGCAGGCTTGGCTTGTAATTCCAGCCTCCTATATTTTTATTTCTATGGATATATTTTCAAACATTGATTGTGGAGTGAACCTGAAAGTTGGTGGAATGTTTGTAAATTGGAGGATTAAAGTGGGTGAACTCTTTAAAAAGGAATAGTTTAATCCTGTTCTGTACAAAAGCAAAACAAAATCTTTCATTTCAGTGCTTGTGCTCCACTTCTCAGTGACCGTTTTTAATGCAGAAATGACCATAGGTGTAACAGGTCCCAAGTAGTAATAAATTAACATTGAATTTAGTCCACAGAATTTGCACACATCTCTCCAGGTCTGTAGCATCCCTTCATTTCTTACACCACGCTTATAACAGATTGTTGTGCCAGTCTGGATAGGACTGTATGGCAAATGCCAGTAAGAACTTGAGTTTAGTCAAAATTAGGATTTGAACTAACGCTTCCAGTGTTTAACCCCATGTACCTGTAAGCCCTGCAGAGATTTGTGTGGCTTACAAATGCCATATATGTGACCACAGTAGGACACGTTGTGAGTTAGATTCATGTTTGCTCCTGTGGAGTGTACAGAAAACAGCAATGTCATGTTGCTCAAGTGTTTTCGCAGCCAGGGTTGCAGCCTTGTTCTGATGGGAGACAGATTTATCAAAGCAGAAAAGGCTTCCCACCACATGCAGGAGCCATGATTCTTTGATGCTTTTTAGTAGTTTCTGTGATTAGCTTCTAAATTTTATTGAAAAAAAAAGTTTTATTTGAAATATTTGCTTTCTGATGTCCTCACACTGTTTTGGGGGAAGGAGGACATTTGAATGTTCTTCGGGGTGAGGACATTTCATTCTGGATTGGTTTTGTGTGAATATGGTCCATGCTTGCCAAAGAGGGTAGTGCAGCTCCCTAAGCACCTGCTTACCTGGTGCTGTGACACTGTACCAGCAGCTGAGGTTTCTGTTTGCATGTTCCTAAGGAAACAGCAGTTCCTAATGTATTTTGTAATGAAAGTTTTACTTTGCATTTGCTTTTTCCAGACTGGTAAAATTTCTGAGGCAAAGGAGCTTTTTTCATCCTATTTTTTTGCACAGTGAATTATTCTGAAAGATAAACCAGAAATTAAAACTAGCCAATGGCAATGTGATGTTCTTCTGAAATAAAGTATATATTCAGTATGTATTTGGAATAGAAAGTTATTTGCATGGGTTTAATATCCTCATGGATGAGAGTCTCACGATATTTTGGGACTCCCATTTTCTTAATTGTGCTTGTAGAAGTTCCTCAGGTGGAAGACAGAGGAGGCACTGGCTGAACCTGCATTTTAGCCCCATGAAGTTAGCTTTGTAATGAGATTATAGAGCTGTGGACATTTCTAACTACAGCCATAATGCTACTAGCAATTTGAAGAGCATAGCATGTCTGAAACTGGAACAAAGAAGTTGAAAGCCAGGAAGTAAACCTGGGACTACAGTCCCTGATCTTTTTCTTTTCTTCTTTTTGTAATCTAGGCACTTACTAGACTTTGGGGTATGTTGGGATCTGTGATGAGGGAGTTTGTACAAACGTAGATTGTACCTAAGGCAGATGAAAGTCTGTTTAATGTACAATCACTAATAAATATATGTATTTTGTTCACACAAACGTGTTTTGCTACAGAATCTGGTTCAGCACAGGAGTAATCTGACTTCTTTGTGCACAGAGATGGCAGAAACTCTCTTGCTCCTGTTACAACTGCTTGGGTATAAACCAAGTTTATGTAGAGAAACAGTGAAAAAGAAAGTTATGTAGGTAAATGATTGGTGTTTGCTTATTGCTTCTTTGAGACAGTTGAAACATGAAGCAGAACTTTCAAAATCACACAAGATTTTTGAACTTATGTGGCACCATTATTGCCTGGAGTCAAAGAAGTTCTTCCTTGGGGAGTTATTTGCTTGAATGAAAGACTTGCCAGTTTCAGGAAGAGTAATGTGAAGTCAGTTGTTTGTGGTAATGGAAGAGGTCAGATTTCTGATTCATTGGTGGTTAGAAGGGAAAAAGTGTTGAAAGACAAAATAGAAGAAAAAATATTTTTAAGTGGGAGGAGGACAATGTGTTATCCACAAAGGATCTCAATGGAAAATCCTGCCTTTTTAAACATACTGATGAAGCAAAAAGGACAGTTAAAATCCATGCACATGAATGACGGCCCTCAGCCTAAATTGAAAGGTACTTCCCTCAGACGTAACATAGTTCTGCTTTTAATTTTCCATAATCAGAAGTTGCTGTTTTAAATTTGAGATACTTTGGACTCATGTTTGTCAGGGTCTCATCTTCAATGGTGACTTTTATTCTCTAGGATAAAAGCAGCCATAATCCAGCAAAATTCCAGGCTTGTCTGAATTTACAGACACACTGTTTTTGTGTGTTTATGAGTTCCATAGCCCCAACATATTGTATTTTCACATTTTTCCATCTTTGCAAGTATTTCCTTATGGCCTTGTCAAATTGCTGGGTGGCTTGATTAAGTGCATCCAGCTCCATCGGTTGTTTGCTACAGTGATCAGCAGGACAATACAAGGACTGAGCTTAACCATTAGGTTTCTGGCCAAAATAGGTGCCTTTGAAGAGAATTTCAGTTGTTTATACATTTCCTCTCAGAGAAAACTGACACAGAACTGTGGAGGAATGGCCCTTGGCGTATTGGGACCATTCCAAAGCAACTCGGCGTCACTGTATGGTCAAGGTGGAGCCCACACCGTGGTGCCTAAGCTCCTATTGGCCCCCCCGTTCTCTCCTGATCCACCCTCATTGGACTGTACCTGATCACCCCATTGTGTGGCCCCTCCCTCTCGGTATACGTAGCGTAACCTCCGCGTGGTCGGGGCCCTTCTGGCCGGCTCTCGGACCGTGGTGGTATCCGAGGCGTGGTGGCCCCGGGACCATGCCTCCACCATAATAAAGCTTGCCTTGGAACCCCACGCCGAGAGTCCCTCTCATTCCTGTTCCCCCGTCGTCGCTGCCCTAGGGGGAGCCTGCTCCGTTCCCAGCCCGCGGACCAGAGGACGTCTGCGGGGGGAACGCTGAGCCGGTCTCCTCGGGAATGACCCATCTACTTGTCGCAGACTGCAACACAGAACGAGTTATTTCACCTGTGTGTTGAGTAGTGTTTTTTGGAAGAAATTTTTTTATTACCTTTTGTATGGAAAATTATGTAGAACTTTGGGGCAGCTGCAGGGTCACAGATCAAGAACAGGTCAGAGGCAGCTGTGCAGGGCATGAAGGGTTTCTGCTTTATGCTGAAGAAATAAAGTCGTGTTTGGGAGGCTTTGTATGTTCAGGAATGTGTTCAGCTGCAGTAAAAGTACTTCCTCTAGAGGCTGGTACTGGTTTTAGAGAGGGAAATCAGTAATTTCTGCAAGCAGCCAATCCTAACACTGGTAGTTTTCACGGGACTAATTGATGCATTAAGCTTTTTTTGCTGATCCATATGCAACAGATTAAGGTCAGCAAACATTTTTCAAACACAAAGGACAAAAAGCAAACTATATGCAAGCATGGCTCTGGTGTATAACTGGAGTTGATAAGGTTCACAGTATCTCTCCACTATGACAGCGACACCATTTAGAGACCACGACAAGTAATTTGTAACAGAAATCACTACCAATGGGCAGCACAAACTCAGCTTGGTGAATAATGTGTTCAGGGACTACTTCTACATTTTCTGCTGTGGTCTGTGAACGAGCAGGCTTGGGATACAGATGTTGCTTGAGGGATTTATGTACATCTGCTTCTCTCACTTCAGTAGTGCTTCCCAATATTCTATTGGGAAGTGCTTCTCTATTGTGCAGTATTGATGTGGTCTTTTTGACTAACATGGCATCCTCTGGTTCTAAGTCAGAGTGGGAGAGTCTTCTACAGCTTTGCTCCAGATCTACTGTACTACTGCAAATTGATATAATTACTGCTAGCATTTCATCACTGAGAAAACCCTACTTTTCAGATTGATGTAAAGGCTCCCCTGAAGGATGAGGAGCTCAAAAGAGAGTGCTGACATGTCGATTTTTGAATGCTTGTTGTTAATAAAGCCAGCTGCATTGCTCCAGCAGCCATGTGGCTAACACAAAGTTTGCCTGGCATCACATGGTAAAAGTGCTCTTCATGATAAATTTGCTCTGCTAACCTCAGCACATTTTAGTCTCTGAGGTACACTTCCATCTCTGACGAAATTGAAATTCAGTGCCATTGGAGTTGTTCTATGCCTGGAGAAGAGGGACTGAAAGGAATGAATTTATGATTTCCTAATTGTGTTAAGAAAGGAAAGTATCAGACTATGAAACAGCAGTAGTGAATTTCCTGTGTTCCTAAAATATTTGTTAAATGGATATCTAACACCTTCAACCAGAAATATGGCAGCATAGCATGAAAGTATTTGAGATAAAGAATGCTGGCCTAATGCAGTCCCTTGTGAAATACCACATGACCACATAATAGAGTCAAGTGATGTTTAAATATCAGGAAAACAAATAGTCCCTAGTGCAAAGGGCAGGGTTTCTTATAGCAAGAAATGTAGCCAATGAACATTGTGGACACTAAGATCTGCCCTGAAGTAAGGTACAGATATCTGTCCACCCAAACAGCAGTTGTGCACCTGATATTTTCACAATGTGAATGGTAAAGTAGGAGATACCCACTGGGTGGCCAAAATCACTTCACATTAATTAATCTGCTTTGAATAATGGCATTGATCTATTTAGACCTTAATGATCCCATTTTCTTGCTTACTTTTTCACATGACTATCTTTAAACGCTTGTTTGAAATAACTATGGGTATGTATTCAGGTGTGCTGGATTTGGCTGGGGTAGAGTTGATTTTCCTTCTGGTGGCTGGTATGGGGCTGTGTTTTGGATTTGTGCTGAACACTGGGTTATAGTAAAGAGATATTTTGGTTATTGCTGAGTAGGGCTTACACAGAGCCAAGACCCTTTCTGTGTTCATACAGCCATGCTGGTGAGGAGAGTGGGAGTGCCTGGGAAGCTGGGAGGAGATGCAGCAGGGACAACTGACCAAAGGGATATTCCAGACCATGTGACATCATGATCAATATTTAAAGCAGGGGGAAGAAGGAGGAAGGGGGGGCATGTTGGGAGTGATGCTGTTTGTCTTCCCAAGTCACCATTAAGTGTGATGAAAGCCGGCTTTCCTGGAGATTGCTGAACACCATGGAAAGTGGTGAATGAATTCCTTATTTTGTTTTGCTTGTGTGTGCAGCTTTTCTTTCCCTATTAAACTGTCCTTATCTCAGCCCATGAGTTTTCTGGCTTTTACCCTCCTGATTCTCTCCCTGATCCCACTGGTGGGGGAGTAAGGGAGCAGCTGCGTGGGGCTTGGCTGCTGGCTGGGGTTAAATCACAGCAGCAGATTTCGCCATTTTTCACACTGTTCTCAACTTTTGACCGGCTACTTAATTTACTACATGAATATATGTGCCTGTGTTGTTTTAGCATCTTGAAGATACTGGATGATCTGAACAAGTTATGATGCAGCCGGGACCAAAAATCTTATGGCTATGTTCAATCAGTGAAGGGCCCTAAAGGCTGAAGTCCCAGCTGGTTTTAACAGTGGCTTTGTGTTATCAGGAGCTGAGGAGCTGACTCTAGGAAGAGCTCTGCTGCCTCCCCAGCCAGGTGTGCCTCTCATACAGGAGCCATCCCCACCTGAGAGGAGGGCAGAGTTGAAATAAGGGCACAGCTCCATATAGAAGTATTTGCAGAGGGAATTTCCTGGGCTAAGGAGAATATGTGTTGACCAAATTGAAGGCAATTTTATGACCCCTTTCATGTCATTTAGTTTCTAAATAAATGCATTGCAGGGCAATCTCGTTTGGAAAAGAGCAACAGTAGAGTATTGAAGCCAAAAGATAAAGAATAAGCCAAGTTGTTGAGCTCTGCACATTTTACATTGTCTCCATATAAGTGAGTTACATTTGCAAGGGGAATAAATACAGAGCACATCACTGATATGCAAGCCTAATTAATTAAATTCAACCAGATAAACAGGACATAGCATGAGACTTTATTATATCCACCAAAACTCCTGTTTCTCAAAACCTCACAAAAATAAAGAATATCTGGCATCATGCCAGCAAATCTGAAGTGTTCTGTACTACATAATTTATCAAGGATAACCAATTACCTTAATCTTCTGTGATTTGACTTCCTAGTATGAATAACCTACTTTTATATCTCTGGTTATCCTAAAATACAACTGAATATCGTTGCTTTAAAGTACAAGAGCCTTCAATCTCCTCTCCTTCAGGGACAAACTACTGGCTTCTGTCAACTGTTATACTCTGATAACTCCTCTTTGCAAAGACCTCCTTTTCCCAAAAAGTGCTTTATTATATATATGCTTGGAAATAGGTATTTTGTACTCAATTATGTAACCGATCTAGAACTATGAAGTCCCTGGGAATTAGCTGTTTAAAAAAAAAAGACAGTGAACCAGCTGAAGGCTGTTTGCTTTCTAGGATACAGAGAGCTGTTTTAACTCTATTTTCGCTAGCTTTTATTAGCAGTATAGCTAAGTGTCAGGTCTGGTGGGAAGGAGTTACTTGACTCAGATGTCTGTGTCTGTGGTTGTTCACTCCATGCTTCTGTTACACTCTGTAGAAAAATGCTTCATTAACTCTTTCAGCTGTGTATCTGTCAGTTTAGAGAATGCTTCTTGTAGCTCCTTAAGCAGCGTTCTGGGATGCAGCCATTGTTTAATCCGTGTGAATTTAAGGTGTGGTGTTCTTCAGCTGCACCATGGCTTTGCCCAGTGAATGACAAACCCAGAGCGTCCAACAGTGTGAGGGTGACAGGTGACAAACACAGTCCCTGACCAGTGAGGAGGCTGAGGAGCTGTTCCCCAGCCGGGAGGGGCTGTGCAAACAGAACCTGTGCTTTCTGCAGCCTGCAAGCAGTGTTAGCCTTGTTACTGATCTCAGGTGTGTGGGTGGAGGGTGAAGCTGAAGGAATTCATGCCTGTGAATTGCCTCTTGCTTTTAGCCCGTAGCATTCCAGTGGGAAATAGTTGCAAAGAATAAGGGTTTTGTGCTGAAGATGTAAAAGTCGTCTTGGCTCTGCCCTTGAGCAGGGTTTGGTTTGGGCATGGGGTTCTGTGTAACCCAGGCAATATGTTATCCTGTGTTTTCCGAAACTTGAGGGAGTTAACCTCAAAGAAAGCCTACAACTTTGTCCTTACTGTTTCTAAGATAAAATTACTTTTTTTTTTTTTTTATTTCTCATGTCATTTATAAATGTCCCTCCAGTCTCTTATTCTTTCTCTTCCCTATCTAATTATATTTTTAAAAAGGTGCCATTTTCTGCAGATTTTGAGAGGCATCAGCAGCTCCTTTTCTTTTGGCATCCGAAATAAGAGGAACACTCACTGATAGCAGTATAGCAGTGGGAGGTTAACAATCACCAGCTTTAATCAAAAAACTTTACATTTCAAATGTAATCTAGATCTAGGCTGGGGAGAGCTTTCAAAAAGCTGTGATATTGAACTAAATGGCTGCAGCTTAGATGTTATAATTGGCTATTTTAGGTTATATCATAATTCATTTCTTTTCTATGGATGCTTTTGATCAAATGGGAAGAAAATATATTTAAAACAACTGCTGTAATTAAGATTAATACCATACTTTTATTGTATTTTTAGCTTCTAATAAGCTATTACATTTTTGGAGTCACTTTCTGTCTTACTATAGTACCTCTGTTCTTGACCACATCTATTCAGAAAATATACTGGTAACATTTTTTAGAATAGAACCCATTTTACTTCTGTTGCTTCAGAATTTGCAAAATATCATATTTTTATTGCCTTTTTAACACTCTGGATTTATAATGGTCCTGTGAGCTGTAAATGAGGACAAATGGAAGACTAAAAAAGAACCTAATGGAAAAAATTTTTAAAAGTTTGTGCATGGCTTGCACTTCACTATCTTCTGTGGCTTGAGGACCAATGCCTCTGACCACTGAAGCAGGCATGAATTTTGCTACTGACTTTGGAAAGGGTAGGTAGAGTCCTCATAGCTCTGCTCAGACCCTCGTACTTTCAAATTGCATTACTCAGTTCCTCACAAAAGGATCTTGGTTTCTTCCACAGTTTGACTTTCCAGCAGGTGATTTGGTCACTGTCTACAAATAAAAAATGCATTTCACTTTGAAAATTAGGACTTAGCCTCAGGAGGTAAGTGCTGGCTTCATGCCACTGCGAATGGACTTAGAAGGATTTAGCAAATTCATCCATGCAGCTCTGGTTTAATTCCTCCTGCATTGCTGGGAGTAATATTTTACTGACAAATAGTCAAGTGCCACAATTTAATCTTTAAGACTTCTCTTGCTAGAATGATATGAGTGCAAATCATGTTCTCTGCCTGACAAAGCAAAGATCATTCTATAAGCCTTCCTTGTCCTTCTCCTCTCCTCAAAATGCTTTTAGAACAACAACCAAAAAAACAAATGTTCCATAATGGGAGCAGGTTCCATGTTACAATCTTTTCTGTTAATCCCATCCTGTTCTTACTTGTTCTGAGGCTATGAAGGAGTCAGTGAGCATTCTTTGGGATGAAGAACAGAGTAACAGACCGTGTTATTGCTATGGGGACTCTGCTCCATCCATGCTGTTGACAAGGGCAGCTATTGGAGGAATGTATCTCCCATCCATATTGTGGCACTGAGATAATTGCATCAGTATCATGGTCATGGTGGTTTAATGTTGATAGCTGTCAGTGGTTGTCTTCAGATGAGAGAGATATTGTTCAAAACAAAAATTAATTAAATTACGTTAATTTTGGTTTGGATTACATGCTTAAGGCAAAAGAGCTCCTATACTCTGGATAATTTTGCCGTTGATGAACCACCCTTGTGATGGCACTTACTTTGTGTGGTTTAATTATATTTTCCTCCAGGTTTGACTTGTCTACTAACACTAATGTTAGGTTGAGGGTTTTTTCAGTTAATGTAAAGTATTCTCTTTTTTCTCCGTTTATTCCTAAAGCAGCCTTTAGGAAGGATACCAGATACCTTGCAGAAAATACCAAATACCTCGCTCTTCTTATTAATTCCCTTTCAGAAATCCATGCTGACTACTCCAGATCACTTTCTTGGTCTTATGTGTTTAAAAGTAGTTTCCAGGATTAGTCACTCCATCAGGGATTGAATTCTGGTTGACCACCTATAGCTCCCCAGATCCTTCTCCTTGCCCTTCTTCAAGTAGGAATGACATTTGATTTCTTCCTGTCCTAGGGAGCTTCCTCTGATCACCATGACCTTTCAAAGGTAATTGAAAGTGCCATTGTACTGACACCAGCCAGCACCTTTAGCACTTGGGGATGCATCTCATCCTAAATACCTCCTCACCTTTTCCCATTTTTATCTACAACTTGCAAGTAACACTAATTAATTAAAAATATAACTATATCCAAATGGCAGCTATTTCACAACCATCTTTTTCTCCTTAAAGACATAGTTACCTTGCTCTGCTCATCTATTGAGCTCTTGCCCAATGGTGCTTTATCAGGTGCAGAGTTTAAAATCTTTGGCAAACATAACAGGAAAAGTCAACTATTTCTCTTACAGCAAAGAGGGAGGGAAGGTTGCTTTTCTAATTTTATGGTGATAATTATCCTACTGTCATTATTCTGTCCCTTCCTTCAGCACAGATTTATAAAGCTGATATCATATGCCTCCTAGGCTGGCTCTCTGAGAAGCAGATAAAATTCTGTCTTTTTACAAGCCTACAGGGAAGAGCTAATTCAACCAGGTTAGTCATGATTTATGAGCATTTATTCTAATCAGCTTTTCTGACAAGCCTCCCATTGGGATACCACTAGATTCGAAGCAGGCACAAAAATCTAGTTTCATTTCTCATTCTGAGGTGTGCAGAACTTTTCAATTCAGAGACTTCCATCTGAACACTTGGTAAAACTGACTTGAACTGTAACTGCTTTGAAAAGTTTCTAACTATTTCTGACCTGTTTCCAACAGCTTCCCATAGCCACCGAATGTAGTGTACAGCTCATCTGTGCTTAGTGTTAGGGGTGCTGCTGAGCATTCAGGTGATGCTTCACATTTTTAATGAATTAAAACAATTAAGACAATGTAAAATGTGTGGAGCTCAAAAACTTTATTATAATTCCAAAATCACCCTTTTGGGGTAATGAACTCTTTGAAATGTAAGGAAATGGAAGCAAGAAAATTAAATATTCTCTCAAAGAGATTAAAAAAATAGAATTTGGGGCTGACCAACCTTTTCCTTTTCCCTGTTTTCCTTCAAGCAACGGATTTTTTAAAATAATGTAAAAAAAAAAATTCATCATTGCACACTGAACAGTGGCTGACTTTGGGGGGCACTTGGCAACTGTTTCACAGATGGAGAAGTATGTGAAGGGCTTCTTTGATGTTCTGAATAATGATTTTCCACCTGGACCCTAGTGATGGTTTTATTGCCTCATGTCCATGAGGCATGTTATCTTCTGTGACATTTTTTCTGGTTACTCCCTCCAAGAGTGACATTTAGAAGGAAGTAAATGTTCATTAGATGAAAGATGTAATTCTGATGTGCTTAAGTGCCAACATGTCTCCTGAGAGCACTGGAATTTGCCTTTTTGGGAAGGCTGATGAGGTACTGAGTAAATTTAATGAACAATGTCACCACCGCCTCTCAATGCTTCAATAATCATTTCCTCTCATATACTTTTTCTTTAGAATTTAGCTTTTAATACTCACTGTGGCAAGAAGCACTTTTAAAAAAAACTGGAGGTGATCACAAAATTCACATGTAAATTGGGAGGGCATGAGGAAATATTTATTACTTTGAATTAACAGACCTAGTGAGGTTAAGGATTTTGGCAATATGGTTTATATTATCATTCCAACCACAGTTCTCCTCAGATGTGTATGGAATCTAACCTGGGGAAGACAAGCTCCATTTGAAGGATAATTAATTTGTAATTTTACTTTAGCTCTAAATCTCTCGTGTACAAACCACGACATTTAGGGGAACACGAAACAATGGTTCATGCCAGGTGCAAAGAGCATGGTTAATATTCTGGAGAATGATGAAGATCCTTTGGTGTCAGAGTTATGTGAGCCTTACAAATAAGGCACAGTTCCAGCTGGTTTCATTGCATCTTGTGTCCTGTGGTGGACAGGCTGGGATCTTCCTCTCCAAGGAAGCCTGAGGGTTTTAGCTCTTCACACCTCCTTCTGGCTGATGATGTCTAGAGTTTCAACACCCAGCAGGATAGTAGGAATTCAGCTTTCTGGAAGGAGGTCAACCAATGTTTCTAAGCAGCAAAAGCAATGATCCCTTTAAACTTCTGCAGCTGCTGCTTACAACCTTGGCTGTACACTCTCCCTTAACCTGCGTCTGAGAGCTTAGTTGCTCCATAAAAGATCTTAGCTAATTAATTAGAGGAAAAGCTCTTACTAGCTGGAACAGCTTTTAAAACAGCAATAATAACAGCATTTATCTGCCAGGAAAACTAGAGGTGAGTAAGTTGCTACCTCCAAATGAATTAAAAGTAAAAAGAATAATGAGGTATGCTTAGCCACATTTGCAGAAAGTGTATAGAGCATAGGTTCACTGAAAGCCATGTCCTTCATCTAGATCTATACTGCCAGAAGACTTGCTAGTGTTATCTGAGCCCCCAAAAACACACTTTTTCACTTCTTTGTTTGCAGTTCTTATCCTTTGATGGTATTTTTATTTTTAAGAAAAGCATAGCTGCTTTTTGGTGGGAGAGTATACACTTTAAAAAATGTTTCAGAGAAACTCATGATTCCCACTCACCACTCAGGCAAGGTTGAAATATTTGAATTTATATCTACTTTTTGAGTAAAATATGTATTTCTTTGGTTTCCTGGGTACAGTGATAAAAGCATTCCAAGTTTTTTATAGCTTATGCAGGCAGAGAGTTTTCCTTCTGAAAACCGCATTTAGCTGAAAAAAGGGAGAGGGAATTATTCCACAATCTAAGTCCACTTTCAGAGTGTGGGCTTATTTCAAGAATTCTTTTGTATATGCAGTTTTCATTTATGTTTAGAATTGGCTTCTGCCCACCCCTACTTATTGTCATATAAATAATTGGTGACTTGTGAAAAATGAAGTATTTTACCTTGTAAACCTTATAAGCAAATACTTTTTACTGGAAGAAGCTCATCTTTGTCCCTGATGGAAAACTTTTTCCTCCACTGTTATCTGTAGCTAGGAGCATTCCTTTTAACAGGTAACAAAGCATCGTGCCGCAGTCCAAAGGCTGCCTTGGGGCAATCTAAATATTCATTTATAGGAAAAAAAGAAAGTAAAGTAGACATTGGCAGGTATTGAGAATATATCTAATGCCCCAAAGCACAAATTTGCAACTGAAGAAATATTAGTGTCCTATATTATAAAAACATTGATGTGAATTTTTAATATCCTAAAGTTCAGGGATGTTCAATTCCAGAACTGGGGCTCAGCCCATCAAAAAGAAATGAATCATCTAGAAATTGTGGTGACAGGTTCATGCTCAGAATATTTATACCACGGTTGTGATTGATACATGAATGTCGACAGACGAGTTTGTAGATTTGCCAGTACTATTTCTCTGCCATCGGTTTGGTGTTTGTGTTCATTCTTACGGAGCATGAGGTGTGTTCCCTATCTTCTGCTGGCAGATTTATCTGAGAAATTGGCTACAGATTATTAGGTCTCTTTTCAACACCTTTTATTCCCAATTGGGGTAGACGTTTAAAAATGTTATGCGGGAAGCCTGCCCCCAGCTAAGAGTAAACAAATGACTTGCAGGGCACATAAGTGATGTATGTTTAAAAAAAACCCAAGGAATTTTGCATGTGTTTAGTGAAGTAGCCAGCTCCCATCACTCCAGGCAGCAGAGCAGTCCCACCTGGCATGCTGCCACAGCTCGAAACCCTCTCAGTCGGAAGCCGCCATGAGCGTACACACTGATAGACGTGGAATTACGTGCTTTGGATGAAATCCTGCTTCTGCTGAAGTCAGTGGCAAAATTCCCATTGATTTCTCTGGAAAGCAGTAACTTTGTTTGATAACCCAGCCTATTTTATGTGTGAATCTCCTGAATTACATTATGGTAATGTTTTACCTTGTGCACACCAAAAATGACACCCTGTATTTGTAGTCTCTCAATAAACACCAGCTCAGGTCAGCTTGTACACTACAGGTCCTGCAAATTCAGCAGGGAATTTGCCAGATCAACAGACTTGTACTGGCTTGGGCAGTAACACCTACGAAGATTTTGGGGTCTGTCTGTTCCTGTATCTTATTTCCATTGATGTTCAAACTAGAACAGGCTCAAAGTTTATTCACCACCACTACCAGGACCACTTAGAGACACTCACTACACCCACTTAAAAATAGATTCAAAGCTTGTCCAAGTTGAAAAGGAATTGAATTTTAGCTGCATGCTTCCATGCTGATATTGGAGAGTAAGTGTCTCAACAAAGGGTTGAAGGTCAGTGAGTTTGCCAACACTTTAGCTTTCCAGGGGCCATTGTTACCCATGTTGATTTATATCAAGCCTTGATCTGAATTACTCCTCCATTCTTTAGAAAAAGGCTCCTGTCCTGGGAGTAGACAGACCTGTACAGACAATAGTCCCAATGTAATTTCCTGGTCTTCTCTGGATTTATATCCTGGGTGAGCCCACAGGAATTAATTCCTTAGTATGATAGGCACAACGGGCTATAAAAGGTGTATACAGGGAGACACACAAAAAAGTCTACAGCTTTATGAGACAACTTCAGGAGTAATATTTATCTAACCCAGAGAACTGAATTGAAGGCTATCAGGAGCACAGAAGGACGTTTGCAATGACAGTGAAACAGAAAGACAACCAATCCAACTAAGGCTTTTGATCTACGAAAAGATGAAAAGTCTCATGAAGAGCAGGTGAACAAAACATATTTTGTGCTTCCTTTCCTTTTAGCAGCGAAAAGCAAGGAAGATTTATGGATGCCTGACAGGTATTTTCTTTAGAATGAAATGCACCACAAAGTACTTTTAATACTGGTTTAATTAAAACACTACTGGTTTATTTTATGATTTGGACTGTGTTTGTCTTTTGTTCAAGTTTCCAGCATACCTTTTTTGGTTTAGTCGTGGTGGGTTTGGTGGTTTGGTTCCCCCGCCCCGAGAGAAGTTAGATCTATATGAATTGAGCTGCACCTTAATTGTAACAATCAAAAATCAGTAGTTAAACCAAAATGGAATATCAGTGTATAATGGTATTCAGTAAATACACTAAACAGGGAAGCTGTCCTCTTTTTGGATGCTGTTTATGTCTGGGTAACTATAATGTGCATTTCTTACAAAATGCTGTGGAGTGGTAGGGATAAAGTAAAAAGTATGAGTGATGTAACTCTTAAGTGTGATACCAGTGGTGATCTGTGAACAGCATTTCACTCAAAATGAACATTGACTGAAAATAAAATGCATTCTATAATGTAAAAATATTAATGCTTAAGCTGGTAGAAAGTCTGGAATTATTGCCACCTCAGTTCATTATATTTTTAGATACAGTGTTGATCATGTTTACTGCAGAGAGGTCATTTTGTTATTATCCTTCTTTAACAGTCCTGGCCTATGTTGGATTAAAAAAAACCAAACCAACAAACCAACAAAAAGACCCAAGCAAAAAACCCTCAGAACAAATCATTTTAAAAAGGAGCTTCTCCAAAATGGGAGCTGCTATAAAAAATGAAATATATCAAAGTGTGTCATACATTATAGTTTGAATTATTGTGGACTTATTGAAGGGAAACATAATGAAAAGAGAAACTTCCTGAACAAAACACCTCATTTCTTCTATTAGCAATGATTATTCATCTTCATCTAAATCATCTTCACTTCACTTATAAAAAATCAAGGTTATGATGTGCTGAAAAGAACAAGAAAAATGTCAACTTTGGCATCCCAATTCATTTAATTCATTCATATGAGAATGAATTAAAGACCTCTTTTCAGCTGTAGAAGACAAATAATGTAAAGATAAAACCAGAAATAACAATCCTGCAGTATTGCTAGGTAAATGAGGCTAGATTGAGCAATGGTCTCTTTTTCCTCAGTTTGTCGCAAACTTCTAGTATTGTTTAAACAGAGAGGATATTGAGCATTGTTTTTTCATTTCTTCAGAAATGTACATGGAAATGTATCCTGGACAAGGGCTAGGGCAGTGTACTCCAAAGTGAACTCCCAGCTATTGGGGTGTGGAAGAAAATATTTTATGTACCATTAGTATAATATTTTTAAGTAGTGTTTATTTCACCTTTATCCCATTGATTTTTTCATTTTTATGTATGTTTTTATAATGTAAATAGTATGTTAGTAAAGTAGCACATTTATATTATATATAAATACAAACATATGGGGTGCATATTCAAGAAAGTTTACTGATAGCAGTGTGAGATCAAAAACCATTGAGCTGGAGAGCAATTATCCACACGGCAGGTCCACACTAGATATAATTTGTGATCATACAATTGTCTGGTGGTATTGATCATGCTTGGCTGCATGAGGAACGGGTGCAAATGGAATCAAATCAGACTTGTTGCTTGAAGAGTTTACAGAAAGGCTCTTTTCCTTTTTGGAAGATAAGGCTAAAGATGCTAGAAAGGTGATAGAAAGGTTAGAATGCAAGAAAGTGATTTTCAACTCAGAAAAATGAAGCAAAACAGCTTCAGGAAAAATAATCCAAATAATCAACAGTGACACAAGAAATCTGTAAACCACTTGTGCAGATGGGGAGTTATTAGATAAGGGAGGGGGAATTGAAATTTGAAACAAAGCAGCACAAATGGCCAGAAAGATTTTGAGTAGTACTGTGGATACATGCATTATCGAATAGGAATTAATCATTTATGTTGACTTGGCTCCAGTATGGCTCTGAAAAACTGCATTTTTCCCAGGGTATTGCTGTATCAGAAAGCTATGAACACCAAATGAAGGAGTTTAGGACCAGTAAACTACTATGGGAAAGATCACAGTTATGAGATTACATATATAAATTAAAAGATTTATTAAAATGCACCTGTCTTGCAAAAGGAAGGAGGAACAGTAGACAAAGGAGAATAGGGTGAGGTGATGTGGCTTCAAACATTGAGTGTCTCAGCAAAGAACAGAAGAAATGAGAAAAGTGTTAGGCAAAGAAAAATAATGATTGCTTCTATATAAAATTACTGATGTCAACATGATGACGATCAATTACTTAAATTTTTGTAACATTGGTACTACGTGTTTTCCAAGAACATAAAAAGATGTTTCAGAGCTTAATATTTCAAAGATAGACAATAGCTGAAATGGCACAGGTTTCTGAGATCAATAGGGAGTCTGAATAGACCATAGGGGTTTAAATTAGTTATGGTATCTGGCCTCCTCCCAAGACACTTCAATGTGGTTAAGTTCTTGGATTTCTAATACCCATGTGCTTCTCCTATCATTTTGTGGAAAAGTACATTAAAGAAAAAAAGTGAAGGGAGACTTGTCTTGGCACTAGATTATTTTATGTTCTTTATTATGGTGTTCTAAGAGGACATATATAAGACATACACACTGAAGCTATTTAGATGATGGCTCCTTGTCATGCAAGGATGACAGAAGCACTCAGTCCATTCTTATGGGTGTGCAGGCACACGGGGATGGTGGGTTATGGCAGTCTGTGGATACTGAGACCACCTGGAAATGTTTCTGTATAGTGAGGAAAGAGGTTGTTCTCTAGGGGCTTGCTGTGAATAAGGTGAAGCACCTGTGTAATTATTTGGTAGGATCAGCACAATTATTTTTTTCATAGGGAATTGTTCTCCAGATCAGATTCAAGGTTGCTTTTTATTAAAGTCAATGATTTTTCTTTCCTTGCCCTCAAGAAATTCAATGCTGTTTTTAAAAGAGCAGTTGAGTCCTGATGTATTTTTCAGCATGAAGTACAATTGATTTAAAATATAAAATGAACAAGCCTAAGTGAAGCATCTTTATGAAATGATGTAACCCTTTTCTAGTGCATTTAAGTCATGCTGTTTCTGACCGTGGTACGACTCTCCGCAGAGCTGCCCAAGAACAGTTATAATATGGTTTGAAGGTCTTGTGGTTTTTGTAATGTGCTAGACAAATGTAGACATTAATCAAACCTAATTTGCCTCTGCCAGCAACTTCTTTTTATGCCTCTAAATAAAAACTGCCACAAACACACCACAACACAAATCATCTTACCTTCTGCAGT
Organism: Pachycephala philippinensis; assembly: GCA_013397055.1. Classification (NCBI taxonomy): domain Eukaryota; kingdom Metazoa; phylum Chordata; class Aves; order Passeriformes; genus Pachycephala; species Pachycephala philippinensis. The sequence continues at coordinate 48,110 of VWZT01008998.1, forward strand.
TCTTGTGTCAACCCACTAAAATCATTCACCAAAGTATGGCTCAGAAAACTGTTACTCTAATGCTGATCCCAGGATGCTGGTTGTCTTCTGTCATTATGTTGCACATGTTGCCTGTGTCTTAATTGGCTTAAAAGACTTTTTACGACATAAAATGACAAGACTCACACTGACACAATTCTGAGCTCAGAATGCAGACAGCTAACGACAGAAAATTTAAACATTAAAAAAATCTTTCTGCTGTAGGCATGATCGGACACTGGAACAGGCTGCGCAGGGAGGTTGTAGAGTCTCCCTCCTCAGAGTTATTCAGAACCTGAGTGGACTCAGTCCAGAGCAACCCACAGTAGAAGACCTTGCTTTCAGTGAGGGAGATTGGCCTGGATGATTTCCACAGTTCCCTGCCAACCTCAGCCCTTCTGTGATTCTGTGAAGAAGCCAAGTATTTCCAGCAAGCAAATGTTCTGTTCTACCAGTTGTGGTATTTCTAGTTTCTGTATGATCTCTGGTATAGGGTCTTCTAACTCTGTCTCACTTAAATCATGTGCTTAGTGCTATCTGAAAACCTGGCTTTGTGTTGAAAATGGTGAATCTCTGTGTTCACTTTAGATTACCAGTAGCAGCTAAGCAATGCTGAGAAGATGATTGTGTTATATACACACCATCTTCTTATTATTGACTGGGTAGCAGATAAACATTAGTAAAGAGCATACTTAAGGGGTATGGTGGATGAAAGAGCAGTGCAAAGACAAAGTGATATAATAAAGTGCTGACCTTTTTTTCAGTGTGTTAGAGACTTTTTTGTGTCTTTCAGGATCTCAGAAAGAGTAAGAACATGAGAGCTGACAGTTGTATTTAAATAAATTAAGTAATAATGCATGTATTTTATGTAATGCAATTAAAACCAGCTTCAGAATTTTTTTTTTCTTGCAGTGGACTGAAAAAGATGCAGAATGGCAATACTAGGAAAGCTATCATTTGCCTAGGAGCACATGCTTAAACTGAATTCCCACTTCAAGTCTTCATGCAGGATCCAAATGCTTTCTTTCCCAGTGCTCTTCAGCCGATTTCCCATGCCCACAAGCTATTCCAAAAGAAGTCCTTTCAGTATGACCCACATGCCCTCAGTCTGGATGTGTAAAGGAGGTTTCCAGAATTTCAACCTGAGGTGCCAAAGTCCACATTGTCAGAATTAAACTGGCTGGAATTATGTTTTCCTAGAAGAGAAGAAAAGGCCTTGTGCATTACAAAGTTGTGTAAGTTCATGAGATCCTTAGATTCCTTGCAGGTTTTAGATATGTCCTCTGTTATGGTCACAAAAGAACCAAAATTATGAAATGTACAGGTGAATGGGACACCTCAGACTAAGTCCACAGGGGAAATACTCTCTACCTGACTAAGAAACCTTTTTCTTTCACTGTAACCTCAGGCCAGAATGTACATATCTTGATACCTGAGATGGATAATGCTGTACCGTTTCAAAGCATGCACCTCATAAGCAGTGCATCCTTGTCTTTCATTTTCCATTTGTATCCCCATACTCTTGCCTGTTCGTGACTAACCTTCCCACTCTGCAGATCCAGGAGGTATCAGATTCATCCTTTTCCTGATTTAAGGGACAATATTTTGAGGGAATATTAGCTTCAAAGGGTAATTATGTCACAGTGTGCATCTTGTACTCTGATTTTAAATAAATGAAAGCTAGATAGAGTAGAAAATCATAAATCATTGTTTACTAAGGGTCAAGTTGGCAGAATTGAGTTGTTGTACCTATGGCTGGAAGCAGCTGGTATGCCAGTCAGGAAGGAGGCATTGGTTGGCCGACTGTTATTTGAACTAGGTATTGCACATCCCGGTTTTGTCTGGCACAGATGTCATGGAGACACAAAAAAAAAGGATGGATGCCCTGTAGCAAGTGAGGTACAGGGGAAAATGCATACACCCAGAAGCTTTATTTGTTCTACTGCATACTAAATGAATTGCCTAATGTATCTTTTTTCATTCTGAGAAGGAACAATACTCCCATTTTGCAGACTAGAAGTTTAGGCACAGCTGCATGAAGTCACCTCATCAGACTTCACTGGTTATGTTCTGCAAAGCAGGAGAGTAAACCCCAATCTCCAGAGTCCCAGATTACTGTTGGAACCACTTAATTGAGCTATAGATATTGGTGTTGGAAATAACTTCTCAGCCACAGATTAGCATCTCAGTTGCATGATAGTTCTGTCCAGTTCTACTCAAGCCCCATGTTTGGGGTGGTTTTCCACATAAGTATGCCGCTTTTTCGGTGGTATTGTTCAGATCTGAGCTGATAGAGACCTCAAGAACATTGTTGAAAATTATCTTTCTGGAAAACAGTTGTATGTATAAATGGCGACTATTAATTCTTTTTAAAGGATGAGTTCGTCCACTTAATCTATTGCTAGTGTGCTACGAATATTCCAGTGTCTGCTGTAGACACGTGAGTTAGTTAATAGGAAAGATCAGTCAGCACTTATTACCATTAAATCTCATTTAGATCTGCTGATCCCCTTGATGGTGCTTTGGTTCTCATGGCACACTGGGTTTTATACTCCTTTTCAGTGTTTGGATCCAGGGGTGTTTCATTGCTCCTTTTGAAAACTCATAACAGCACTCAAAGGATGAGTTATGTGTCCTGGTGCACGTAGATCATCACTGCTACATCTGAACTGCTGTTGAACCTCCCTCCGTACTCATCGTGCTCTTTTAACTCTTTCCAAGTCTCTGGAAAGGTAGAAGAGCTGTTGAATGGAAGGGTTTTGGTGTGGCTGCCACAGGACTTTCTTGGCTTCTTGCCCAGCTTCCAAACTTACCTTCAGATACCCTGCATGTTATTCCTGGTGGTCAATTACCAAGACAGACAGCCAAGGTTCAGGTATTGCAAGGGAATCTGGTCTGCATTGTGCTGTCAGCAGACAGCAGGAGAACAGGCTATAGAAAGGTATAGCCACAGTATTTCCTGTTTGTTTGGGTTTGTGGTGGTTTTTTTCCCTGCTGTATTTTTTTTAAAAGCCATTTTCTAAAACTGACACAGAGATATAAGGATGGGACATATTTGTGAACTCTTCTGGGTTAATCAAGTGTGCAAGTTAGAATGAGGGCAATATGGGCTCTGTTCTAAATTCATACATATTCAAGCTTCATCTATAGCTTGAAGAAATGTTTGAAAATGTGTTTTTAATGGTGCAAATACGGTTCTGTAGTGACCATATTCATCCACAGTTTCCATGAACCTGAAAAGTTATGCTTTCTATCTGGTTACCAGAAATTTCCTTGTGTATTCCTAAGAGAAAGGCATAGTTAATACAGGATATCTGTTTGCTGCTGAGCTGACCTTACTTGGCATTACAAATCAATAAATCACAGACAGACATTTCTGTGTCACCTTTCTCAGGATATGAATTCTCCTACTTGCGTGAGCATTTCTATTTTAGACCAGTGTAACCTACATAGGCATGTAAATACTGCAGTCAACACCACAGTACCTCTTCCTGAAGAACACATGGTACAGGCACTAATACCTGCTATTTCTGGTTTGTTCACTTGTCTTTTCTGCGCTGAGGTAGATGAGGTCTGCTTGGGTTTAGCACATTCTGTTAAAAAAGTAAGGTTAAAGGTGAAATATTTAAACTTGTGTCTGATGCTGTGTGTTAATAACAGCACATTGATACATTAAGCTAGATGACTTCTTAGACTATAAATCTGTGTCTTTTTTTTGTTTCTTGACAGAATGTCGTACGTGATTATTAATGAGAACAATAATAAAAATCTTCCTTCTGTTTCCAGTAGAGAGGAAGCTTCCTGTTGTTGCCATTTTCATCTGCCATGTGAAAGATAAATAAAAAGAAGATCTGTAGTCTAAACCTAAATTAGTCTGTTAGAGGGAAACCCAGCAATGTGACTACCTTACATGCATTTTTAAGTGTGTATTTTTTAATCTATTTTTCTCTTTTTTTTTCCCCTCTGAATGTCCAAATCAATGTTTGGATTCTTTGGAAGCACCTGCAAATTGTACAAAATCAAACTCAAATTATAGCTGCCATATCATTCTTATTCGTCTGTGTCCCAAAACAATTCGATGTACTAATAGAAATGTAGACAGCTGAAATTGATAAAGGTTTAATCTGTGTGATTTTTGAATTGCTTTCCTGGCAAACAAGACTGCAGTAAACCAAGACTCACTTCTTCCATATGAATGAGTATGATACTCCCTGCAGGATGGTTTTGATTTTTGAGCAGTTCTTTTCCTAATTTATATGTCATTCTCCAGAAACAAAGGTTGGGCCAGAATTGACAATTGACTTGTTTTAAACTGTCATGTTTCTAGCGAGCAGCCAGCCTTGCTCAGCTCACATCAGCAGCAGTCTTGCCAGAATCTCAAGGCTTCATAATCAGAGGAGTCACTTAAGATTCCTGGTCTAGGGGAAGGTGTCCCTGCCCATGGCAGGGTGTTGGAACAAGATGATCTTTAAGGACCCTTCCAACTCAAACTATTCTATGATTCCTGCATGTATTCTAAAGTAGTATTTGCTGAGTGCTGCCTAAATATGTATTTTCATCTGCTTAGGTTTGCTTCTATTTTTAATTCCTAAGGAAGCAAATATCTGCTTTTCAGAAATATCTGACCTAAAGCTAGGTTGATGTGGTTGATGTGCAACTGAGATGCACAGATGGGTGTCTGTCATAGAATTACAGCTTGCAAATGCAAGGACAAGATCTGCTTTCAGAATCAATTGAGGTCTTTACTCCTTTGGGGTTTCTCTGGAGGGTTATATCAGTATCACAAAAATGCAGAATGCCTTTGGTGCAAATGACACCCAATTCAGGGCTGCTGAAATATATGGGCAGAAAGTTCCATGGCATATTCCACACAACCATTGGATTCCTCTCAGTGAAATAAACAGAAGTATTGCTAGTTTGAATAGATTCTTTACTCATACTATTTGTCATGCCCTAAAAGGCATTTTTGTTGGTTCTGAATCTCCTGTAACTCCTCTGAATCTAACCTGCCCTTCATACTGGCAAAAGGGTTCAATTTGAAAATCTCTGCTTTTATCAGTCCAACTGTGGAAGACTGAATTAACAACACAGGCCTAACCCAGCTTCTTGGACTGCAAAAACTAAGCCAAATACCAGTTTTATCAATTTGCTTTGGAAAATGGAAACGCTAATTATTTATGGAGTTGTGCCGTATTTCGTGACATGCAATTTCGTTTCTGACAGATCACATAATTATGTTATGGGGGATGGGATTTGCAAATGCAGGGCACTGATCTAAGCACCTTCACACCAAAAAGCTTGGATGGTTGATATGAACGAACTTCAATTTTTTTTTCCTTTCTGATTCCTTTTCTCATAAGTTTTAATGAATTATAGATATGTTCATGCATGTGCACAAGTGTAAAAGAGTGCATATTTTCTTCAGGCTTTTTCATTATGACTTTCATTGAAATGACCTCTATGATATAGAGTCTTGAAGGGAGTGACACAGAACAAACTTTCTGTAGATTTACTGGAACAATGAGGTTTTTGATGTCTTTATCGCTTCAATGGTGTCTGTTTTGTCCAGGTAAAAAACTTCAAACAACATGGAAAAAAAAACTTGTTCTGAAAGTTACTGTTTTTAATTTTTATACAATTTTTTCCATATCAGACATTCTGACCACCACTAAACCATGTCCCTAAGCACCACATGTGCACACCTTTTAAATAGCTCCCAACCACTTCCCTGGGCAGCCTGTTTCAATACTTGATAACCCATTTAGTGAAGAGATTTTTCCTAATATCCCACCTAACTTTCCTCCAGTGCAACTTGAGGCCATTTTCTCTCATCCCATCACTTGTGGCAGGTCGCTGGCCATTTCCCCTTGGATTATGGGGGCTTCTCTCTGCTCCCCATCTCTGTCTTCCAGTTTAGGAAGCTGAGTACCTGGACAACAACTGGTTTTACTGTTAAGGACTGAGGCATAGAAACATTAAGTACCTCAGCCTTACTCCCATCCTTTGTCACTATGTTTCCCCCTGCATCCAGTATAGGATGAAGATTCTCCTTAGCCCCCCTTTTGTTGCCAATATATTTATAGAGGCGTTTTTAATTGTCTTTTATGGCAGTAGCTGGATTAAGTTCTACTTGGCCTAGAGATTTCCAGTGCTCTGCTGAACCTTAAAAGAACAATTCCATATAACTATATTTTTCTTAGATAAAATTATAGGTGGCATGTTTTAAATGACTCTCTCCTTTCTTCCATTTGTATTAAGTGTGACCTACCTTAACTTATGCAGTATCTTGTCCCAAGGTAAAAGCAAACAAAATAAAAAGAGCAAGAATGTTATCTTTCTAAAGGTCATGTCTCTTATGATTAATGTGTTGTTTTGAACACAAATATCACTTAGCAATTATAATGTGAATGCAACTACCAAATTTTTAAGAGAAAAACGGCATGCTTATGTATTTATTTAGAGTTATGCTAGCCAAAGCCATTTGGAGGATGAATGTTTCCCATAGGTATCAACACTTTATTCACAAATCAAACCAAAAAATTGTAAAGGCCATGAGTTCTTTTATATTTGCACACTCCAACCTGTGATTTCAACCTGACATTTCCCATCTGCCTTAGATGAGTGGCTTCTGTGCTGGCTTTTATTCCATTGTTAAAAACATGGTTAATAATGTGGAAGATGAAGGAGGAATGCTCATAGAATAAGGACGAAGGCTGAAGGAGCTTTGTGTCTTTGGTGATTGTAATTACTTTCTTTTTTCTCTTTTTTTTTTTTTTCCACTTGTACAGCCTGAAAGTGCTGCATGGACTGTCCTGAAATGCCAACTGCCTGTCAATGTCATCCGTCAAGGGTCGGGCAAGGATTCACTGTGACAGACATCTCTGCCCGAAAGGTAATTACCCCAAACTTCCTAACACTGAATTAAGCATTGGTTATAAAGCAAGACACTTAAGGCCAACGTGGAATGTGAGGTTTTGCTTCATATTTATCTTGCAGCTGCTTTATTTACACTTTGACATAGACTGATGACATAAATTAATCTGCTTGCTCTCGTTAGATGGTGTGAACTGCCTGTACTGGTCCTGGAGTGGTGTCACCTGGCTCAAAGCAAACTGCATTGATGTCAGTGTTCCTCATATGAGCAGTCAAAGGAACACAGGCATGAAATGCAGGCAGCATGGCTCTGTGCTGCCTCTGGGTGACCTTAGGGAAATCCTTCATTGGCTCTCTGCTTCAGAGTCCTCTCCCCTACCTAGAGGAACAATCCAGTGTACCCCCAGCTCTGTACTCCCAGAGATCCAACACACCATTTGGGGGCCTGCGATTTAAAATTAGATTTTCTTATTCTTTAGTGGTTTTCTAGTTTACTAGTTTATTATCACAAATCTGTATTTTTTCGGTCATACATTTAAAAATCAGAATAAGCAGACTGGGGCTGGAAGGATTAATATATTTCCTTTCAATTCTAGTATTTAGGACTGTGCACTGCATTTTTTTTCTCAAAGACTGCAAATGAAATGCTATTTGCTGACTTCTCATCTATATAATTAAAGCAAGCCCAATTATCAGAAGGACTCTTACAAGGCTTAGCTGCTCTCCTACATATTCACTGTTTTACATCCATTAAAAATTATCTTCTTTCTCTTGTAGAGTAAATATAGAGAAATTATCCTATTGTCAATTGATAGAGAGAAAAATAGGGTACATTTGATTTTTTTTTCCAAATTCAGTAGTTATCTAAATAGCTATGGATTTTCTAACTTGTTTGATCTGTGAATGCAACCAAACATTTCTAATCTCTATCAGACGTTGTGAAGCTATGCTTTTTTCCTCTACACTGTTTTGAACACGTCATGGTAACAGTCTCCTTCCTGAGGACCCTTACCAAAGAAACATAAGGGGCCTTGGCCATGTACATCCAACTGCAGATTTAATTTTCAGATTGCTTTCTTAGTGAGGAATTGCATCCTCCATTTGAAGTGGGCATTAAATATTGCACAGCTCTCTGTGAGCAAGCCTGCAGCCCATATTCTTTAGGATGCACTGTATTGCTAAACAAAGTGCCTCTGCACAGCTCCACTGTCAGAGGTACAGCTCTGCTGCTGTTTGCCCCTGCCTTTCTGAGGCACGGGTGCTGTAGGAAATACTGAATTCTAACACTTCTAACATGTACAAAGTAAACGACCAAAAACCTGGTAATGCAGTCTGCTTTCGTATTAAAATGGATGTAAAAGGTTTCTTCTATTTTGAAAACTGAACTGATCTTCCACAATAATCTGTTTATTTACAAATGTGCAGTATTGTTATGCTGCTTTCTCAATGGGGAATGCCCAGGATGAATTTTAAAGCAATCAGGAATACAGGGATGACTTTAATAGCACCAAGTGTGCTGGATAACCTGGAACTTATCTCAGCAAATGGCAGAGAAAGCGTTAACACTCTCCTACGCACTGAGCAGGAAAAGACCTCAGCTGGACCCAGTGATTGCTGAGATTGTCAGCCCAGCAGCCCTGGTGATTGGGACAATATTTGCCATATTGTAAGAAGAAATTCTCCAAATAGAAAGATTTGTAAATGTAAATGTAAATGTAAATCTTTGGGTTGATTAGAAGAAATGAGAAAAAACTTTTCCTGCTGCTCTTTCATAGTTTGTTTCAGAGGTAGTCGTAGCTGCCTGTAGCCTTTCTGAACTCTGTCTTTGCCACTTTGCTGAAGGGTAGCTGGTTTGTTTGTTTGATAAGACTCCTGGAAGTGCCAAAGTGGAAGAAGCTTTCACATGTGAGCATAATTCAATTTCTGTATGGAAAGTGCCTTGACTCTTCTTTAACTCTGCTTTAACTTCCTCAGACTGAAATTCCAATAAGTGGTAGAGAATGCAGCCTCATATTCTCTGTCTTGTCCTCTTACCTGCCTTGTCTGATACTATACTGGCCTGTGAGGAAAAATGGAAGGAACTGGATTTGAGCCCAAAGAAAAGAAAACTGAGACATACAGCAGGCTTTAAATATTTAAAAGTTTCTGCAAGGAGGAAGAGGAACAAACTGTTCTCTTCAAGTTGTGAGACAAAAAGTAATGTGCTTAAACTGGAACAAAAGCAGATTTAGGAGGAGCTTTGTAGAAAGAATGCTCCAGTGACAAAGATAATTAAGGACTAGAATAGACTGCATATAGAGGCTGGGGAAGCGTACTCACTGGAGGTTTTTAGAGTGGTTACAGAACCATCTGTCAGAAATGCTTTCGTTGATTTGTGGCGGGTGGATGCACCAGCTGATCCATTTGAGTCTTTCTTACTCCTTCCTGGGATTTAGCAATAAGAGCCTAAAGAAGGGGGAAAGACTACACCAGGTATCCACAGCAGGGTGACTTTCGTATTCCAGTGTTGAAAATACAGCTGTAATAACAAATTTTGTCCCAGGATATGCAGCTCTAGTCAAGCAGGTCAAGTATTCTCTGCCACCTTCCCATCAGGCACTTGCTGATTGCTGGCTCACTGACTTTAAAGTAATAAGGGATTTTTTGTGGAGTATTTATTGGAGAGATGTGCGTGGATTTGATTTACAATAAAGTATTGTCAGTTTGAAAAGGATTGCAGTTATGTAGTTGCAGTTATTGTATTAAGTTGAGGAATGGGGTAGAAATTCTCATCTGAGATAAAACGGTTTATTTTCCTTTATAATTTGTGACTTTTGAGTTAAAAAATTACCTGATAGCATAGAGGGTTAATCTAGTTTGTTCCTCCTGTAAGCAGCACACTATTTTTAACTGGAGGTAAAGGGGTTAGTTGGTCTGTAATATCTGCATAAGTCACACAGTGTTAATTAAAAAAAGTTAATTTATTTCATTTCACTAGCAAATATTCTGCCTCCAGGAATTATCCTTTCTGTGAAAACTGTTCTGACTGTTTTCTATTGTCTATTAACATGATGCTTTGAGGATATTTTCTATGGGAATGCTCAGACTTAGAGCTGTGCCCACCTACAATGATATAACTAGAAAAGCAAATTGCATTATCCTCTCAGTAAGCATTTTAGTTCTTTATTGTTTTAACTTGAGTTCTTGTAAATCAGCCAGAGCAATCAGTTTTAATGACTCCTCTAAGAGAAAAACAAACAACAATGGAAAAGCTCTGCTTTTTAAGTTTAATCCAGGAAAAAAAAAAAACAGAAGAGGCACTGTATTTTCCCCTCATCAAAACCCCTGATAAATAACCAATTCTCATTGCTTGCCCTGTGCTGGAGGTTGTGAGGTTCCTGAGCATATGAACAGTAAAGTGAGAAGTTGTTTTTGAGGGTTTGCTGTGAACAGCAGTAATTCAGCCATCTGCTCAAAGGACAGCACCAACAGTAGGGAACAACATGGCCATGGTCCAAAGTAATCTGATTCTGGTCATTACATATTTAGTGATCCCCAAATAAGTTTGCATCAATTAAGGGCTCAGTTTGTTTTCACTGAAACCGAGTGCATGACTTCTCAGCTGAATTCAGCTGAGCCATCTCTTCTGCCAACCCCCCCCACAAAAATGTATTTCTCTGAGATGCTTTGGTTTTTAAAGGAGAGAAAATTTGGAAAACCTTAAGGACTGAATATAAAACCAAGATGACTAACTGACTTCTTTCTGATTGCCAGGCATCTGCTCCTTCCAGTTGTGGGGAATTCCCTCAACAGTAGTGTGGAGAGCCCTAAAAAGGAATGGCAAAGCCAATGAATTGTTTAGATCTGCTAGCATTCTCTCTTTTCTCAGCAGACAATGTCTTGATTCATGAATTTTTAAGATTATGAGTTATAACCACAGAATCATTGTGGTGGTTTGAAGAGACTGAGTTGATGGACAGGGTTTTGGACCAATCGCTTCTCGCAATTTTGCACATAAAAGGCACTGGCGCGGGAAAGTCAGTCCTCTTCTGGTTTCCGGTCCCTCA
>VWZT01008998.1:59550-124618 GCA_013397055.1 Pachycephala philippinensis
GTTTATCCTTAAAAAGAATACCCCATTCTTGGTTCATGATAGCAGTTGTGGGAAGACTGCAAAATTCATGAGAGAAATATATTTCGCTGCAGCAGATTTCCGGGCGGGTTTGTTTGCTAGTGGAAGTTTGGAGAACCACACTTCAGCAGAAGGAAGCTCTTTTTCTTTCAAATACGGAAGAGACTCAAGAACTGCAATTCTGACCTAAAATCACGTGTGTTATCCTTTGTGCGAGTTGGGAGATTATTGAGGGAGGTGCTGGAGGGAAAGGGGGAGTTTGCTTTAGTTTTTATCATTATCATTCTTTTATTACCTTTAATTCTGTTAGTAATAAACTTCTTTATATTCTTTAAAGTTTTGAGCCTGCTTTGCCCTTCTTCTAATTCTTATCTCACAAAAAAGTAAAAGATGCAAACTAAACCACCACAATCATAAAATAGTTGAGATTGGGAGGGATCTCTGGAGGTAATCATCCAAGTCTTATAGATGTTCTAAAAGTAATGGGTTATAGAAACTGCATTCTAAATCTGGTAGCTTATTTAATTGTTAGATGACTATAAGACGATATTTTGGAGACTTAAGGGCAGGAGCCCTGTTTTAGGGAGAGGAAGGAAAAGTACATTAAAATGACAGCCTAAAAGCTGGAAATAAGAGAAGAAGAGAATGAGAAAGGACATTATTCCACCTGAGAAGTAACAAGGTACATGGTACACAGGAAAATGGACTTACTCTTTCCAACTATACCAGTTGCTCTAATAATATAGTACCTCCTCCTGTGAGCAGTGGCTTCTCTGTGTCCTGAGAACAGTTGTGTTGCAGCACTACTGCCTCAAAGACAGGGTTTTTAACCTTGCACTCTAACAGAGATTTTCATGTTGAACAGCCTTACTCAGTAATAGCAATGTGTGCTGTTGTTACACAGCAGCAGAAACAAGCTTGAAGCCCATTTCCTTTCAGACCTCGCTCTCCCTGCTTCCTGAGCCTTCTCTCCTGCTACACTGCTCCAAGCAAGTCTCCATCACCGGAGAGGCAGCATTTCTGCACGTGGTTCTAATGTGTGCATGTGTTAATTGTTTAGCTGTCATCTGCCAAATAAAGCATGATGACCAAAGCATGCCTGCCTTGCTCTCAGTGGTGGCACTGGTTTGAATGTCTTATCTGTTCAGGTATGGCTCTTTACATAACCTGGAGGTGATGCCTTAGGTTTTAACTTTTATATTTTTCAAATTCTGTATTCCCAGTGTGTAACTCTGCAGTGTCCTGTAGCCTGTGAGCTGCTGCTCTCTCATGCTGAGACAGACAACAAAGCCTCTCCAGGCTGCTCTCCAAGGACACCCAGCCCGTCCTAGGCCCAAAATGTGTAACCCAGCATCTTGAGAAGGGGGGCAAGCTGAGGGGAAATTACAGCATTAGCTAAAGTTTAATTGGTGAAATTAGGTTGATATGCAAATGGACCAAACCTATAAAAATGTGAAGAACTCGTGACTCGGGGTCCATCTTGGGTGTAGCCTTTGGCCTGCCCAGGGTGTACCTCTGAAGGGCTTTCAAATAAATATCCACCTTTATTCCCTTACTCCTGTCTAGTCTCTGTTTCTAGGTTGGCCTCTTTAGGCATCAGAGGAATAGCTGTAGCTGGGCAGAGGTGATAAGAAGGTGAATGAAAAAGCTTTCTTTCCAGAGGACATCTTACTAAACAATTTTTAAGAAAAGCATTTCCTCCTAAACATTTAGTGTCTGCACTCAGTCACAGTTGCTGTATGAAATCTGTATTCTCTACCAATACAACGTTTTGTGTAATTCTGGAACAATTCCACTGGTGGTGAACCAAAGCAAATTTCAATGTTACAAACCATGATCAGATTTATTATGGAGGATAATAAATCCTTTATTTTTTTTCCTAAATGGTTGTTTGTTTAAGATATAAAGATGCCAAATCAGGTCTCTGTGGCAAATATAAGAAAATTTTGAGTACTAATAATTAGCTATTTGGTTAAGTTTTCTTCCCATTGTACATCTCTGCATAAGCCTGCCATTAGCAGGGAGTAAAGTACCAGTACACAAAAAATGGTGGGTTCTTCAGTGTCTGTACTTAATTTGTAATGATTACTGATATATATATATAGCTAGATAGATAGATAGGTGTAGAAATATATAGACACATATATGGAGTTTTATTCTTTTAATTAAAATCATCACAAATTAATTAAATTCTTTAGAAATTTAAAGAACCTCTATGATAGAAGGAAATGTGGGAAAATATACAGAAAAATGTACTTATATTGAGCAGTTTTTTCCATATCACAGTGCTCAATATGTATTTTATTTATCTATATGCTTTGTTCTTAAGAAGGGAAATGCCTGAGATGAGAGACTCCTTGGAAAGGGAGGGACACTCTTCTGCCCTGTGAGATATTGAACATGCTGACAGGGACAGACAACCTGACAAAAGTGCAACGTGTCACAGACACTTCTCCTGGTGTTTAGAGGGGACTGTAGAATTTTCTAAAACTCAGAAAGTGACTGAGTCAGAATTAAACCAAGCCTAAGAGGATTTATTCACCAAAACCATGCTAAGATCTTCATTTCTAAGTGCTCTTATATTTATTGTTGTTTTTAAAGTTTGCCTTCAGTTTGTACTTAGAAAATAACTCGTGTTTGCTCTCAAGAGCCTTCTGCTTATTTCTGGTGGGTTCAGGATGATTTCGTGATTAGATTTGGACTTTCACTGGGTCTTGTTGTGCACTTTCTCAAACTCTTCTGTGGCAGTACTTTGTCAGTTCTCCTAATAACTCTTTCACCCTCCATGGAACAACAAGCAGACGTGGCATCTGCTGTGTGCACAGCAGCAACTTCTGCTGAAGTGGTAAGCACAGTTCTGATGAAATCATGCAAGGAGGGCTGGTGAATTAAGATACTAATTTTTGTTTTCTCCACTGATTGGTAGTCAAATTTTGCTCTCCTTATGTAATGCTTGGAATTACCATATTTGCTTAATAATACTGCCATATTTCTGTGTCACAGTAAGAGAATCAGACATCTTCTTCTTTCATGTATTTGCTTCTTTTTTCTTCACCACTTTTAAATCACTTCTGTGATGGAATTATGGACACGCTTCTTTTCACACCATTCAAAGTAGAACCAGTGTACTATTTTATACTGGGTTAAAAGCCTGGGTTTCCTATAAACAGTTCCATGAATTACCCAGTTTTTGATATCTTTGTATTCTTAAATGGGCACCTGGGAAATTTGCTATGCCTTTGAATGGCCAAGGCAAGCTCAGAAAGTTCCTGTAAAAGAAGCAGTTATCTCAGATGGGCAGTAAATTCTAACCTACCCCAATAAAAGCTACCTGCCAAATACCATAATTACAGCAAAGGTGAGTAACTGATTGTTAGTCATCTCCAATTCCTGTTCTGTTTCATCTTTAGAAGATAGGGAGCTGCTCTGTTCAACTGCCTTATTTTAAGAGTGCTTGATCAGCAAAATTGCATAGTAAAATGCAAGTACAAACAAGTACAAACTACTGAGGGGATTGAAAAGAAAACTTGATTTTAAGAAATGCTTTTGTTTTTACTGTGCTGGAGCCCCTTTAGATTCAATTTACACTCTGTTTTCTTCAGATTTTATGGAGCTTTTACTTTCATGGCTATGAACAGCATCTGTGTCAAAATCCACATCATAGAATTAGGCCTGTGGAGGCACTTTCTGACACGTTCCCCTGGATATGTGTAAAAAGAGGAGAGTCTCCACAGTACAACTTGAGATCAGCTAGACAGCTTCCCACTACTAAAGCTGTCATGTAGGTATCCATAAAGCGATCCAGCGTTTCCCTCAAACCTCTGTCTTTTTGAAGACTTCCCTGACTGTTCCATTGGATGTTCCCTGTTTGAATGGCCTCAGGATAAAACATGCTTCCAGGTGACGCTATGAACTTCTATTCTATTATTCTTCATGTAGAGACATGAAAAAAATCCTAGCTCTAGCCTATCCATAATGTCTTTTTATAGGCAAACTACTTATAATTGAGAAGATACCTAGTCTTTTGCAGTGAGATCAGCATTATGTAATTTCACTGGATTTCTTACCTGGCCTGTAAAATATATATAATTTAACATAAAATATGGGATTTTAACGGACACAAAAAGTTTGTCATCATCATCAAGACTGGCAAATAGAATTGATTATTCAGTGTGGTGTGTCTTATTTGGACTGAATGTTGTTCATGAACATTTAATTGGACTCATAGTTTAGGCTCTGTTGTTTTGCAAATCCACAGCTTCAAACTAACAGGAAAGCATACCCACAGTGGCCTCAGTGGTGCGAATGCACCCACAGACCCAACGTGCTTACTGTCTCTATTCTCCTATACAGTAGCTACTGGTTGAGATTTGAAAAGTTGATTAGTTTAAATGGAAACTCTTTCTTGTGAGAACTGTCTGACCGAGTCCTCAGGAGGACCAGCAAAGACTAGAAGGCTACTCAGCATGAGCTTGAAGTTGATTATGACAGATATTGGCATTCTGTCTAAAAGCATGTTTGAAGTGAAACATTTTAACTGCAGTAGACTGAAATCTGTCATTGTTACCTGAGCATGTGTAACAGACTCTTGGCAACCTTTAGAACAAAATGGTTTAGTTGCAGAAGGCATGGTTTCCTGAAAGCCAAGTTTTTTACTGTAAAAGACTGGACAATCCAACCAGTAGTGAAAAATACAACCCAGCTTCTCTTGAACTGCTAAATAGCAGTTTCCATTTAAGCAACAGTTCTTGAATGGGAAACTATTTACAGGTCTTTTGCATTCAGTCTGTCTTGAATTAGCTATTCCACAGTCATAAGCAGGGATGGGGGGTAGTCACAACTATCCAGGGATGCCCTGGAAAAAGTACTTTTTATCCTTTGAAATAGGCTTGTTGTAGGCATGGTGCTTACAGGTCCATACTTGGGATTTAAGGGCTTGGATGTGAGGGATATGAGAACCATCAGACACAGGGAATATTTATAGTATCTGCCACGTTAAACCCCGTAACAAACATGGATGTAGAGCTCTATTGGGTGGGCATGGCTGAACTTCTCATGGTGGCATCTGCAGCATAAAACAAATAATGTATCTTGGCATCAAGATGGCATCCTTGACACCAAGGAGGCAGCATCTCCCAGAGCATGCATGTGGCTTTTGCTCACTGCCTGAGCAGATGGGAGTTTTGGTCGTGTGCAATATGGATGGATTTGTTAGCCTGGGTCAATGTATAATTGGTAATATTTCAAGCAAGATCACTTGTTTAATAGACCAGATCTCTTCTCCAGACTGTGCAAGCAGAGAAGAATTATGGCTTTCCATTAGTAGGGACAAATGTAAATATTTTGCACACAGGTCTAAGATTTTTTTAGGAGAAAAAGAATCAGAAAACTTGAGATAAGAATTTTTTTTCACTTCCTGTTAATACAACAAAACCATGATCTATTGCTATTTATATTTTATATTGCTATTTATAAAGCTAATATTTCTGCATTTTTTTATGCCTCCCAACAAATCACCTGCAGCAGTTGTTAATTGTGAAGCAATTCAGAATGTTAATAGTTAGAGCAGAGAGAGAGAGGTAAATTCACAGGTCCTACTGCCAGCTCAAAACAGAGAATTCTTTAAATATGTCTTGGGTTTACATTTATTCAGAAATTATAGATTATGGGAAAATTCAAGACCAAAGAGAGGTACCTTAGGAATATGTTATTCTGTGGAGGACATATGCATATATCAGGTGTATCAGACTGCTCCTATGACCTCATGTGATTTTTGTTTGCATTGCTGGTTTGTAATTTTACTATTGTAAAATGGGAAGCTGCAGCTAATCAGAGGTGTTCAAAACCTATTTTACCTAAATAAAGAATACGTTTCTAACCCTGTACCCTACAAAAAAAACCAAAAAAAAAAACCAAAAAACCTGTCTTCCCTTAACATCAGCTTTCTTTAGCTTTCCCATTTTCTTCTTTTTTCAATTCTGTCAAATAAAGGCACTAATTTATGGAACCCAGGGCTCATTCCAGTTGTGTGGTAGGTAGGACCTGTCTTTGAGTGAGTGAATTGACAGGGAAAACTGGCAACTGTGGAATAGGCAGGAAAGAGGAGTCTGTTGGGCTGTGTTGGGGCCTGGGTGTCTATATCCCTGTGTTCAAAGAGCATACCAAGAACAGGAATGCAACTGAATGAAGATGAGATTAAAGTAGAGAGGGGAAAAAAGAAACTAAAGTTCTTAATATGTCCTTCATGCTATAGGGCAAGGCATGGATCAGTCCTTGTATTATCCTAACTAATTTGTCTTCCTTTAAAATACAGCCCTTTTATAGAGATAAGCTTGCTTAATCAGAATGTTCTTTGATGAAAATATATCTAGCTAAAGTGCTAGTTCAGTGAGCATTTTCTTCACAGTGCCATTGTTTGAAAAAAATCTGTTTTGGTCTGTAGTACAGAAAGGTGGAGTGCCCTGTGGAGATTTTCCCTATTAGTATGCTAGGCAGTTGCTTATTTCTCCATTCAGTAATCCCTGGGCTGAACCCCTAGATTTACCATAGACAAATAGAAATATTCACAATACATGTAAATAAGCTCTTGGTTGTGAATAGGATTGGTCAGCTAGCTGTTGATCACTCTCTTTCTTTATTGTTCTTTATGCTATTGTTTTCAAAATCGGTGTCATATGAATTTAGAAAATATGTATTTTGAATGGATTCTTCACAATATGACACCACTTAAAGGCTGGATGTTGTCAGAGGCAGATAGTTAATCAGAGCTTAATCAACAAACTGGAAGAATCAAAATTAGTTGATGATCAAAACAAAATATAAATGTATTCTCTAATTGATTAGAATGGCTTGGGAGGTTCTGTAAATTAAAAGGTTTTGCTCAGCTGGAATGAAAATCAACCTTTCTTCCTATTTTCCATCCAGAAATAATGTTTAATAGCAGTTCAACAATCTCTGCTCCTGAGGAAAAGTAGGAAGAAGATAAAAGGAATAAAAATGGCTCTTAGAAAACACCTGATAATACAAAGAGTGCTACTTTGTACCTGTGAATTTAATCAGGACTGGGGTGGAGGCAGGATGATGGGGAAATTCTCACAGTTTTTCACACATCTCACATCTTTTTGCCGTGTATTTTCTTGCCTGTCACAGAAAAAAATAGTCTGTTAACACTTTATGTATATTTTTTTAAAGGAGGAACAGTAGCAGGGAGGTGGGGAGAACAGCTCTCTGTGTTGAGGTGTTCTCCTTCGCCCTACATCTACCTTCCACTCTGTCCCGTGGGTAGGACTTGTCACAGTAGGTCACTTAATCCCATGAGAAAGGATGCCCCATGTGCATGGCAAGTGTGTGACACAAAGACAGTGGCCATCCTGGTGGATAGAATGGCTCTGGCAGGTGTGCAGTGTCCCAGATCCAACTTTTCCAAAACAAAATATTTTCATTCTGAGCCAAAATATTTCAGATTTCAACCTAAATTTTTTTTATATGTCTAAATTTGTCCAGGAAAAGAAGTTCTTTGATAGACTGGTTTTAGACCTAGAAGGGCTCAAAGTATGAAGTGGACAGCAGATCTGTATATCAGACTGGTGATGCAGAGGGAACGTAACATGCTGGATCAACAGTTCAATGCATCTGAAGTCTTGCTGCATTTCTATTCCAGTTGTATTAATCTGTTTGTCAGAGCCTATGGGAGGAGAGGTGTTGACGTATAAAATCTGCATCGAGTGAGTTGGCATGGGCCTTAATATAAGTTAAATGATCCTTGAATTATTTTTAAGCAATTTTTTCTATTTCCCAGTTACTGCTGCCACCATAGGAAACATGAGAAGCCCTCCAGAATGGGGATGCCTCAAAACAATCTCAGCTCAGGCAACTGAAAGGCTGTTTTAAATGATGGGTTTAAAATAACACTGGCTAGTGCTATCCACAAAGACCTGCACCTATCTTATTGAAGTGCAGTAAAGATCCAGCCACCAGAATTTGTAGTCAGATAAAAGTCACAGTGAAAGGCCTCATGGAATATTTTGTCATTAGAGAATTAAAGAATAATATTTTCTCCGGGAAAAGTAATTGTAGGCATATTTACAAAAAAACTTATTTCCATATTTAGTGGGGTGGAGGGTATTGTTGGAGACCTTCCCCCTTCCAATTATTATATTTGACATAAAATAATTCTTTTTCTTTAAAGAACACATCCAGTAAAATGAATATGAGAAATCTGTCAAGCATGCAATTGTAATGGTATAGGATGAAAAGCTGGAAAGTGAAAAAGATGGCATATTGAGAGAGACATCTTAATTTCTGAGTCCTGAAGTTTAACTTGGCTGCACATTGAACTCTTAACAATAACAGAAGAAAGGGGGGAAGAAAATAAATCAGATAGAATTTGTCAAAAAAAAGTTTGTGCATTTCAGAAATGAGAAGCTAGGACTTACAGCATGCATCCAGGGAAAAAACAGCTTTTCTCCTCTAAAGATAGGGCAGCTTCTCTCTCAAATTCTTAGATTAATTCTCTGCTTTCCATATCTCAGGGGTGGATGACAGACACACCTGCAATTCAGCAGCCCAGTAAAAGGAGTGATTTTCAGAACTGTGTAATGTTTCAAGGTGCAAGCAATGGATGCAGGACAGCATCAGCTGCTGGGTGCACTGCCCAACGTGGCACATTGCAAAGCAAATCAGCCAGCCTGCTGCTTGGAAAAACCTGCCAGGAACATTGTTAGATAGAAAAACAAAAAGTAGGATGAATAGTTTGTAAAAATATGACATGGAAAAAATAAGAACGATCTATTAAATGGAGAAAAAAAATCTACTGATGTCACATCAGAATATCCAGCAACTTTGGAATATTATTATTATTCTTGTCAGTTCAGCTGCCTCCAATTAAGTATGTACCATATGTGATAATGTAAAGATTCCCAAAAATTCAGTAGGCCTAATTATTTTTGGGAGAAAAACATAGTGTTAAGTATATTTTGGATTTTCCCTTTTCTCTTTGCATCCCACCCTTTTTGCTCTAAATGGTTTTCTTCTAAACGCCTAAATCTGGATTTCCTGGCAACATGGAAGTTTTATAAATTAACTGCCTCTGCCTAGCAACTGTAGCAATATTTCAGGGACAGTTAATGATTTACAACAACTCGAAGTAATGGAAAGAAAACCTCACATGCCAGAGAGGCTCTTACACTATCCTTGAGAGAACTCATTTGCAGGGAAAGATGCGCCACTGAGAATCTTTTCTAGAACTCAGATCACTCTTTCTGTTGACAGCTCAATGTTCTAGTGTGAAAAAAGGGCAACACTTGACACCCCACCCACCCTTTGCTGAAGTTTCAGCTTTGAGGTCTACTGCTGCAATATTTGCACAACAGTTCCACAAAGAAAGTGGGGCTTTTAAAAATAAATTTATATGCAAAGTAGTATATCCATCTTAGCCAAGTATGTTTGGTTTTATTAATTTTAAATGCCTTAGTAACCATCATGAGTTTATGGTTTTCCAAGGATAAGGAAGTGGAGCAGACCTATTCTCCTACGATTTTGTCTCCTCAGTTGCCAAAGAGCAATGAGGAGGTGAGAATGTATAAGTAAATGGGGCAAGGTAATGGCAAGGAGTGGGGGCTCTAATGCACTTGGAGGCTGCATGTTTGATGTTTATTTTCCCTCTTTACTTTGCCACTGCTAGTGGAATGCTTTCTGTCACTGATGTTCTTCCAGGGCAGCCTCTGTTTGAGTCCCAGCCCTCAGAGTGCCACAAGGAGAAACAGTTCACTCAAAGGCTGTCGAAGTGGAACGCATAAGAAGGTTGAGAGTGCAGATGAATTAAGATAATTTGAAATTAAGAAGCTCTTAAATAGATCTAATCAACATGTCTCTCTTGAGTAGAGGTTGGAATGCTGAGCTATAGGAGTCAGAAACATTTACATTTTAATGGCATGAAGTAGGACATGCGGCAAGACCCTTGAATTTCTCTACTACAGTCTTTGTCTTCAGAATGGGAATGGCTTAAGGACATGAGAGGTTCATATCTACTGACAACAGTGACTCTACCATAGGATATCAGAGACTGGGACACACTTGGGACAGAAGGTGAGCAAATGCAGAAAGCAAGAGCAAGAAACCCTAAGCCCAAAATAATTATGTGACTTTAAACAGCAAGTTCTCAAAGTTAACACAGAGCAGTTGTATAACAATAGCCAAAGGATAATCAGTAGGATGACAAAGTCCTTCAGTATGATTGTGTCAGGAGCTTTGGAAAGGTAAGCCATGGAATTCTCAATAGGCAGCAGAAATCAAGAACTGTGGTGAGGAAGTCAGATAAGGCTGAGTGCAACAGGACCTTACACAGACCTATCCCACACACTTTGGCTATGACTCTTTTCATTACTATTGCTTTTTTAGTAACACTAAATTCAGCCACAGATGTTTAAAAACTGTGATTAGAGATTCTGTGCTAGGCAGAGGAAAAGGAAAAAAGGAGCTGTATCAGCCTTGCCTTTCTCTTTTAGCTTTCATGCAGCATTCATGGGGAGCCTCTTGAAAAAGAATCAGAGTTCAGTGAAAATGCACTGTAAAAAGGCCTTTGATGAATCCTGGAGCTACCCTGTTGCTTTACACCAGCTAAAAATACATGCTATTAAAAGGAAAGTAATCATGATTGTATTCTGATGGCATCTTCTTACAAAAAGGTGTCATATGTCTATGTCCCATCTAAGAAAATATCTGCCCTCCCAAGCCTGCCAGTAGGTAAATAATTTGTCTGGGTTGAGCAGCAAGTCTCTGAGACAGTGGAATCTTCTTGTAGCACTGTGCTTCAGAAACACTGAGAATAAAGGGCAAGGGTTTCATGGCATTCCATTTGGTGGTGCTTGGAAAATAGTCAGCATTTATGTGTTTATGAGTCATTAAGTGGAGCCAGTTGCAGACTTACAGAGGCTGCAGGCTGGTATTCCTGCCACAGTTTTTCTCATGGCATGAGCTAAAGTCAATCCAGCAACATTACTAGAGCTGACAAACTGGAAGCCTAGGCACAAAGCTGCAAAATGGTTTAGAAAATAAAGTATCCAGTTGTTCAAACCTGCAATGTCTAATTTTAAGTTTTATGGCTACGACTGAATTTGGTTCAAGCACAACAAAGATTTTCAGTAGTAATTTCTGCAGTCAAAGTGTCCTACCAGATCCCACATCCTGGAACACTCCAAGTGAGAAGGAATCAGCTAAAATGGAGGAGAGTGTGGGACAGGTCTTCCTTTCTGTGAGCAGTAATCTCTTAATGCTCCAAAATGCTTGTTTCAAATCCCCTAACCTACAAAATGAGGTTGCTGTTGTTATATTTCTTAGCTTGTCATCCCGAATGTCACTACCAGCTATATTGTTAAGTGTTTCAAGGGCAAAAAACACACAAGCCTCAGATTTTGAAACAGTTCCATCTGTATTTGGCAGTAGCCAAGTTTACTTCTTCACAGCTACCTTGGATCTAGATAATGTGTTTAAATAAATAAATAGAGTCCGCCTTTCCAAGAGGCTTCAGAGTACAAGCAGAGGCAAATATTACAGTGCAATAAATAAAGGAGTAGGAGTAGACAAATTTGGGAAGCTTTAAGAGATTAAAAAAGGCAGAGGCTTTTTTGTAGTTGGAATTTTCTTTAGCATTGTGAACTCTGTTGTATCCCCATGGCATGCTGCAGGTGCTAGAGAAATGAGAAACCTCAAGGCTCCTAGTTTGCATTGCCTCTTGTGATACCTCAAAGCTTCTGGAAATCATAATTCAAGTAGTTACTGCATACCATTTTTCCTTATCTTGGGTAAAATTCATCCTTGTGCAAAAGGCATTTGCATCACTTCTGGATTGGCGAATTTTCAGTGCTGTAGAGAGCAATGGCACTGAAGAACAGACTGGATAGAGGGGGCTGAGTACTCTGCAAGAGGCATGACAGGTGCATATAACCATAGTGCATATAACCATAAAACCTTGAGCAGTTATACTGTTCAGCATGGTGTTTCCACGTTCTTGATAAATTTTGTTGCAAGTTGCAAAATAATTAGTGTTCACTTAAATCTTTATCTCCTGCAGTCCAGCTACTAGTTTGCAATTTCAGCTTGCCTTTTTTTTTTTTCCTGGTGTTTTTGCAAGGTTCTAATGACAGGGTGGCAATGAAAGTGTTAAAAAAATCATTTACAAAGGCTCCAAGTAGTATGAAATAGGAGGAAAAGAGTCAAATATCCAGATCATTACCGTTTGTGAAAATGAGAAAGCTCATTACATTGTAATTTTTGTGGACTTTTAATAATGTATTTCAATAGATGTTTGAGAACTATACGTGAATGCTACCGTATTTCTTCTTCCTTCCATCATATCTGTATGACCAGGTGGACATCTGAAGTGCAGTGAAACTTTCCACTTGTGGAAGAATTGCTTTGTGTGTCGTGATGGGAAGAAGCACTAGAATGTGGTGATCTTTCAGCATTTGAAACCTCAATTCCAATCTTGGCTTGAGTTTCAAATGAAAATAAGTAAATACTTCATCTTTAAGCCTCAAGTTTTCACTGATGACCTTGATGAAAGTATCCATCACAATAGTTGATGTAATTGTGTGGGTGTTGAGGACTTTAGGACCCGTAGCAGGGTTATTGATGGTTAAAGAAGAAATGTGTGTCTCATACTCAGTGCATAAAAACTTCCACAACAGCAGATCTGTTCACTTTGGGAACAGGGCACATTTTCAGAGCAGTTAGAAAGAATGAGACCATCGAGTCCCTGAAACGAGCTGCTGGAATCATTGTCACAGTTCCAGGTTCAGTCTGGCACCCACCATGGCTGCACCTGCTGATGCCATTATGTTGACAGGTACAAATCACCAGTCATGAAGGAGAAAACCATGAAACAGGCGACAACTGGTGCTGACTGCATAAAGTAATTACCAGTCCCAGAGCCCGAGGCAGCAGTACCTAAAAGGAAGCAGGTGGACCACCAGGGACTCTGTGTTTTCTCCCCATCCCTCAAGTACAAGAGCCACCAAACATGCAGAGACATTTTGCAAAGTGCTTGCTGAAGAGAGACTCCCAAGGATGTGACAAACCCATCTCTCTCTCTTCTTCTTTTATACACAGCTTTCAAATACCTACCTGCCTTACAGAGAGTTTACACTTATGTTTTGAAATTGAATGTATTTTGCATCTTTTATGAATGTGCTGAGTGGAAGCAGACGAAAATGGAGTTTTTGTGTGGTGTTGAGCAGTGTGAGCTTTAGTTTGGCCATGTGTCTAATTAGGTGGCTTTTTTAGTGTGTGTTCTGTATGGGCTAATTAGAGTCTGGCCTACAGCCAAGGCTATTTCTTCCTTAAAGATTAGGTTGCTCTACAGCATTGTTGGAACAGATTTGTCTTTCTGGTTCAGACTGGGAATGAATAAATACCACAGGTGGCAGAATACGAGCACAGAACGTTACCTGCCTCGTTGATAGAGACGGACTGTAAGTCCTAAATGGATGATGTTGGCACTTGTGAGAAGTCAGTTCTGTTCCTCGCTGATTATCAGCGACATTTCAGCAAAATGTCCAGCAAAGCTGCAATCACAGTAATTGCATAACAATTGCAATCACAGGCCTGTTTGGCCTTTCTGGAAGCAGAACAGCTATTTGTTATACAGTGGGTAAGTTTGCAAATGCCCTGGCAGTGTCAGGTTTGTTAGTGGACTGTGGGCCTTGCTGAACAACTGCCTAGGGATCAGGAGTAAGGCACAGACAGAAATGAATGGGATCTATTTTAGCTGAGCTTGGCACAACACAGAGGGGTACCCAAACAAATCCCACCGTCTCAGAGGCAGAGAGGCAGAGTAAGCAAGCTTTCAAAACTGAACTCTTTGGAGCTATGTTTTCCCTCTTCTTGCTTTTCCTGGTTTCTGCTTTTACTCCCCATATGTATATCACATTTATTACGTCCCTTCTACTCACTTCACTGTAATGCTTAATAAGAAATGTTGGTTTATTGTCATAGGTAGTGACTATTGTCACATACACGGCTCAGAGCACTGTAAAATAATGGCTGAACTTGAGAAAACTCAGCGAAAAATTTATTGTTCCTTGAAAGGTGGGATTTTCACCAACTATGCAAAATTTAAAGTGACGAGAGCAGGAGCATAGTGTCTTGTAACTATTCCTCTATTAGCAGGCATATTCTGCCCTTCTTTCACACCCTTGATGAAGGTATAGCACTCTTTCTCTGTATTTCTTGCAATTGGTGATAGATTTCTTTATGCTACACGTAGTCCCAGATGCTGACCATATGAACTCTAATCCTCAGACTAGAACAGAGAATTGGTTTGCTGGAATATTTACACATAAAAAGGCAAAATCCTTAGCTCAATTTATGCAGCTGAATGGAGCTCATCAATCACAGAGAGCTGTAAGACCTGACCCCGTATCAAGTCAATGAATTGTGGCCCAGAGGTGGTGAGGCTAAGCAGACACTCGATGAGGAAGGATATGTGGTGATATTACCAGCGTGCAGTAACAAAGAGCTCTGCACTCACTTGAAAATTGGAAGAGGACTGCAGAGAAGAAAGTCATTTGTGCAGGTGAGTTCCTCAACCAGCCCCTGGACATGTATTTCAGCTGCCCTCTTCCACTTGTGGGAACTGGAAGTGCTGCTGCTGCCCAGCTGGCAGGTGCCACCCCTCCCTTGCCTGTTGGCACTCTGGTCAGGTGTCCTGGCTGTTACCTCCTTCCTTTCCATTTCTGTCTGTCCTGTTTTAACTCCCCTTCTCATGTTTTGTCCTTGTTCTCATTTGCACTCTCAGCTGTATTGTGGCCCTATTTCTTTTTTTGCCATTAACCATGTTCCTCTTGAGGTGTTTAATGTAAATCGACAGGCCTAAGTCAAATATGGGTTTGGCACGTCCCTGAGGCTGGGAGCAGAGCAGCCATCTGGGCTGCAAGCCCTGTGCCGGGGCTGCGGGGCTGTGCGAGGTTTTGGGGAGAGATGCTCTTAGAAGAGGAGTGGGCAGAAGGCATCAGCTGCTGCTTTTAATTACAGTCAGGGGTGCACATCATGGAGGTCCAGAGTAAAGTTGATTTCTTTGCTATTTTTTCTCTGTATTTTTACCTCACTGAATGATATTAGAGTCATTTCTCGCAAAGCTATTGGGGGACCTGGGAAAACGTGTCCCAAACCTTGACGGTCCTTCTCAGCCTCAAAGAAATCATGTATTGCAGTCAGGAGGCCTAAGAAAGAGTTGGGGTCATTGTCCTCTTTTCATTTGTCTGTGACTCGAGAAGGAACACGTGTGGCTGTGGCAGTGGGGAAAGGCTGTTTGGCTCAGAGGACTTCCAGCCCTTCCCTCTGCACCCACGTGCTGGCTTCTAAAGGGACAGAGCTGCAGGAATGTGCCCTTCCCTTTGCACACAGAGTCAGCAGGGACATGGGGCCATGTAAAGGACACAAGGTGACCAGAGGCAGCATTTCTGTCACTGTGTAAGGGGAGGCATGGGACAGCCACGTAATTGTCACGGGGGAACTTTTGACATAGAGGGAGTTCTCTTCCTCAGAATGTGGAAAAATGTGGGGATAGTAAAGGACCAAGAGGGAAGGTCTATGCATTCTCAATAAAGCAGGCCCTCAGTGTTAAGCTCATGACTTTTCACAGACTTGTGATGTCTTCAGTCTTGCCCAGAAATCTACGTGTTTGCCCAGGTGGAAGTAACTCTTCCAGGTTTCCCACACAGCACATTGACGGGACAGGAAAGATGCAGGAAATAACAAGAGAAAGTTGCTGTGGGAGTCAGAAGACCAGTCTCAAACAAAGTGAGA
Source organism: Pachycephala philippinensis (assembly GCA_013397055.1). NCBI lineage: Eukaryota > Metazoa > Chordata > Aves > Passeriformes > Pachycephala > Pachycephala philippinensis. The sequence continues at coordinate 75,373 of VWZT01008998.1, forward strand.
GAGTCACTGTAAGGCATTAAATGGGATAATTCTTGCTTCAGAGCCAAACGGCAGCATGGTTCAACATCATCCTCCTAACTTCTAGAAAAGGGAGGAGGAAAATACAGTGGTGGGTGAGAAAGCTCAGTCTGTGATGTCAGAGGGCAAGAGGCTACAGTTAGAGCAAGAGACGAGATGGAAAAAGAGCCAACAGGGACAGGAAGAGATTGTGCCAGCAGTAGGAGATGAAACCTAACCTCAAGCAAGTCTGCAATGTGCAGGAACACCTGCAACTTCCGCAAGAGCTAGTGCCCTACTCCTGAAGAGAAAGAGAAATAAAACGCATGCAGGCTGTCCTTTTGTTATCAAGGGGGAATCTTGACAGAGAGATGTCTTCTTTATGTTGTTTACTGTGCCAGGTCAAGGGTCTGACTCTCTTGGATGTAACTGTTAGTTGATAGTGGTTTCTCAAGTCACCTTCTGGTTCCAGAGGGACTAAGGAGGTGATCTGTTGTATGGAGGGAAAAACACATGGTACTCAGCGTCACTATCTAGCATTTTGGGAGGGACACAATGCTGAATGATCCTAGTCCCAGGGAACTTCCAGACACAGCTTCTACAGCTCATTATATTTTTCACAGTATCACAAATTAAGGTATTTTTTCAATGACTATTGCTTGGCTCTTTGTTCAGCTTATTTTATGAAGGAAGCAGAATTAATTTAAATCTCGGAATAGGTAAAATAAGCTGTATTTCCTTTCTTGCTGTTGAACTAATAATGTCTGCAATGAGTTTGGCAGCTCAAACCTTCATCTTAACCCTAAGGAATGAAAAGCCCTTAAACCTCTAGGAGAGGGTAAAAGCAAGGATGTGTAGAATTAAAAAAACAAGCTTCAGAGGATAAACTGCACAGTGAATTATGATTCATGCTGCAACACGGATTGGAGCTTGTCTCACACAAGGAGTCGTCAGGAAGCAACAAGCAGTTAAGGATGAACCCAGAGCATGCCTGCAATTTTAATGACAGGAGCCAATCCTCAGTAGGCATGTTTGTTTGTTATGGTGAGCCTGACGAGCTCATTTTGGATGCTGCCACCCAAAGAGCATCGTTCTCTTCCTCTCTGACTCAGGCATAAGCACGTAGGATGGTGATCTTGCACGAGGCTTCATGTTTCAGGCAATGTGTATCCTGTTTGGAGTAACATTAACAGAGCATTTTGGCACATGCAGGCACACTGACAGATTGCAAAACCACACTGAACTCTAAGGAAAAGAAGCTGTTCCCTCAGATGGCTCTCCATCCGTTGATGTAAGCCAGCCAGCTCTTCGCCCTTGCATTTAGTCCCAAGATTTGTCTGGGTTTTTTTATCTATCTCCTACTTACAGGCAAGGTGGTTCTGTGCTGCTGGCTATGGGGATTGTTCCAGGATCGAATCCAGCTGCCCTTTAATTTTAAAGGCTTCATTATCAATTTGTAGCTGTACAGCTTAGCCAGAGGAAGAGAAGGCAAGCATAGCTTCTTCTCTCCTACTGCTTCCAGGTAGTTAACTTGTGCCCATTACTCCTGTATCCCCATTTTCTGAGACTAAGAGCAAATAATGGTCAAACACATGGAAACGCTGATGTGCCTCTGTTCCTGTGGTGCTGCAGAGCCCTGTCACCCTTGCTGTGACCATGCTGGTTACAAGTTCCAACAGCGCATAACCTGATTTGCTGCAGGAGGTGTGAGTGTCCCAGAACTGTGTTCTTGAGCTGATAAGATTTTCCAGAGAAGAGGTCATGTCTTTCCTCACTGTCTCTGATGCAAATCCATAGCAGATTGACTGACATTAATGATCTGGGAGAGAAGGTTCTCCACATCCCTTTTCATTAATGGAGAAGGTCCTGCTCTTTGTATAAAAATTGCATTTCAGTGGTTTTGGAAATTCTGTAGTTTAATGAGGTGAATGTTCTTCTTGAGAATGACAGGTTGCTACTGATGCTGTTTATTTTTATGATATTTTATGTCCTTGAGGTTTTATACTCTGGAATAAACTAGGCAAAGTAGAAAGCCAAAATGCAAATAATGTTTAACATCTGTCAGGTATTCAGCTGACACAGTGAAAAGGGAATGTGGAGTTATTGATACTTTTTTTAAAAATTGGAGGTTTACAAATTGAAATAGCCAAAATTGAGATGAAAATGAGATGAAAACTAGCTTCAGTGCTTCAGCTTAATGGGTTTTGTGGCGGTTTTTTGTGATTTCTTCCTTCCTGCCCCAAACACTCTAGGGACACTTAAGCTTTCTAGTGATGATAGGCAGGTAAAGATTTCTGTGCCTTTAGGACTTGGTACAAAATATAGAGCCCAAATCTATCATCCTTTGGTGAGATAAGGCATGGGGAGCCTCCATGCCATGGTAAATGTGGGAGGGAAACAATGTGAGGTGTATGCCTGGGGCACTGCCCCTGCCATGGCAGATGGGCGAGGTGCCCCCTTGGGACAGGAGAAAGCCCAGTGCTCAGTGATTTATGTATTTTTCTCTTTAGTCTCTCCCATTACAAGCACTGGGTTGTACCAGGACAATGTAAACCACAACAGGGTGAGCAAGACCCTAAAGCTTTCTTTATCCTCCCAGATAGTGTCTGATTGGCAGGTGGCAGCCAAAACTTCCATAATGCTCCATGGAGACATTAGCATTAAGGATGGCCTGATTTAGTAATCTTTACCTTCTCTTACAAGCAACTTTTTGTTATATTGGCTAGAACGACAAAATGGCAAAGGCCAGGAGCTGTGCTAGTGAACAGTGACAGAGACTGCAGCTGAAGTAGTGGGTCTCTGCCTGGCACCTGTGCAAAGCCTAGGACGTGTTAAACAGCTGCTAAAGGTGTTTAAAAAAAAAACAAAAAAAACCCAACAGCCTGAGAGAGAAATATCTTTAGCACCATTTGCACTGGGACTCACAAGATCCCAGACAGCTTCTACCCCTGAGCTCCTTCCTGGAGGTGCCTGTCTTCCTTCCTTCCTTGTTGTCCCTGAGAATGTGTGTGTTGAGGAGCAGCCAGAGCAGGTCTGGTGAGTGCCTCTCTGCTCGCCCAGCAGGGGAACACTGCCTGCTTCACACTGGGGATGTGATTTGTCTCCCATCACACCGGTGGCCAAGGTCATTAGGACCCCAAGCACCCTCTTCACTGCTGGTTTTCACTGAGGAACCAAACAAAGACTTCAGCAACAAGCATTAAACCATTTCCTGCCGTGTTTGTTCCTGCCTGCAGGTGGGTCTGTGTTCATTGGGGGTGTTCTCAGCAGGGCACAGCAGTCCCACAGCTAGTGCACAGGACAAGCCCAGCTCTGCTGGATGCTCAGCTCTGCAGGGGACTGTTCTGCAGGTCCCAGGCTCCCAGACTTATACCCATGTGCTGGCCACGAGAGGCATAAATACGCCTTGAGACCAGCTCCACGCACCTTGCTGGCCAAGGCTGTCAGCTGTTACTCTGACAGATACAATAGCCTAAAAAGATATGAGGGAGCAGTGTTGGAGAAGTAGCATTATTTCAGAAAAAGACTCATATCGAGCAATTTGACAATGGGGACTGCTTTCTCCAGGCTGAAATTTCCATTTGGTTTTCTTGGGAGAACTTGGTTTTACTCAGTGATTTTTCTTTTTTTTCTCTCTGTCTTTGTATCAGAGCTCATTTGTTTCTGACTGATTAAAAGAAAAAAAATTTGGAACCAGCAGAAATGATTTACAGTTTAGTTCTTTAGAATAGAAAAGTCAATCAAAATATTTTAAAAATAGAAGATAATAACTGGAGCCACTCATCAAGATTTAGGACTAACTGCAGGCTTGATTGAGGACTCTAAAATTAGCTTTTATTTTGTTTTTCATGTAAGCATGTGCAAAGCACAACTCGGTAATTATCAAACTGAAATGTCACTGCAAAATGGCTTAACTGGATCTTTGTATTAGATTAAAACAGAATGTCTTTTCCTGCTGTAAATCTCTTCAGCAAATGTTCTCTATCTCAGAACATGCAGCTCCTTGTTTCAGACTGTTTCCACTTCAGATGTTTTGCAAGGCATAAGCCGTGTATGTACTCTACTTCATTAGGAATACTCTGATTTACACCAGATGATGAGTTGGTTCTACATTTATTCTTTGTTAGTCCATTTACATTTCTCTATCCACGGATCTAAAGTCTGCTGAAAGCTGGTATCTTCAATGAGCAGACTCAGAGCTGTCCTGAGCTGCCCTTCTCAGTGTCTTCCTTGAATCTTCATTGCTTGTGAGCAAGGGGTGGAGCCAACTGAGAGATGGCACTGAAAATGTATTTGCCTACCCTAAGTTTTTGTGCCACTTCTTTCTGTAGCTCTCAATCATGCCAAGGTTAGAAAACCATCCAAAAAAAATCTCTGTGCGCAGTATAGTTTGCCCCTGCTCCCATCCCAGAAAAATCAAGGTTATTTAATGATAAAAAGCACAAAGAAGCTGTGATTATAAGAAACTAGACCAAACATGCAATTTTAGTTTTGATTGTAAAACATTCTGCATTGCTCCCAAATTGCAATAAAAATTGAAGTCTTTATGCATCCTGATAAATAAGAGCAGGTGATTTCTAAGGTAAGTTTTGCACAACAGGTTATAGGCACCAAAGGGGACCTTGGAGACTGGGTCCCTATTCCAGTTACTCATAATGCTGGGCTGTAATGAAGTCACTTAGTTCTTAGCTGCTCTATTGCAAGACTGAAAATACTTTAATAGATCATCTAAATGGGGCATCTGGGCATCTGTTCCAAATGTTGGTCTCCTTCCTTCCCTCCTACAAAACAATGGTACTTCTTTATTCAAATTACCTTATTTCGTACAGGGCAATGGTGCTGTCATGAGAAGAAAGCAAAAATTAATTGCCTAAAATAAAAGTAGAAGAGTGTTTCCAGCATGGGAATGATAGGGATTTGTGTAAGACCCAAATTGGCTCTCTCTTGCTGGTTTTAAATTAATATTAAATAATATATGTGTGTATGAACATTTCAGAATGAGTTAAACATTTTCTTCAAATTAAATCATTGCCAGATTTAAGCTAAAATTTCTTTTACCTTCAAAGCAGGAAATGCTGTAAGATAGAAAAAGAATTAAATGTCTCATCTTAGAGGCATCAAACCAAATGTCTTCATTTCAAAGTGGCATGGGGTTTTTTTGCAGCAGAGTTCCTTCCAGAAGCCATCTGATTAAACATTAGCAAAGCTGTTCAGTCAATCCAAATACTTGGATGTGTATTTTTCTTCATGGACAAAAAAAATCTGAAAATGTCTTCTCAGCTCTCATAGTCGCAGCAGGCAGAGAACTTTGTTATCCTCCTATGACCTCCAAGTCCTGGATGGCTCTTTCACTTAGGTCTGAGCGTCTTCTAAATAGAAACTACCAAATCCAGGGCTGTTCCATGAACCATAAAGTACATTAGCCATCAAAGGGAATGGAAACTTTCCTCCATTTGCTGAAGAATTAATAAGCAAAGTGCAACGATGGTTACAATTTAAGAGGCAGGAGCACAGCCCCGGTTGCCTGGAAACAGGAGGATGCCTTTGGAAAGTCACACCAGGCTTGCTTAGGAGAGCAGTTCCAACACAGACTGACACCCATCTTTTCCTTTTAAAAAATGGCTTTTCTCATTGCTTTTTTTCAAGACTTTAATGAGTTCCAAAATTCATTTAGTGTTTACCACATATTTCAGTGCGAGGGTATATCAAGCAGTATCCAGGAATTAGAGATGGATCTGAATAAGGGTCCCACATCCAAACTTTGAAGAAATTATTCAGATTCCATAGCTCTTTTTTTTGTAGTGAAGACCAAACTGCTCAGGAGTGTTCAAACTTGGGTCAACCTATATTAGAGTGAGTAGAAGCTTGGTTTTTTTTGCCAGAAACCATACATGAAGTTGGGCTCAGTTTAAAGCCTGTCTTTCATCTTAACCAAGCTGATTTAAAGCAGTTTGAATAAAATAAGTTATATGTCTGCAGGAAAACCAATATCAAATCCTTACCAGTTGTGGGAAAACCAAAAGTAATCATTGTATTAACATTGCCAATGCACTCAATTTTCAGGCATGCTTTCCATGCAACTTCAGCAGCAAAACCATATAAATAATATCCCCTGTGCCAAAAAGACCTTCAGAGTCCAGCATATATTATGGCTTATGAATAAGACATCATAATTAAACCAAAGCTGTAAGGCACTGGGTGAGTAGAAAGCTCATAAGGGTTAATGAACATTCCAGTCAGCCTGGGACTGTGTTCCTGGGCTGGTGGTGCCCAGGTGCAGCACCAGCTCCACTCAGACCAATTACCAGCTCCAGAGGTGCCAGGCTGACCTACACTGTTCTGCCAGCTCTCACCTGTGACCTTTTGGAGGCGTGCTGAGCTCTGGGGACACAAACCAGCCCCAACAGTCAAAGGAAAAATGGAATTTCTTTGGAATTACCCTCTTGGAGTCAGCTTCACAACAGAGCCCCACCTTTGGGCTGTGAGGAACAAGTGAGAAGGCAATGCAGGTATCCCAGGTTTCGGCATCACAGCCCTTTGAATGTGATGAATAAGTTGATGAAAGCATCCAGAATTGTACTTCATTTTTGGGTAAAAACAAAAATTCAAATCCAGCACTTTTTCTAAACCATGTCTGCCTTCAACCATTATTTATGCCCACTGCAAGCGAGAGTGGGAAATGTCTTGCCTTCCATGCTGTGTTTTGCAGAACATTTGATGTTCCCAGCTTCTGAATAGCAAAAGTAGACACACTAAGAACAGACTTTTTCAGAGTCCCCAGGCATGGAAGGAGTTACTTTGTTCAAAAACGAGTTTTAAAAGAAAAGAAAAATACTTAGAGGGCAGAAGAGGATAGATTCAGGACACCAGCTTTATGCCTTACACCCGCAGTCTTTGATAGCTTGAACCTTTCATTACCAGAGTTTCCCTCTGTGTTAAGGTGGAGATAATGCATTTTTCCTGGGACTATTGTGACAGCTAGTGCTTTGCCAATTGCTTTGATGTCTTTGAAGGAAAAAATACTCTATCTGCTTAAATTTAGACTGACAGAACATTGTGAATCAGGTGCAGGTGGCTTTGACCAGATTCCTGTAGAGCCCTTTATTGCATGAGGTATGGTGGTTTTATCAAATACAGCTTTCCTTTTTTTCATTGCTTCCAAAACGATCGTGATATCCCCCATGATGTGACACTTTTGCTGAGAATTGTTTGTTCTTGCATAACTCCTGTGTGTGCTGAGAAAGAGGAATATTTCATGAGAGTCTTTGTGCCTGGTAATTTTATCAGTTCTTATCAGGTTGCAGAGAAAGAAGTGGCGGTAAATTGGATGTCTTACCTTGAAAAGCTTTCAAAAAGAAAACGTGACATGGTGAATAGATGCCTGGAGGGTAAGGGTTTTTTTCTTCTTGGGTTACAGGAGTGCAGACGGGTCAATATGATAGAGCTGTGTTAGTATTCATGAGGCAACTTTTCCTTTGCCTTGAGAGCTCGCTGTAATGGCTTGAGAAACATGCTCCACTGTGGTGGCTAAATGGCAGATTGTATCCAGCATCAAAGGCTGGGGGAATGGGGACAGGTCCTGAATACCAATAAAGTAGGAGCTGATGATTGCTGCAATTTGCCAGTGGCTGTGAACTGCCTGAGACAGACAGCAAAACCTTCCTTTTTACTTCTCTTGTGGGTGTTTGTCAGAGTTCATAGAGAACACTGCACAGCAGCTCAGTCAGCTAAAGAATTTTCTCATTTCATTGGGTCACATGGCACCAGGACTCATGGCAAGCATAGGAACCCCTTATCCTGTGACCCCAGCATCCTGAGACCTTGAAATGGTTCCTCCCAAATAAATTAGTTAAACTTTGTGTTATCAACCCAAAGGAGAAAGGGGAAGTGGGGCAAAGGGGAGTCCCTTGAGTATAGCTGGTTCTCAACAATGGTCTATTTGTGTAAAATATAAATGTTAAAATTCTGTGAACATCCAGCTGTGGTTAGATTAAATCCTTTACCTCATTTGTAAAAAATACTAGGTTAAATGTCTCCATTTCATTATTTTTCCTAGCACTTTTCAGCACCATGGGCCAATACTTCAGCTGGCATAAATCAACATCATTAGGCATATGAGTATAACAGCAGCTGAGGCCCAAGAGCTTGTATGGATGGGTTGATCTGCATTTAGCCTTACATTCCTGCTTCCTTTTCCCTGTGTTTTGTTGTCGTTCTCAGTTTGTTTCCCTGTCTGTGAGATTTCTTCCTCAACACTAAAGAAATAAGCATGTCACATCTATTATGGACAGACTGCTCACCATTTCCTTAGATCCCTGTATTTGGGGCACTCACAGCAGATTTGATGCAGCCAGAACTTGGCAGGTTGTGGTTCCCATGGCATGGCTTAGGCTTGCTGAGGCAGCATCCCATCAGTGCTGGCAGCGAGTGGCTCTGGAGGCAGCATCGATCTCCCCCTGCTTCCTGCACCCTCTGTGCCCAAATTCAGCCTTGCAGCCCGCAGGAAGGCAGGTCTTGCTGCTCTTAAATCGACCTAGCAGGAAACAGAGGCCAAGGAGAGCCATCCAGCCTGGCTGGTCCTGATGTTTGCAGCCTGACCATGGATATATGCCCACCTTTATGAGCTCTATTTGCTGCTGCTTTGCTGATGAAATGCACTTAGTGACTAGCACAGCCAAAAAGGAGGCAGCTACTCCAAACAAGAGGCAGGTATATACACAGTGGGGTACCTGTACAAATTATGGACTCAGCAGCTGCAGTTTTGTCTGATTTAGGTGGAATACACTTGGAGATGATGAGAGAATTGAATGGATTCAGGATTTTGTAATTTGTCTGCTGTTGGGTGAGGCACAGAGGGCCTGTATGGAACAGCTCCCTGGACCACAGCAGCCAGGTCCTTTCCAAGCAGCTTTCCTTACCAAACAGGAGAATAGGAATTGTACCCTGACATGTGGGGCGCCCTGCTGGACATAAGCATTCCCCAGGCACTATCATTCCAGTTAAATGTGTTATCATGGCACATATTTTGCAGGCAGATGATTTAAGCTTTTACTTAATAAGCAATGATTACTTATTTTGAGGCTGTACAGAGAAAGCAGTGTGAAGAGCCCTTGTTGCTCCAAGCCTGGAGGTAATTACTGAAAGTAGACTTTATAAGGTGAGAAACACTCTGCTCCCAGCTCCTCTGCAAAGCCTTCACCCGTGTTACAGCTGGGGTGACCCACAGGAAAATGCCACAGGATTCCCAGGGGCTGCGTGTCCGTGAGGAAGCCGACGCCAGGTCCTGTGTCACAGGGACACCTGCTGGAGCAAAGCCTCGCAACAGCTGGAGACAATGCCCTGCGCCATGGCTATGGTTTGAAATACAACTGAACTCTCATTTAAATGCAACTAAGCTCTCATTATTTTATTTCCTCAGCTAATTGTACTGCTCTGTGTCTTTGTTAAATTTCTCAGGCATCAGCACATATGAGCAGATGATTAAAAATTCTGTTTGATTTACATGATAACACAGATGACTGACCTTGCGCCATACTACAGCACTTGTCAAAACGCTGCTTCTGTAAGAGAGTCTCTTACTGCTGCTGCTTCTGTGAAGAGTCCTAAATTAGTCCTGAGGAAGGTGGGGGGTTGCACTGTCCCCTCTGACCAGAATGTCATATGGAGCTGACACTGCTGCAAAACCTTGGGTAAAGAGGCTGTGTATTTTGTTCTGTCCCATAAGCAGAGCAGCATATTATTCCTTGCACGCGGTTATGTGTTACAGACAACATCCCACACATCCCCTTCCCTGCTCCTCAGGAGCAACAAGTACCCTTAGAAGCAGATGGAACACACCTTATTCCTCAGGATCACTCTGACAACAAGCTCGATGCCTGGCATGCAGAGCAGGGGACACTCCTTTGTGTGGTGGGTATTTCTATCCCTGTGCCATGGAGCTGCAGAGATCATAGCTGTTAGTACTGGCTTTAAGAGATTTACTGCTTGAGCATTTAGGAATAGTAAGTCAATCACTTTAAATCACATCTCTAACAAGGAATTTCATTCTGAATTCTAAAGAGTTGTAGTTATACCCCTAGGAACACTATCATTTGGGATGCTAAGGGCATAAAGTACAGTTCTTTTCTTATCTTGTCTGCTAAGAAAGCACCTTTGATTCACTCTGCTGCACCTGTGGTATAGTATTGATAATTGTGCAACTGATGATACCTGGTCATCATCTCTCTGTGCCTCTAGTGAGTTGTAGGACAAACAAGGGAAGTTGTCATGTTTTCAGCTCCTTCCATACACATCAGTTTGCTGATCATCAGACAATTCACATCCCCATGGACCTGAGCCACTTTTGATTGAGTAGTGATCTCTAAGGTATTTGAATTTGAGGTCCCTTTCTACGTGGCTGCTCTCCAGCCACTCTTCTCCCAGTTTATGCTTGTGCCTGGTGTTAGTTACTCCATCCTAGATGCAGAATCAGGCATTTTGACTTGTTCAGTTTCATCCCAGAGTTCACTGCTCAGTGAATGCCCCAATCTGTTTATATTCCCTGCAAGGCATTTTGAAACTATCTACTAATGCAACATTTTCAAAAACAAGCATGAGATTCTTCAAACTACTAAATCCTCCTGTGATGCAGGAGTTAAAAATGTGGGGTTGTGGTGATGTGAGTTTCTCAAGGAGAACGTCATTGTCTAGGTCAGGTTTCGGTCTCAGTCAATAAAGTCAATGTGCCCAGGAAAAAAACAAAGTCATTTGCTGTTTGCTAAAGAGGAATTTGGTAAAACTCAGCTTCTGCTCTTCCATTCCTGTATTATACCTACAAGGCTGATAGCTGATAATCATGGCCATCTTTCTGTGGCAAGAAATGAGTGTAGATACATGTCTACTAATGCACATATATAAAAGAGGGGTAAAATCTAGCATGTGTTTACTACTGTGAGGTTTCTGTTCTCCTCCTGTAGTATGTAACCTTCATCCATACTGCAGATCAGGGATAGAGAGGCCCTTTATACCACTGAGTTCTGCAAACACAGCTCCTCAGTGCTCAGATGATGACTATCAATCATTATAACTTAGATTAGCTCTCAAGTCCATGCAAAGACAAATCTCTCCACTCTCTTGTCACCACTATTGATGAGCATCAGTCAGAAGTTTCACTTCCTTTGATAATGTCATTTTTAGATGTTTGTTTCAAGCTTTTATGATGCAGAATCTCTCATGGAAAATGACAGGTGATACAGTTCTATAGATACAGATGCTGAACTGGAATCCTGGAAACAAATGCTTTGCACAGTACTTTCTCACTACTCCCAGAATCCATCTAGGCAAAACTGGAGTCTGTGATGTACTAATATTTTGTTCTGAAGTAATATAACTACTCACTATTTATGTATTCAGTACAGGAAACTGTCTGCCTTTAGTGCTGCTGCTGAATACAGCAGCGTGTTCAACAACTGCAGAGGCCAAAGTCCTATTTACCAGCAGGTAACCAAGCAGAGGAGCTCAGTGCCATAGCTAGCACACCAGGCACCACCTCACATCTGTAACTGGCAAAATTCCAGTGTTTTTGCAAATAAGCAGCTTTGGGCAGTGTAGAGACTGCAGAGCTCATGACTGACATCAGTTCACTAGCTTGTGTCTCTCCCAGTACAGCAGCAACACAAACAGCATATGTAGCTGTGTGAGCAGTGAATCCAGGGAACCTTCTACTGGTGCTCGTAACAGGCACCTCTGCCACAAGTAATTTCACATCCCTATTGCTCATTTGGAACACTAGGACATACTCTCACAAATTTCATGCAGTGTACCAGCTTTCTCTTGAAGGACATCCATTTCCAGTATATTGTGTGTGTGTGTACTGTACATACACTGTGTGTGTGTGTATATATATATATACAACTACACAGAGCTCGCAGAATTTTCCCTGTGTATTTGGAGTCTGTTGAGCACGTGTCTGCAGTAATTTTCCATAGGTTATGCTTTAAACCTGCATCTGGAATGGCTGCACAGCTTGGACAGTGCTTGCTATTCCCTGACTTTCCCTTCTCCCTTCTGCCGTTGTGGGCTCAGTTGACTGGGAAGTGGCTCTACCCTCTGTAGTGTCAGTCTGATTCAAGCAGTAAACTCTCTCTAATGTGAGGGGTAATTGTTTCTCTCTGTGAGGCAATCTCAGATAATTTGGTCTGCCGTTGTTTCCAGATATGTGAAAATCAGCTCTCATGAAACTACGGTGTCATGTTCTGCATGTTTTCAGTAGTCCCTTTCCAAACTGGCAGAGTTTATATTGTTAATCTACAGCACTTGTTTCAAGTACAAACAAACATAATTCCAAGAGTACAATATCATTATCATCAGCCAGGGAGAGTGAATATAGTATGTACTTGCCTTTGGCTTTCCCCAGGAAGGACCCTTGCACTAATTGTGAGCACACAGTATCCAGACACGCTTGGTCAAGCAATGGGAAGGTTACTGGTCTCCTTCACATTTTTCAGGAGTGCAGTGGGTTTGCTAGGGACTGCAGCAAAGTACAGGTGGGAAGTAAAGACTGAGAAACTTACTTTAGCAAGTGAAGCTGCAAAAGTAAGCTAGGCATGCCTGTAGTTGGTGATAATGTATACAAATATACCTGGAGAAATCAGCCCATGAGGAAGGCAGGGTCACTGATGTTTTGGGTTTTTTATCTCAGAAGAGCTGAGCAGAGAACACGCTACACTTCACCAATCTGTTGGTAGAAAATTTTACTGTTAGTACAGAGAAGCTGCCGCTAAGAGAGAGGATGTGGGCATTCCATTCCTTTGTATGGGCTGGCTCATGGAGGCTTTGGGCAGAGAAAGAGCATGGCTGAGAGCAGCAGCAACTCAGTGTCACCCTTCTCCCAACTGCAGGAAGTAAAATGCATTTCTATGGGATGAGGTAGCTCTCACTTGCTGAGCGAGGTCAGCCCTGCCAAGACTGAGCCCCTGAGCTCTCCATCTGCAGAGAAGTGCTTTTACTGATAATACTAAAAAGATGTCCAGATGCTCTTCCTGTTTTGCATTTTCAGACTGCTGCCAAACCAACTGGGAAGCCATATTGTACAGATGAGGCAAGTCATCTCCTGTATAAATTTGTGTGCAGTTCATAGCCCATGCCTTTATTTTCCAGCAAACTTTCTTTTAAAGGTCAAATCAGAAATTTGGGAAGGTATTTTGTCTCTCTCAGGGACAAATGCAGCCTCATTTCAGTTATAGTACCCGGTTGCTTACATGGAGTGTTAAACTTGATCCTACTGGAGAAGAAATGTTCAGCAGGAGAGAGTTTAAAAGTAATTAGTAACAGGGGAAGTCAAAAAGGTAGCTCTAGTACAAGTCGAAAGTAGTGCATAACAATGATTAACTGGAGGGATAATATGTAAGTGGAGAAAAGAACAGTTAATTTATCAAGACAAACAATAAGATAGTTAAAATTAAGGGGAATAGAGGAAGAGATAATTAAAATCCAGTATTGTTAAATACAAAACCACACTTTGCAGGAGCTAGGTATTTATTTTTTAATAGAGTCCAACTGAGCAGTTGAGGCAATGCAAGGTATTGGTAAAGAGCTCCTAAAAGAACAGTGAAGCATCAGTGTAAAGGTATCCTTTAGGAGACATTTAATCTGCGTATAAACAAAATTGTTTTGCTTCTATATTGCCATCAGCATAGAAAATTGCAGTATGTCTCTATTTGTCTGCATCTTTCTAACCTCTAACAGGAGGCAAATGGAGAATAAGAATGTGATGCTGGCATAAGTCAGATGTAAGGAATTTTTAGTGCATTCAGTCTTACATACGTGAAACTCATACCAGAGTGATAGATAAAAGACACATAAAATGCCCTGTAGGAAAGCAACAAATGCTACAGTGTTGCAAGAAGGCAAGCAAAGGAGCTGGGAAATAAAGGGCATGTCAAATATGGAACCAGTTCCTCTGTCCTGCATCAGAGTTCTGCTTTTTTGTTTGTTCATTTGGGTTATTTTATTTGGTTTTTAGCATTTTACTATCAAATTGAACTGGATTGCTAATAACATAGTGTGGTCCAGAATTTTGATGATGGGGAAGCAAGCAAATTTGGGCCTCTTTATAGACATACCCTTTCTACCCTGATTCTTAGCAGAAGTCTATTTGTGAGTATAAACATCTTTGATTTTATACTCTCAAAATGGACTGAGAAGTACATGAATTATCAGACCCAGTTCATGGCCTAAGAAAGATGACTTGAGTGAAATTAGATGGTTTATCTGGGATTACACTGCCAGCCAATGGCGCAAGGAAGAATGGTAGTTTCATTTTCTGTGCTACCATTGATGTTGTGCCGTGGTGACAGGCAATGGGATTTCAGGTATTCATTGCAGTCTTAGAGATGCCACCTCCTGCCTCTCCTGAGAATGTCTGGTTGAGGTTTCAGATTTGCCAAAAAAAATCGGATATTGTCAATTGCAAGAGACTGAGCTGGGTGAGGAAGCTGGGTGACGAGAACCCACGGCCTTCACAGCAAAGCAACCAGCATCTATGCAAATATCTGATTTTCTATAGAGTGTTCTTCTGTTAGGCGTTTTTTAAATGATCAAGACATTTAAAAGGGGGAAATATGGTACATAAATGGGACCACAGGTCAGGGGAGTCTCAGGGGTGTATCTGTCATAACTATGTTTATGACTAGCTAGAGAAGGAGAGAGAAGATGATTTAGAACAAAATGAAAACTCCCCAGTGGCTGCTTCTTTATTTGGTTAAGTACCACCAGCCACGCATTGTTTGACTGCAACCACTTTGTAAAGGCAAAAGACATAAAAAAATGTGTCTTTCCTAAGAGTGTTCCTACTCTCTTTCATCTGGCAGCCTGCCCTAGTAATGTTTCCAAGGCAGAACTTCAACGGGAAGCTGAAAACTATCCAGAATTTGGGTTTTATACAATTCTAACACTTAGCATTCAATAAGATACATCAGAGGGCATATGCTACCGTAATTTTTTTTAATGCTGTGGATCCCACTGAAAAGAAAATAATTTTTCCCTGGGTAAAAAATTCTTTCCAAATCCCATTTCACTACAGCAGGAATTGCCATAATGGGACTGAAGCTGATTAAGATCTATAGCAGGTGACAGGTTTGAGAAGGAATAGTGTTTTCATAATTTAAAAATAATAATGGAGGGCTTTTTTGCTTTGGATGCTAATATGTGTCAGCAGCAAGGTAAAAGATGTCTTGGAAAGTGCTTTTTCTGTAGATAAAATGTATTGTAAGAAAACACATTTCCCCATGTTGCAAGAGAAAGTGAAAGATGGGCACTGAAATACCATTTACATTTATATATCACCTTTCATTCTGAAAATGGAATAGCTGATTAGAGATTACCCTGGATAGAGAAATCCCTTCACCCACCCCAGAAATGCAGTCACCCTCAAGAGAAGGATGTAGCAGGTGTTTAACAGCGAATGGCACAATAGTGTGAACAAAAACATTCTGCCAGATGAAACATACTGGGGAATTATATGCAGGCAAGGATACTGTGTGCAGGCTAAAACTAAGCCTGGGGTTTGAATTAAAGAAAAATTGGATCCAGGTTGTGCTCACATTTTCAGCCTGTGACTAAATATGGTAATTCTTAAATGCAGAGTCATTGATCATATTTTTTTTTACTCACATCCACTTTTTTCTGTGCAGCACATAGAGTCTCCCCTCACAAAAGAGAAGCTGCCAGGCTCTAACAATGAGAGCACAACTGAACCAGAGCCTATAAGTGGGATAGTTGAATTCAAGAAATTATCAGGGACCATGTCACTGGAAAGGTCATCCACTTGCTACTCTGTGTTTCCTTCCATTTCCTTTTCCCCCTCTTTCACATCCCATTATATCTCCTTAAATGGGTTCTTACTGCTTTTCATGCAAGGACAGGAGAGATTCTTCGTATAGTGTTGAGTCACCTAAATGGGATGTCAGGGTATCTTCATCATGTTGGGTACCCCCAGACAGGTGAGACATCATTAAAAAGATCTGGTGCCCGGTCAACAGAAACATCACAACAAATGTTTTGAACATTCATTGTGCTGGGTTCCTTAGGACAAAATCATGCAGACCATGGTCTGTTGTTCAGGCCACCAATATGTAGTTCTGCTGCTTCTTCTGTAGAGGTAAGGCACAAGATATTTGGAGCAGGATGTGAATTTCAGCTGGAAATAACAGATGTTTCTTACAATAAAAGGCATCTGATAATAGAATTATTTGTGTGCATGATACTGCTTGGTATATTCCGTGCAATCCCATAAAAATCCTGCTATATTAAAACGCTTGGCTAATGGCAAAGACAATTTTATCCTCAGATACCCTCTCGGACTAGTGGGGGCTGACCTGCAGGTGGGCATCAGCTTTTAGCCACAGCCTTCTTTGTTCCCGGAGTTGAGGACTGCAAGAATGTGACACAGTAACTTGCAGCTCCTACTTTGTATTCCTAGAGGAGATATTACTGTTCTTCCACGCATTGGAACACTGGAAGACAGATAAGAAGCTGCATCTCTGAGAAGGTCTGTTCTGAAAAGGATTGCAGTCAAATGGCAGTGTGTGGTGGTTTAGTTTGCATCTTTTACTTTTTTGTGAGATAAGAATTAGAAGAAGGGCAAAGCAGGCTCAAAACTTTAAAGAATACAAAGAAGTTTATTACTAACAGAATTAAAGGTAATAAAAAGAATGATAATGATAAAATTAAAGCAAACCCTCCCTTTCCCTCCAGCACCTCCCCCTAATAATTTCCCAACTCGCACAAAGGATAACACATGTGATTTTAGGTCAGAATTGCAGTTCTTAAGTCTCTTCCGTATTTGAAAGAAAAAGAGGTTTTTCTTCTGCTCCAGTGTGGTGTTTCAAACTGCCACTAGCAAACAAACCCGCCCGGAAATCTGCTGCTGTGAAATATATTTCTCTCATGAATTCTGCAGTCTTCCCACAACTGCTATCATGAACCAAGAATGGGGTATTCTTTTTAAGGATAAACAAATTCCAGCCTGGAAAGCAACAACTCTTTTAAAAGTCTCTTACAGCTCCCAAGTGACCTTGGCATGGTCATGCTTCTCCTCTGCAGGCTACACATGGAA
Organism: Pachycephala philippinensis; assembly: GCA_013397055.1. Taxonomy (NCBI): domain Eukaryota; kingdom Metazoa; phylum Chordata; class Aves; order Passeriformes; genus Pachycephala; species Pachycephala philippinensis. The sequence goes on from VWZT01008998.1 coordinate 92,465, forward strand.
TTCTCTTCCCCCCATGTCTCTGACCGAGAAATAAAACAGTTTGTGACCTTATAGTCTCTTACCACAGCATGCTAGAAGTCTTTTTAAGCTACGCGCGAAAGACACGCTGCCACTCTCCTTTTCAGTCTCCAGCAACACGTGACTTGCTTTCTCTTTCTCTCTGACCTTGCAGCCTCCATGTCGAAGGGCTGATTTCTTTTCGGGCTTTGCGGTGGAAAGAAAAGCCTCTTCTCCTTTATGCTGCCAGGTGTTCGGTGTCCACTACGTCAGTGGTAGAAAACTGTCTCAGCTCCCGCCGGGTTCGCACCACGTGGGGTGGGGGAGGGGAGCCCATCAGCTTTGTGGATCTTCAAGTGTGCACACACCAAAATTCTCAGCCAACACCCATGTTGGAAATGACTTTTAAAATGTCATAGGGAATCAATGGTGCAATGAGGAACAGACAGAAGCCCTGACTTATTTGTTACTTTCCTGGTGTGCTCTTAGCTGATGGATGCCTGCAACCTCAATTAACTCATTCCCTATCCTAACTGTTGTGTGCTTTCTTCAGGGAGCTGCATATTTAGTCTTTCTTAACTCTGCTTTAGTACACATCAAATGTAATCAAATTCAAGCTACTATCGATCAGGAAAGAATGGAATTAAATGAAAATTACAGCTAGGGCTCAATTTGTGGTAATTTGTGATGTTAACTGCTGTGCTTACTATCTTCCAAGACTTGGCCCTTGCTCCAAGAAATTGAAAGTTCTTTTTTTTTTAGCTCTGGTAGCAATAAATAGATCACCTGGAGGTAAAGACTTTTCAAATAGTTCAAGAATATTTATGTTTTTTAAATCCAGTTCTGGAAAGGTAGAATGCACACAGCAAATAGGTGAAAGAAGTGTTAGAGCTTCTTCCCAAAGTTCTTACCTTTCTTTAACTGCAGATAGATGTTTCCTTGCTTCGGCATAACTATGACAAATGACCCATGAAATGTCTGTTCATCCACCTTATTCCCATCCCTACCTGCTCTGAAAATTATCTCTGGGGAGGGAGAGAGAGGGGGGAAAGGAGTCACAGCTCTTTTCAGCAGTAGACACAGCATTGGTGGTGGTGTGGCTGTCACCATCACAAGTGACTGATCTGGAGCTAATAAAAGGGCAAAATTCCTTCCCCCTCCTTCCCAGGAATTCTGGGCCCAATCACAATGATAAAATATCCACTCTACAAAGGAAAGCTTTGATATTTTTTATGACAAACTGTGCCAAAATATGGTTGGAAGCTTAATGCCTTCCCCAGTGGTAATGTCTGGGGGAAATTTCTGTGCTTTCAGTGATGAACTGAGGTAATGAAACTCATGCCATGCAGTAGCTCTAAACTGAATCGGGGGTGGTAGGTAAACTGCTTCTCTTTCTTGAATGCTACCTGCTATTTTCTGCTCAGCTAATGGTCAGGAATGTCCGTGACTATTATAGAAATGCCCTTATTTTTAATTCCTCCCATATAAAACTACAGAAATTCAGTCAGGCTGCATTGTTCATCTGTTCATGTGAGTGGGTTTGGGTTTGTTTTGTTTTCTCCACAGCAGTGCTGCTGCATCTTACAGACTAAAGTGAATTTTTACCCCATCAACACCAAGGAGGCAATTTTGGATTTAATTCAAAATCTGAAATATGAGTTTGTGGGAACAGAATGAGGATAGGAGTTTGAATGCTTTCTTGGGTCTCTCCAGCTCAAATAACCTTAAAAAACGCACTTGACAAGGAGCTAAATTACCAGATCTACACTAGTCTGAAAAAACATTCATTGCTACAAGTTATTACTGCATATATGATTTTAATTCTTAAAAAATATACTCTGCAATTTATTCTGCTCTTCCTCATTAACCCAATGATTAATGCTTTTTCAATACTACCAAATCAGACTTCCATTTGGCCAAAATTTCCATTGATAAATAGAGGACTGAGATTAGGAAAATGATGGTGAAAACCATAGGATACATCTTAATATTGATGTCAATTGTTTTTATTACTATTACTGTTACCATTATTATTGTTATTATTATCCTGTGACATTAGGTCACTATAAACTTGCATATGTCCTTGCTGTATTAAGAGAGATTCATGATTTATATGGTGGGGTGTTTGGCAACTGTAAAAGCAGATGACTCCACTTCTGTTTACTTGTTTTATTAGAAGAAGTGCTCAAGCTAATGTGAGAAGAGTTTATTTCTTTTACTGGTAAGAAGCATCAAGGAAGAACAGTTGGTTTATCACTCCCATTGTAAGAGTGATAAACCAACTGTTTATCCTTTACAAGTACCGTTTAACTGTAAATTGTACCTTTTTTCCTACGCTATACTTTTAAAGATGTAGGTAAGTGTTTAAGGATTATTCAAATGGACTGTTCCATAGAAGCTTTCATTGCAGGTTGCAAAGCCATATGGTCAAAATGGGCAGAATGCTTCTAGAACAGTCCCATTAAACATTGAACAAACCCACCTGGCATGTGGGAGAGTCCTCTCTGTGTGATGGGTGGTAACACCTGTAGCATGTGTTCTTTAGTGTTGGTTTACAGTGGTCAGAGTCCTAAAGGTAGCCTATTGACAAACCTTCTCTTTGTAAGGAAAAAAAAAAAAAACCATCAACTCTTACTAGATTTTTTTCTTTTGGCTGAGGAATATCTGTATGGTTTTGAAAGTCCTCTACTGGTAAGGTGGCAGTTCTTTCCTAAACCTCTACGGTTTTCTGGAAATCTTTGATATGTGTTAATATTTAACACGTTTCAGTAGTTGCCTCAGTGCACAGGAGATGTCAATGGGGGCCAGAGACACAGAATTCTTGCAAAATGAGGGTTATCAACACTGAGGTGCTCATGCTGCAGAGGAAGAAAAAAATGTCAATTATTTTATTAGGTGAGATTTTCCTTTTCCCAGATTAGCAGTCTGTCATTTCCATAAGATACAGCAGTCAGACCAAGTGTCCAGTGTGTCATCTTGGAATATCGGTCTGCTCTAGGGCAGCTCATGGGTGGAGGGAAGCTCCTTTGTGGTCTCTCTAAGCAACTGGTAATAATTGCTCAGTAAATGCTACAGGTACACTGAAGAGCATGCAAATAATTCTCCACAATCAGCAAAGAGTGCCTGAGCTGTACCTGAAAACACAGTAATTCTCTGATGATGGCTTTCAGAAGGCACTGCTGCTGCCTGGGGTCCTTCTTAAATTGAGTTGAATTTTACTGCTAGTTGAACGATCTGGCTTTTCATTGCAATTGTTATATGCTGGAAGCCAGCACAGAGGCTCCTGAAGTGTTCTGTGACTTCACAGAGCAGGAGAGCTACCACTGACTTGCAGAATATGTGCCTGCTTCTTTTCTGGACCAAATAAAATCATTTTTGTGCTTGTATAGCACTTACCAGGTGTCAACCTCCAGCTGAAGGAGCTTTAGCAAGCTCACACCCAGCAAGGAAGGGGTAAAGATGGTGGGAAGAGCATGCGGATGGCCTGGGTGCAATCAGCTGTCACACTCAGAACTGTCCTTTCATCTTTGGTTTTCTGCAGGTGGAAATTGTTGTCAGCAAACGTGAAAAATGTACTAAACCTGAGTGTAGCAAATTGAGGGACTTTTAATTTGTGAGGAAGAGAATGAGAGAAGGATCATGGTCTTCTCAAATTCAGGGATTATACTGCAGTGCTAAAGCTGTGGATCAGCTCTAGGGAAATATGGGAGAGCTCGCTGTGGGCAGGATCTGCCAGTAAAACTTTGGCCTGGGATCACTGCACATTTGTAACCTGTAATCGCATCCTCAGCAGGGTATGAGAGACGTTTGCTTTCATGATGCACTACCTTTCTTAGGCAATACACCATTTCTCAGTCGTGTGACTTTGTCTCCAAGGCAGCTAAAACTGGAGACTTACACAGTGATTCTACAGAGGGGAGTAAATCAAAGAGGGAGAAGAAAAACTCAGGATTTCTCTGGCAGCTTGATGAAATGCATGTTAAGACTAAAACTAAACTTAAGAATATCTCACTGCCCAACTTGTTTTACAGGCACTGGCAAAACATAACCTCTTTCTCCATTTTGCTTAGCTTAGGTTTTCCCAGCAGTTCCCTCATTTCTGGTTTACCAAAATGTAGCTCCTGCTTGTTTTGTATCACAGAAGCACCTCTTCCATGTAGGCAGTAAAATAAACAGCAATGTTTGCACCTCACAGCATGGAATTCTTGAAACAATATTTTTACAGTTACATTTCCCTTTGGTTGACTCTGCAAATATATTAGGTCTCCAAAATCAGATTTCCATCTTACCAGTATTTTATAGAGAATCCTGAGGGATCCTGGTAGAGTTCAGGATGGAATTAGCCTCATTCTTTTACCTAAGCAATTAATAATTCATTTGGTGGTACTTACTGTGTATTCCTTTTGACATCAAGATAGAAGTCAACATTTCTTTAAGGCTTCAGGCTGGCTTTGAAAATACCTGCTACAAAGATAGTGGAGCCCTATTAGTTAGGTGGTGGCTCCAGCAGCACACAGGGGTTTTTCTCACCAGGTGGGACCTGAGATGAGCAATCCCCCACAGGTCAGTTCTGGAGCAAGCTGGGGGCTGGCTGCCCAGCAGGTTAGGGGTGGGCACGTGCAGAGCACTTGGAGCACACTGCAAAACTGCTGAAATACAACCTTCCCCAAAGGCAAAGTTAGCTGGTTTTGGCACTGAATATTTCTAATCTGTTGCCTGGATTTTCTTTTTTCTAGCATATCTTTTATCTGTTTTCTGAGGGAAAAATAATATGTGTAAGGTTGGTGGGAATCCAGTCTGTCTTTCCAACCTGCATGAGAGATCACGATTTTTTTGCTGTTTACATTTTTCAAAGAAAAACATTTAAAAATAGTGACTCTGACTTACAGGGTGGAAAGCTTAAGATTGAACATGCAAGAAGCATCATACCCAGTACCCAAGTTGCTGCCAGTTAAGAGGAATGTGTTGGTTCATCCTGCAGAGAGGTGCAAGAGACCTTGGGAAGTGTGGAGATCCCACAAGAAGTTCCTCCCTGCCACCACCAGGGCCCAAGGTTGGGACACCAGAGTGGTGGCTGAATGAGCCCTCAGGAACTTCAGGCAGCCAGCACTGACTTAGAGTTTATGTCATGTGTTTTATGACACGGCTTGGCACAGATAAGTCAAGGGTTGGTGGAGTGCCCAGCTGGCTGCACAGCCAGGACATGAGCTGCAGCTCAGGACATGCCTGCTTTGGGATCTTCCAGGATCTGTAAATTTGTGGTACTTAAGAACTGGACTCGATGACCTTTGTGGTCCCTTCCAGCTTAGAATATTCTGTGATGCTGTTGGGCACAGCAGTAATGCCCAGTGAGACACAGCCCTGGGTTTGATGATACCTCCCTTCTGAAAACATTGGTCTCAGAGCATTTGCCAAAGCTTCCAGCCTGGTAGAGGTCTGGCAGGCAGGAAGGAGGGGGAGAAGCACTCCCAAACCCATCAGCAAGCCGTTAAGGTCCAAGTACCGTGCTTTAAAATCCAAGGTGAAAAAACACTGCAGTGCTGTATTACATGACTAATAAAGCAGACAAACATCATCAAACACCCACAATATATTCATAGGCTTTATTTTGAGTTTTGTTAAGTGGATTAGAGGCATCTTATTCATTAAGGAGATAAAAACCCTTTTTCTGGAACTCAAGTGTTTTATTTAAAAAGTTTGAGTTTTATAGGTGGTGAAAGAACCATAAACAGAGCAATGAAATGGTCCAAGAAAAAAAAGTCAGTTGTGTAAACTGCTTTAAAAAGAGCAAGGGCATTTCTTTTGCTTAAATCCCTTTTTAATGGATTAATGCATTATTAAAGAAAAAGACAGATTATGTACATGGATAGAAAAAACCCGTGGGCCTTTGAGTTCTCCCTTGTCTTTCTCTCCTACTTACTGCACTTTGTCTCCCAGTAGCATTTAGAGACACTGAGACTGAGGCCTCTGTGAGTGCTGTAAAGAAGCACTCCTAAACTGGAGAAGCATCACTTGCTTGGATCAAAAACTTGATAGAAAATCAAAGTGAGGGTGGGGAAAAGGGAAATAGGGCCTTGTGTTTAAACTGGGCATGGTGGTTACAGAAAGGACTAATGTGAAGTTGTAGAGCTTGAAGCAACCCCTTCTGTTTTGATGGCTAGTGGGCAGGGCTACTGGGAATAACCTTGTTGTCTTATTATTTACTCCATTTTCATTTAATGTTTTCTTTCTTCTCCAGTTTCCTCCACTATATCCCTCTCTTGCTCTGCAGTTTTTCTTTCCCTGGCTCACTGTCCTTCCCTCCTGTCTCTTTGGTTTCCTGTCTGTAGCACTCCCTGCACTTTCCCTTCAGAAGCTGTCAGTCTTTTTCTATTCTCCTGTCTCGTCACCATCCACCCTCTCCATGGCATCTCTCTAGAATTATTTGCCAGTTTTGAAAAAGGGCTTATAAAATAAACGACATTTATAACCTGAGCACATGAGTAATTTGCTAAAGGTCTTAATTACCTGCCAAAAAGAAAGAATCAGGAAGATTCACTAAGAACTAATTGTGTTGGGAAACCTGGGAAATTTTTTCCATTTTCTGCACCTGATTGGACCTTCCAAATGAACTAGTCGGTGCCTTTTCAGCAGGCACAGGAAATTGTAGTTTAAAAGAGATTTGTGTTAGAAACAAGGTACCTTTTTTTTACTTTTTTTTTTTTTTAAATGAGGGCAAAGAAATATGTGCCTACAGCCAAGTTGCTGCTTTGAGAAGCATTTGCTGCAGAAGTTGCAGAACTGTCTGTAACGTGTTGCAGCAGAGTTAGACCATGCCCAGTTTTTTGACAGCACACCCACAGGTTGTGCCATACCAAGATATTCTTCCCCATGAATAGGATCTCTGAGCAACTACCTTGCTTAAAAGCTACTCTTGGGGAGCAGAGCAGGTAAGATGCAGATCCAAAATGACATTATAGGGCTTTCCTCAACCCATCCGAGTGTGGATCTGACAATCCTAACACGAGATAGCTCTGTAATTACTTCCCACCAACACTTCTTGGTGAAGGACTTAATCCTCATTTCAGTGTTGAAACCGTTTCCTTTCACATGCATGTTAAAAATAGATGGAAGCCAGGATATTGAGCAGGTGCCCTTGAAAAGCAATTTTTGAATTTTTAACAGGGTAGTATTATTAATCATCAAGAAAGAGAGGATGAGCATGAGATTTCTGGAGTATTTTCCTGCTCTATAGCACAGGCTCTTTCTGAACAAATCGCTGAATCTCCTAGTCCCTGTATGACCATCCTTCAAAATGGAAATGAAGCATTCCCTTTTCCATTTTGTGTGCCTTGTGTACTTAAGTTGTAAACTTGTTGAAAAATAGTCTGGCTATTGTCACTCCCCCATTGTGTACCTCACTCTTGTAGTGCAAAGGGGAAACTGCGTTAGAATAAGGAAAATCAAACTATCTGAAGAATATTATTCCTTTTTTGCTTCACTTTTAATCTTCATGTTAAAACGGTCTCAAGCCTTCCTCCCGTGAATTTAAAATAAGAGCACAGGCTCTCACAGCTCTCTCCAGTAAGGAGGAAAGACTCTGGTCCCTATGTAACCTGGAATTAAACCACAGATATGCCTGTTGTTCATCCTGCTGCTTTTGCAAAGGAGGTTTATTTTTGCTATTTTTAGCAATTATTCCCAGGGATCTTCTATTGCAGGTCACAAACATATGCCAGCTCAATGGTCCTTCAGTTTATTTTTGTCTTCCTGCAAGGTAACCATTCATCCATGGAGTAATTTCTTTAAATGAGGCATTTTAATCCAAATTGCCAGTTAATACCTGCAGGGTCAGCTTCCCTCCCAATCAGCTCTGGAAATTAAGGAAAGCTTCAAAAGCTGCTGTAAAGTTTTGCTTGCAGAAATTCTGAAGGATTTCTGAAACACAGAGCAAAATTAGTAGACAAGTTCTGAACCTTCAGACAAAATGCAAAACTGTAGGGGGAAAAAAGTCAAGTGGCAAATTAACTCTGTGTCCCAGTGTCTCCAGTTGTGTGGGTCTGGGTTCAGATCTGAATGACTCTGTAAGTAAAAATGAGGCTGGAGTCTCACTGCACTGCACTTGTTCATTGATGTAGACTGAGCAGTGTTATGCTCTTCTGTGCTTCTTCCTCATGAACTGATTCTCTCACTCTTATCTGTGGTACTGTAAAACTGAATGACCTAAAAATTCCACTTTTAGTTTTGTGCCTTTATCTAAAGGCAACTACTGTAGTCTCCAGTTAAACTTGAAGGGAACAGGGCAAGGATCTGTCAAATTACATCTGTGCAAGAGTATTTCCTTTCAAAACCTAAGCCAGACTGTCGCTGGTGGCGGTGCCGGAAGGCAATGAAGGACTCAGAGACACGAGTGTGGTCAGCAGAAAGGAATGAATTATTTGATTAATAAAGGACAGGTTTTTACGTGTTTAGTTCTTTTAGTGTTTTCCTAAATGGCAAGAGGTATTGGACCTCTAACTAACTACCTATCAGGGTGATCGGTTAATTCACACATCATTCATTTCTCTAGTCGGTATCACAACAATTCTAATTATAGTCGCAGGTGCAAGATTAGCAAAGTCTGTTTACAGAAAACTTTATCATGTTTTGCATAGTTTCATGTGAGAAAGAACAAAGCTCTCACAAACTGCTGCTGAGAGCTGAAATCTTCTCTGCTAAGGCTTTTTAGCATCCATACCAGACATTCACAGCACCACCCAAGCAGCCTTCCATATCAAAGTACCTATGGAATTTGAGGGGAAACTACACCCTGTGTATTTACATGGCTTTGACTTATTAGTAAATACTAATGGATCCCAAGTGCACAAAAAAAATCTCGACTAGAAAAATCATGCAGGTCTTCCATTACATCTTCCACTGGAGTTGCAACTGAATCAAGAGGTTCCTCTCCAAAAATCAGAATGTAGGTCATTAGAGCCGAGTGTGATAATTCTTTTAAGTGGTGGTGGCTGTCCCTATGCAGTGTCGAAGGAGAAGAAAAGCATGTGGACACAAACCAAGTTCAAATAAACTAGCTAAATCCATGCCCTACCTCTCTTGGATCTATTGGCTTCTGTAACCTGCAAATTGGAGAGAAAGCTTCTGAACTTTTTAAGGTTTTAAGCTTGCAGTCCCACAGAAAACCTATCCATTCCCCCTGCTGTTTCCCACTCTGTACAACCTCTTCCGCCTGCCAGAAGATGCAGTTTAGCAGTCAGCTAAATTGAAGAATTAATACAGAGAAGAATTAAACAAGAAAAACAACACCTGTAATTAAAAAGGCTGTAAGTTACCAACCAATGCTGTGTAATTAAAAATGTCAGTAATTGTAATTGTTCTCTAGTCATTCATTCATGGCTTGTTCCTTTTAGCTTTATTATAAAAGGAAAAATAAAGCTACCTGTTGATAATCACGGCGTAGTCTAAAGACTTTCTACACCCTTAGATGGAGGGGATTTAAAGCTGTTTATATTTTCTTATATATAGTACAAACCATGTCACAATGCTGTTCCATTTATTGGACTCAACCTTTAAGCAATCTGTCCATAATTGCACTAGAAAATGTTCAGAGCAATTTGCCAGGCACCTATGTGGACAGTAAGTATCCTGAATAACATATGTTTGTTGTACTCTGAGCACCAATAATAAGCAGAGCACTGAGTGTTCCTGCTTTTAAAGCAGAATGTAATTGTTTCTGGAATACTTGCATTTGAAAAACATCTGAGTGTTTTCACTGATTATAAATTATTATTATGTTTTGACTTTGGAAGAATGCAATTATATAACACAACTATGAGGAAGAAATGGGTTAAAGGGAATTGTAATTACACTCAATTTTGAAAAAAAAAACAAACTCATGGTATGTTTTCTGTCAGCCCAGTTAATTTAGCTGCAGTTGTACAAGTTCTGCTTTCTAAGATGGCATTTAGGCTCAGGATGGTTAAGAGCTGGTTGCAGTTGTGCTTAGGGTTTTGCACAATAACAGAAGTGCTGCTTAACCCATTCAAACTTTCACAGAGTTTTCAGCAGGTTCTGGCTTTCATTCCCTCTTTTCCTCCTCTACTAATATAATTTCAGTTACATTTCCTGTGCAGATAATTGAGACAGCCCACTGTGATATATATGATTTAATCAGTCCAAATTAAAATCTACCATCCCTTGTTGGGTGCCTTCTCCAGCAGCTCTAGCTGATGATGGCTAGGAGAGAATTCTTAATTGCCCTCTCTTAAGCCTTCCTTACTACTCTATTTTACTGTGAAAAATACCAATGTCCTGCCTTTTATTTAAACTTTAATTAGACATAATTTGATATTGGTTACTTCTAGAACCTGCAGGTTCTTATTCTATAAGATCTTAAGGATATGGCCTACTGTGTCATGCTTTCTTCTAAGTTCTGCCCTTCTCTTTGTATTTCTGTTTGCTACAACACTATTTCCTTTGTTCTCAACAAATATATTATTCCCCAAACTGCTGCTGCAAAGGTTTTTTTGTCCAGTCCATCAGCTGAGTATGTTCTATTCCCATTTGCACCCTGATTCTATCTTCCCTAGGTTGTAATTCCTGTGTGGCTTTCAGAGATCCTCTCTGCACCCATCCAGTGCTTAAAGTGCAGTTCCTGCTTCAGAGTAACCATTAGTCCACATATTAGATTTCTAAACAAGTATATTCACACCTTCTGCCATCAACAGGCCTTGGGAGGAATCCCTCATAATCTTCTGCTGTTTTACCTCATTATTTGCCTTCAGGTGCTTCTTTCAAGCCAGTGACTCGCTGTGTGTTGGAAATGGCAAGATCCATTTTCACCTGGGGGCAAGCTACACATTTACCTCTGGAGGAGGCATGAGCACAGGCAGTTCCTGTGGTTCAGCTAATGTGCTGGAAATCTCCTCTCCAGCTTTTCTCACAGCAACTTGCTCCTAAGCCACACTACCAGGCTTCACCTGTCAGCTTCACATTTGCTTTGAGCGAGGCTGATTTCTCTTGCTCTCCCTCAGTTCAAACACTGCAGCGGAATATTTAAACTGAAAGGAGCTTTCTGTGCAGTTAATTGTGTTGCCATAATGTTTCTTTTCAATTTTTATCGTAAAATTTTTTCTCCAAATAAAACCTTAAAAGGAAAGGTACAAAGTAAGCCCAAATGCTTTCAATTGCTGAAGCAAGGAGCCTGCAGTGAAGCTTCTGCTTAACAAAGTGGAAAATAAGAAAGCATGTTTTATTCCATCATTTATTAAAATTAAGGGAATGAGGGCCTCATTTGCTTAAAAATTGTCTATTAGTATTCATCTGGTGGCAAGCAGCCTTAATCTCACACCATTAAAGAAAACAGAAGCTCATTAAATAGTAATTCTTTTTAATAGTGACAGGAGCTTGGGTTTGAGCAGCACTGCTCTAAGTTCCCATGTAAATTGTTCATGATGATCACCAATATGAGAATTTTTTGTACCTCTTCCCACTCCCAAGAGCTTTCATTCCATCTGTAATCACTTATGAATGCCAGACAGGGAAAGAACCTTGCATCACAGGAAAGAGGTTTCACTGTCAGACTTCTGATGTTACAAAACAGGAAAGAAGCTGTGGGATACAAAGCAGGGGAAGTAATTCTTGAACAAGGGAGGAGTGTTCTGAGAGACACAAGAGCTTTGGGGGTCATGGAGTGTTCTTAGATTTTGGCCAGTACTGCTGTGGTTTTGAAACAAGAGGAGGCATATTGAATTTTTCTGCTTTGACAGCTGCTGTTTGACCCCTCATTAACAGATTTATCAAGCCACCATCCTGTTGATTATCCCTCTCTGGCCATTGCTATGCTTTCTCTTCCTCCACAGGATTTCGTTATTAATGCCACCTTGTTGCTGTGTAGGCCAGTTGTCAGCACTACCTGACTATTCATGTATTAAAGCCCCACATGGACAGGGTGCTCTTACGCTCATTTCAAACCCATAGAGGAAGTTCCCATTCCACTCAGAATATTACAAAATGTCCTTTGCTCTCATCACAGTCCTCAGCTGTTCCACTGCTTTGCATGGCACAAATCACTGCCTTCATGCAGCTGAGCTGCTTGTGGCTCTTCTGATGAACAACCTCAGGCCATGTGGCCCTATTCCTTATTTAACATTATTCTGTTCTCTCCCACACCGTCCCTGTGCTCAGGATGTCTCTGGGCCAGGCATTGTTTGTTTTGGGTATGTGTGTGGGAAGATTGCTTAGTGCTGCTCCTTAGACACGCTTAATTCAATTACTGCCAGATTTTCTAGGCCTCTTGACATTGCTATATATAGCTCTTTAGTAATAATATTATCAATTATTTAAATTTTAATTTGTGCTTGCATTAATTACATGATCCTTTACTGCAAGGGGAAAGAGATCTTGCTTTCCACAATTATATGACCATGGTTTGTCCTCAGAGGCCTAAGTTTTACTTAGCATCAAATGGAATCATTGCTAATACTCATCAAATAGCCATTATCCTATGGGTATGCTTTTTTGGGTCCTTGCTGTCTGAGGAAATAGCTTCTCTGAGAAGTTATTAAAGGTTTATCTCACTGGACTGGCCTTCAGTGGATGGGAGCTCGCACACTCCTAAACTCTGTCAAGGCAGTTTTGTTCTCCCTGCTGCCAATCTCAGCACAGGTGCTGCTGGGCGTTTATAATAGACAGAGCTGCTCTCTGACTCCTGACACACACCCCATCATCTTGCCCAGACTGCTTGAAAGGTGGGGGGAGGTCCTGGGGGTCTATGTGCTTACTTGCTTCACAGATCCTCAGAAAGATCTTTCCAGGAAACCAAGATCTCATGTCAGCCCACCGAAAGCAGGAGCTGTGTCGCACTTGGACACGAAAAGAACCACGTAGACCCTTGTCAAGAGAGAAGCAGAAAAAGAGGGGCCTGATGACCTCGAGCCTTTATTATATATGTTCTTAGAAATCACTGTGGATTGGAGGGAGAAATTAACACCCTTCCATCACACTGGTTAAAGGAAAAATCCATCAAACATCTCCGCCTAGGAGAAATGGAATGCAAACAATAAAGCACGGTTAGCAAAGCGTGGCTATGTTTACAGAAAGTGCGTGAGAAACTCTTACAGAAAACGAAAACATCGAGGAACTGCAAAACTCAGGGCAACAGAGCTGAACTCTGGTTGTGCTTGCCAGATGAGACAGCTGGCTGAGAATGGTGTGTGAGAAGATTGGAGCAAGGTTAGCATGATATCCTCATAATGGCCTTGTTAGCTCTTCTGTACTTCTCTCTCTGTTGCAGACCGCAAACAGGTTTTTACAGTTAGGATTTGCATCAGCATTCATACTTCTGCTGTGTTATTACCTACTACAGTTGTTCTGAGTGACAAAATCTTCCTCTGTGTTTAGCACTCACTATTACAAGAGGTGGATTAGTCCCCTGTAGTGTGCAGCAGCAAATACTGTGGACAAGTGCAATGTATACATTTTCACTAAGTGTGCTATTAGTGTTCCTGTACTGTATAAACCCTGGGTTTGTTACAGCATACGTGCTGTGGGCATTCCTTTCTGTGACTCTGTCAAGCCAGTAGTTTTTTTGTCTGGTGAGGGTTTTTTCCAGCAGTCGTATGAGTTTTTGGGATGAAGTGAAGATTTTGATTCCTTCCTTTCTTTCTGCCACCAAGTTTTTAACTAACTCCAAGGGTTCATTAGACGTTCAGGTTTTTTTTCTTTTGTTTGCTTCTTTGCAGTTGGAAAATGGGAATCTGCTCACAGATGGAGCAGCAGGGAAAATTAATGTTGCATCATATTTTCCTTGCACAGAGGACAATAAGTAAAATGTTACCCATAGAGGGTTAAAACCTGCTGGAAGAAAGGATTTTGTCCCCTCAGATCAGAGAAGCAGTGCAATTCATTCTGCCATGGTTGCCCTCCTGCCTACAATGTGCTATTTCACTGAAGCAAGCACCTGTCAGTACTTAACAGAGAACAGCTTTTTTGGTGTGACTGAACTAAGGTGAAAAATTAAAAATAATTTCAATTACATCTACTCTGTTGGTTTGGGGAGTGGATGAAGAGTGGATTTACTGGGCCGTACAGTAAAGTAGCTGTATCTCTTCCCTTCTATTCCTTGTCATTCCTTACCCCCGGACTTCATCCCTGCACAGCCACATTATACAAGCAGCATTTGTTGGCAACCTTCTGTAAGCATTACCAACACATCCCCCTGGAGTGACTGATCTGTGGTGCTTCTCCCAAATTCTCTGCATCCCATTCTGTGATGTCCTGTAATGTCCTCATCCACGGAGCTGTTCATTTCCATTACCCAGGTGCTTAAGCGATTTATAAGAAAATAAAAACTAATTGTCTTTTTTCATATTTCACAATGGTAGTCATAATGGTAGTCTTGATGACAAGACTGGAAGCCAAAGCCACATTCTTCTTTTTACAAAAACACATGTAATTTTTATGGCTAATTAATACAAAAACAAGCACAAACATAGATACAGGGAAAGCAGTAGGATTATCTTTTTTCACAGTACCCCACAGAAAGGAATTAAGCGTATCCAGGATGTATATGAGGGTTTTTTTGGTCTCTATAATTAAAAAAAAAAAAAAAAAAAAAAAAAAAAGGTGGGATTTTTCAGGAGATCTTTTTGCACATACTAACAGACTTTTGTACTTTAATTTCACTGGATAAATCTGCTACTTTGGTTTGGTCAGATGCAAAATTTTAAAAGGTCTTTCTGGAAAAAAAAACTGGTTTGGGCAAAAATCTAAACTTTTTGTAGAAGCACATGCTTTTCAGTACAATAAAATGAAAAAAGGTAATCAAAGTCTTGCCTTTCCTCCAAAAGTGGTTCCAACAGATGATGTTGAACAAATCCTTTTTCAGCTGCCTGGAGCCAGTGATGATCATAATCACAAAGGGAGTAAGAACATGAAAGAATAATCACAGCATCATAAAATTGCTTTTGGAGAGATTTTTGCTGAATTCCTACTAATTTGAATAGGAACCACAGCCTGGGTTTGTGATAAAAATGTAACCATAGCATAGCTCTCACTGCTACCCCCTTTCTTGTGAGCAAGCAATGGATGTTGTTGTACCCCCTTACAAGTCCTTTCTTGTAAGATTTAAGCAAAATGTCAACCAAAACCTACCAGTTTGGGGGCATTGACTCCACAGCACTCAGATTTAAACAACACTAAATGCAAACTAGAGTTGCAGCACTGTCTTAGCCTGTCTGCACTAAGGGATGTTGTTTTATAACTAATTCCATAGGGTTCATTTTACATTCAATAAAAGCATGCATTTTACAAGCATGGCGTTAGATCTTTCATTGGTCATGGTTTACATTATTTCTGCAGAAATACATGATATGCTGTGATCTGCAAAGCACTGTACATGTCCATTAAATATTGCATGAACACCAACACCACGGGGAACATAAAATATTGAATCTGAGCAAATGGATAGCTCAGCGTAGGGGAATGCAGAGATTTTCACCTGTAGGTCACCAGTTAAAAAACCAGTTCAGATTAGTGCCAACACCACACCAGATATAACTTGGCAGGTGTTCACTGGCTGAAATTATTTATGTCCTCCAGCTTCTGTGGGACAAAGGAGTGTGTCACACAAGCCATGGCTGTTTGTGGCACCCATGAGACAGATCATTGTTTCCAGAGAACAGCTAAGGTTTAAAAAGACCTGGATACTGTGAACTTTCCAGGCATGTCTAGGACAGGGTCAGAGTTTTAAGACTTGAAAATTGCACAGGGTTTTTTATTCTCTCTGCAGAAAGGAGCAGTTTTCCTTCTCCAGGAAGGCTGGGCTGGCGCCTCCTCTAGAGTATGAGGCAGTGATGTGACTGCACAGCCTCCCTCCAGACACTTTTCTCTGCTGGCCACCTCAGGACAGCACACACCACCCGGGGCTGTCTGCCCAGGGCCTCCCACCAGGGAAGCATTTCTGGGCCAGTCTCACTCCTGCTGCTTCCTTGCTCTCCTCCCATCCCCCTGCTTTAGGTTTTGTGGCTGCTCTTGCCTGCAAGGCAGCAATCACTGATGTGTTTGTTAAGCTCGGGAGACATAAAGCAGATGTTCTTAGGACCTTGACTGGGGACCCATGAAGAGACTATTTCCATGATAGCAGCTCCCAGTTGGACTCACTGCTGTTTCTTCCTCATTTCCCTGCTCTATGAATTCCTTACTCATCTCTTCAGCACAAAAGCACTCTTCTTCTTTGAGAGACCATCTTTACTGACTTTATAAGAGGATCTTTTTGATTCTTTCATATTAATATATCCTTATCTATCTCTGCATCTGTCTTCAAGAACAGGCCTGGTCTATTGTGGTTCTTCTGTGGGTGCCATTTTGTAACAAACAAAGCTCTCTTTTCTCCAAATCTGGACTGCAGTAACAAGTATAGCTGTCCTGTATCTTTGATGTGGCTTCATAAAGCCTGTTGTCTAGGCTGAAATGTGAAGGTTGAAATTCTGGCATCTAATAAACTACTGTGATTTATGTATTTTGGAGAATAGAAAAGTCTGTGCTAATTGGTCTCCTACCTGATAATGGGGAAGCTGAAGGTGTAACCATCACTAGCAAGTACAGTTGCTTCTCTGAAGATCTTAGTGTAGCAGAAGTACATAGGATTTGGTGTCCTATTAGACACTAATAGGACTGGTTTCTAAAAATTCCTAAGAAATCAGCGTCAGGGCTCTTGATCCATGGACAATAGAGCAAGATTGGAAGCAAAATTGTATGATTTTGTAGGAAAAAACTTCTGCCTTCCAGCTCCTCCTATCTCTTGGTGACTGACAGGGAAAAGCAATGTGCAATGTCTTATCTCCCTCAGAGACAGCTGCTGAAGTTTCCACTTGTCCCTGAGGTCTGGGATAAGTGGGAACTGGGACCCTACATCTCTTAGCTCAGCACATCACTGCCTCTGCTATGTGCTTTCAGAGCAGACTGCTTTGTGCAGTGCCCCAAGGCTTGGAGAGGGGCAGGAGAGAAGATCCCACCTCTGTGAAGGCATCAAACCCACACCCCCAGCAACCCCAGCCACATTTGCCCCGTGCTGTGGTGTACATGGCTGTACCATGGCATTAGTGCTGTGTGTGCTCCTCAAGGAGGTGAGGCTGATGCCTTACATTTTAGCTTTTATATTTTTCAAATTTTCTGTATTCCCAGTGTGTAACTCTGCAGTGTCCTGTAGCCTGTGAGCTGCTGCTCTCTCATGCTAAGACAGACATAACAAAGCCTCTCCAGGCTGCTCTCCAAGGACACCCAGCCCATCCTAGGCCCAAAATGTGTAACCCAGCATCTTGAGAAGGGGGGCAAGCTGAGGGGAAATTACAGCATTAGCTAAAGTTTAATTGGTGAAATTGGGTTGATATGGAAATGGACCAAATCTATAAAAGTGTGAAGAACTCGTGACTCGGGGTCCATCTTGGGTGTAGCCTTTGGCCTGCCCAGGGTGTGCCTCTGAAGGTCTTTCAAATAAACATCCACCTTTATTCCCTTACTCCTGTCTAGTCTCTGTTTCTAGGTTGGCCTCTTTAGGCATCAAGGCAAGCTGGAGGGCATTTATTTTGCTGCCCTAAAAAGGGATCCTTGTTTTCTGGGAGCTGTGGGCACCCATCCCACCTGCCCGCTCTCCGTGGTCTAAGCAGCCTCATCCTGTGCACATTAGGATTAAACCTCTGCCTTCTCCTGCCCATCCCTTGGCATGGGAGGAGCAGAAAACTCCCCCTTTGTTCTTCAGACTGAAGGGAGGGCTTGGTGGCACAGATGTTGGTGAAAACACAGGTGAAAGTGCCCTTAAACAGCTGAATAAGAGAATTGGACTAATAGTTCCTGCACTTTTTGCGTGAATCCACACCTTGAAAACCTAGGGGAAGTAACTGCACATGGAAAAGCTATGAAAAAAGCAAAAGCACATCAGAGATAGGTGACAAATGGATTTGGCCAGCCCAGTAGACTGGGGTTTGTAGGAAACTAAAACTCATCATCAAAACAGCTGGCTTATTTACTCTGCCATATTCATAAGCAAGGGAGGCTATTCCAAGTCATGGCAGCAAAACTGCTTTTTTAGAAACTGCAAAACTGCTACACCTGTGTTTTGCATCTATTTTGTGGCTAAAAGTCACATTTGTTTAATGACTGGGGGAACAGCTGGGGGAGATAATGGCAAACCCACACTTGATTTCTCTCTTTCAAGTGAGCCCGGGCAGGCAGAAATGGACACCTCTGCTGTTCGTTGTAGCACAGATCCACAGTGGCACAGAGCACTTTGGCATCCAGCACATCCACTGCTTGCCTGAATTTACAAGCAAATGAAATCTGTAAGAGCACTACAAGGAATTCTGAGTGGATCCCATCCCTCTGCTGTAAGGTCATTATGCAGCACAAAATTAGGCGGCCTCAGCTAACAGCTGACGTCTCCAGCACACATGAGCCCCAAATATAGCAGAGGCTGGAGGAAATTCCCCCGTTATTTTCTAGATTGTCTGTGGGACTACAACAACAACAACAACGAGGTAATAAAATGTACAACTCAGAGAGAACAGGCTGGCTTGCAAATGCAGCTTGTCAGTGCAGTACAGAAGCCCCTACTGAAAATTAATTTGCCCCTCCTGCAACACGCTCTCTCTCTCTCTTAAGGTGTGAAGTCCAACGTCATGGATTTCTCTGCAAGATCAGGAGTAGAAATTACAAGCTCTAGGCAATAATTCAAATTGATTATCACATTCTTGCCTCTTCACACCAGCATCTCAGTTTTGACACCAGCGTTGCGGAGCTGCTGAGAGGCAGCAGATGCCCAGGCCCTGGCATCAGATCTAGGTGGAGGAGGAATTTAGCCATATCCTAAGTGGGTGTTTTAATTGTCCTTGTTTTAATTAAAGATACTCACCTGTGCCAAAATCAGGTGGTCAGAGAGCACCCTGGGAAGCCTGGCTTCCTTCAAGAGGTTTCACCTGCAGCAAAACCTGCCTCCCCTTTGCAGGGCTGAGACCACCAGCACTGGGGCTTCAGCCTCCCCTTTGCTTCACGTAGCATGTTCATCCTTGTGGAAAAGCTCCTTTCAGCATAGAGCCCAAACCACCAGCACCTGTGTTCCCAAAAGATGTGAAGTTACTTCAGTGCTGTGGAAGTATGAAAGCCAGTATGTGTGCAGTTGTGCTGTTCCTTAGTCTTTTCCTGAAACAGATCGATTTTAACATTGAAAACAACATGCAAACTCTCCTTTTTAAAGAAATTTATTATTTTAAGTGTGTCAAGGAAAGTTCCTCTCCCCTTCTTCCACTATAACTCAGTTGCATCTTAAAGCAGAGATAGTCCCTATTTGCTTCCTGCATCCTAAAAATGTTTTAGACTTTGTTGCTTGTTTTGGTGGGAAAAGAATTGCCCGGCTTCTTTTTTCAGTCATGTTTTCTTTACTTATTTACTTGTATTCTGGGAGTGTTGAAGTTCACTTGAGGCTACGGGAATCTGAGAAAATTCATTGTGTATCTTTTTGAATAATAGATGCATTTTTTTCAAATGAAAATCACATAAAAATGCTTTAATATTTCATATTGAAAAAGTCCAAAAAAACTTCATTCACCGTGAAACATAATGTTTCTTTCTGTGATTTTGTGGTGTTTATTTTATTTCAAATTAAATTGCTAAAATTTTGAAGAAGTTAAAATCAGAAATTCAGTAGGTTTCATTTTGAAAAGATCTATTTTTGTTCACTACATTTGCTGATGATGTTGAATATTTTTTTTTCACCAAAGAAATGTGCAGAAGAACTATTTCATAAGGTCTTGTCTGTTAAAGCTTTTAAAAGTTTATTTAATGT
Organism: Pachycephala philippinensis; assembly: GCA_013397055.1. NCBI lineage: Eukaryota > Metazoa > Chordata > Aves > Passeriformes > Pachycephala > Pachycephala philippinensis. The sequence continues at coordinate 112,278 of VWZT01008998.1, forward strand.
TTCATAGTAGACGGAGCCATAGATCATTAACTTTGGACAGAGCCTGATTTCATTTTGTTATGGGGATCAAGTTGGTTCTGATTACATTGAGAAGCAAACTGGAAAAAGGCTTTCATGAGCTTTTTTGTGGTACTCACAACCACCTGGAAGGAAGAGCCTCATCAAAAAGCTGCTCTTCAGCAATGCTTTAACCTCTTCTTAAAACATTTCTTCACCAATTAACAGTTATGAAATCAACAGTTCTGTCTATGTACAAAAGCAAAGTTTTAAAAGTTGGTTTAGGATGGTTTTTTTTTTTCATGACTGCGTATCTCCCAGAAAAATTAAAAAAAAAAAAAAGGAATAAAACAATGACAGGATTATATAAGCATCCAGGTTTGAATTCTTCCATCACTTATATATGGAGATGCTGCTGTTTTACACAAAACCTTTAAAAAACAATTATACTGTTTTGGCTGTCAGAAAGTACTGAGGTGAAAATTCTGTTCTCCTCCAAAATTTTTTGCTTTACATTAAAAAAAAAAAAAAAAACCTTAGAGGGAATAGCTGTTGTAATGCTTTCATTTCAGAAGCATTACTTTTGTGATATAGTTGCTCTGTAATAGTGAGCCTACATGTTAAAGTGTGGAAGGTTTAATGATACATAAAAGCTGAGGTGGAATGATAAGGACAGAAAGATTGATTGAGCCACAGTTGTTGCTTCTTTGAATTTTTGGGCTTAGACTGTTTGTTTTGAACAATGGATGGCAGGCAAATAATGAAAGAGATTGACACAATATCCAAACAGTTTTCCTGGGCTGGCCAGATAAGCTGAAAATGCTGGAAATGCGATCTGTGGGGTTTTTAATTGACTTTTCATGAACAGAAAAAGCAATTAGAAAAGGGAGCAGAGAATTTTTTAATAATGACTGTTAGGACTTCAAAGAGCTACCCCACTTTTCAACTTTGAAGGAAAGTAACATAAAAATAGAAGCAGAAAACTTGGGAATTTAATGCTTGTTCTGGTTTAATGATGTTTTGTGGTTCCTAGACTCTTTTAATTGTTATATCGTGCTTAGCATTTTGTGTTAGCTGAGCTGTGAATGTTAATAGTGGTTTACGCCTCCTGGAATGTCAAGTACTGGCACGTTTCATGTGACCTCGGGACTCACACTCTGTGTGTAAATAGGAAAACATCTCTTTCTTGGAAGCACAGCCTGTGAGGGTCTATGTGAATCAAGCTTCTGCTTTAAAACACACATCTCATTCAATATGATCTGTTTTCTAACGTAGTTGGGCAATTAGGTATGTGAAACAAAATAGGATGAATGAATATGTTCTTAAACTTCAGAATGTGAATCAAGAATGTCATGGATTGTTTCTTCTCATATTCAGAATATAACAGTATGTTGGTTTGGCACGGCCTGGTTTTTTGGTAGCGGGGGAGGACCACAAAAGTAGCTTCTGTGAGAAGCTGCTAGAAGCTTCCACCATGTCCAACTAATTTGAAGCTCTTGGAAGCTAATGCAAGTTCTTTTTTAAGCTATCCACTGAATGAGATATGGGAATAGTACTTTGAAGATTGTACTTGATAGTCAAGATCTGAGACTTACCGTTTAAATGCTGTAAGTCTAATAGTTTAGACTTGAAATTATCTAAAAGTTACACAGTGACTTGGAAATATTAAAATTCAGGGTTTGGGTACTAAAAAGGCATAAATGTCTGAAGCACAGCTTGAGAAACTAAGTCACAAAAGGATTCTTCTTTACTATCTCACTCTGAATTACTTCAAAAATGAAATCTGGTTTAGTCCTACATGGGAACTGTGATGTTTAAGGAGTTTTCATTTGGCTTTTTCATATTTTGCTTTGTTCAGTTAACTTTGCTCAGAAAAGGACCATTCTGTTTGTTTTCCATGAGTGCCCTTGGTGACAATCACAAATCCCTGAGCTGCCCAAGACACTGCATGTTGAAAGCAACAACAGGAATTTTTACTGTCAAGGGGGATTCAGGGAACTCTTCAGACCTCTCCTGCACAGCTCAGTTCATGGCCTTGGACACACAACACAAGGCCACAATTCCCTTTGCACCCTGTTGCACCCTCCCTCAGGTGAGACAATCCCAATGGAATGATTGCCATGAAGATATGCATTAGCAGGACTTTAGGCCAGCCTTTATTTTGATGGGACAGCATGTGTGCCTCTAGCACCTATTTTTGACAGAAGTATTTGGCAAGTGCTAAACTGAATGTAACTGGTGTCACCTTTATATTGCACTTCATAATTTCAAACCTCCTGAAGTTCTTAAATCTTTGTCTTTAAAGTGCTGTGTGAATAACTAATTCAATTAATTAAACCACCTAATATAAAAATCGGGTTTTCCTTAAATTTGAAAGGCTGTTTCCTAGTCCTTCTTTCATTACAGGAGAGGAGAAGAAGAATAAATGTAGAGATGTGTAATTAGAAGGGCCTTGACTTGCTTGGCTGAAGACAAGCCCTAGTGTTAAAGATGTTTCGGGGTCTATAAAGACATTTCCTCTGCATTGCCTTGCAAAATGGAGTCATCTGTCATGTTCTGCAAGGCAGCCAAATCTAAAATGCTTGGTGGGGGGCATGGCTGCTGGACCCCTTCCAACAGTCAGAGCAGAGAATTGCAAACCACAAATTAAGCAAATTAACCTGGTGGTTACAAGTCATGGCTAAAGCAGGACACATCCAGTGGAAATTTTTTCCACTATTCATCTCTGAATTTATATCTAAATTCTCTGCTAATTCTCTAATGCCTACTCATGGCAATGTTTCTTTACTTTTATTTCTGTGTATTGTACATTTGCAAGTGCACACATTACTCTTTCCTTCTTTGTTTTTCCTCTCTCTCTACGGTGTCACTATACCAGAGGGAGTGATCTTGGCCTAATCAAAGCGTATAAATAATCCAAAGAGGGGAAAGAAGTTGAAAATTAGTACAGAAACTATCTCTTCAGCAATTAGTGATGTGTGAATGGATTTCAGGTACCTTGACAGTGTCTAGCTAAACCCTTAAGCTGTCTAGAGATGCTAGAGAGTGTGTAAGGATGCTTTTCTTAGTTATATGCGTCCATTAAAGTTGAGAGGAAGGGTGTGTATTAATAACGAAAATGGCTTTAAAATCCATTTTGCACATTTAACAAGTAAAGAGCTGTCAAACTATTGTCAAATTATACTAAGGCAGCAGTTGGTGATAGCAACAGGTGGGCTGAGCTCAGCAAGGACTATTTCTGCTCTCCTCTGCCTCATTCCTGACACAGGAGACATTCGGGATGAAGCCTGAGAGTCTCTGCAGGTTGTGGGACAGTGACCATGGCCAGCATGGACACTGGGGAGAGGCAGCAGAGGAGCTCAGGCATTGCTAAAGTTTTTAACAGCCAGCCTAGGAATGATGTGTTTTTGACAGCCACTTCTACTGAATCAACTAAGCTAACATCGACCTGAATTAACTATTTGGGTGGGTTTCTTTAAATTCATAAACATGAATGCAACTATGTCTTGAATGAGAAAATTGCTGCTTTAGAGAGAGACGAGTACAGTGTGATGTGTGTAATCCGAGACAACAAAACATAGTGTTTGAGGAAGTTAATGATTAGGTAAAAAAACATTTTCATTTGCTTGATGCCTTGGAAGTCTGAGTCGTGAAGATCTCTGCACTGCCCAAATTGAGGCGATGCTCTCTAAATGACTGATGGCTCCTGTTAAAAGATGGCTTGGTTAAATGGCTAACGTTGGAGGGTATGAATCCCCCCTTGCTGCACACAGAAACGGATTGCTGCCTGATCCAGCTAAGCAGTAAGGCATGGGGACAGATGACATGTTTGAAGTGAAGTGTTGGTCCAGATGACTGAGTCAGCTTGCTTGAGATAAGTCTGCAGAGACACACTCCTATGGTCTTTTGAATGCAAAGCCCCTAGAAAGTTATACTTCACTTCCTCTGATTTCCTTTTCCCTGGCATTTCACTGTTGTTTCTTTCCACTTTTGCTGTTATTCTGACCTGCCATCTGCAGATTTCCTGAACCTTGAGCAGTAGCTGTGACTTTGCTGTGAGAACTCAGAAACTCATTAACAGAAGGACTTGGCTTTAAGCAAATGTCACATCACATTAGTGTAACTCTCAGGCACTAGCTAGCTCTTAGCTTGGCCCATTCATTTGGGCAGAGTTCAGAATGCCTCCTTGCTGTATCATAGAGATATTCTGATGATGCTGATTACGTTTGTCTCCATCTGTTTTGATTGATAACTCAGTCAATTATTAGCATTCTGAACACAGCAGGAGCTTTTCTCAGCTCTTGTCAGCATAAGAGGACAGTGGTGAGGAGGAAGGGAATTTGTAAGCAGTATCCCAGGGAAAATAACCTACAGGGTCAGAAAGTATTAACAAGAGAAGTGCTACTGTAATTAGATGCTGTGCATGTGTACGGTACACACGTCCTTGCATTATGCTCTTCTTGGGGTGCAGCCCTGGGATCTCACAATAACCAAGATGAAGATATCTAAGGTTTCCCAGCAGCCTTCCAGAGTGTAACTTGCATCTGCCTTTGCAGGTGAAAGGAAAGGTAGCACTGGGCTTAGGATTCAGCAGCTATATATAGATATATGTATGTATGTGTATATATATGTATATATGATGAGAATGCCATTGAAATGGCTCTTCCTGGGCTAACTAAATGATGATAATTCATCATTTATTACAAGGACTGCAGAAATAGCACAGAATATTAGTTTGCAGCGCTCTGTAGCATTACCCTCAGAGCTCATCAGAAGGGTATATCTTAAAATGCTACAACAGCAGAAGGGGGATGAAGCTGATTTTAGGCCTCCCCAGTGCACTAACAGGTACATTGGTTCAACAGTGCTTGACCTACTTTGAAGCCTGCATCTGCCTACACAGCCTCTTCTTCCTCCACAACTTACACTGGAGGCTGTATCCAACCCCAATGCCAACACTCTGGCAAACATCTATTCCATCAGAGTGTCAAAAGAGCATTAAAGTCATTGTGGCTGAAAACTGAAAAGCAAAGAAACTTTATTGTGGTTGATGTATGACTCAAGGAGTCTGAATTTCGAAGCATGCTAATGCCTTTCCATAATCTAGATGTTTCCTTTGGGCTGGGAGCACAACCAAAAATGTCCCCAAGTTCCAAGCATGGGAATAACTGAGAAAAATTTAAAAGCTGGTTGAGTACATAAATAGGTAGGTAGAAAATGTAGCTCTTGATCCTGGACCACAAGCAGTAGATTAAGTAGTGAGTGTGTGTTCTTGGCTATAGCTGTCATGCACAGTGAGCAAATAGAAAATGAAAGCAGTAGGGTGAGCTTTTCTGAGGATTTGAGCAATTACAGAATACTGAGATTATTCCTAAAAGAGAGCTTAAATTTTATGTTATAATTTTCTCCCCTGACTGGACTAAGGTCTGCTGCTTTTTATGAAAATCATGGGCCTGGTTGTGTCATTGAATGGGCATGGTCATCTGGGAATGAATGCAGCTCATTTTACCTGCTTACTGACTGGCATGGTCACAGAGACAAGGTCTGTGTCCTGCCTCAGGGAGCAGAAACTGATCTCTTGTGTATGGCAAACCATGGAGAACGGGGAAGCCAAATCACCAAGGAAAATGAGATGTGCCTTATGGAGATGTGGCCACAGAGCTTCCTCCCAGCACAGCTCAGCAACTCCAGAATGAGCCAAACACAGCTCAGTGTGTGTAATTCACACAGCTCCTGGGCCTCACACTCTGCCTCTGCTTCCACGTTCCTCAGTGTCCTCCTGAAGGCAAAACTGGGCTCAGCCTGGAGCACAGACTCTGCCTCTCATTTGCCATGAGATGTAAATCTCTGAGGCTGGAGTTTATGTTCACTGCTAATTCAAATCTTGGCACCTCTGGGAAACACAGATCTCATTTGAACATCTAAAGCTCACTGACAAGGGTACTGCTAAAATCCATAGCTGGTTTCGTGGGGTGCAATAGGATTTAAATCTGCAAACAGTCTGGTCTGCACAGGGGCTGGTTTGAAATCTCTTGACCAAATGCAATTGACTATTTTTTTCATACAGCACTTGTTTGCTCTTTTTTTCACATATAACTTTGCTCATATCCGGCTGGTGTCAGTGATAGTGATGAAAAGACATAAAATTGTAACTTCCCTGTAAATTACAGGACTTGCATGATAAGGGCAAACCCAAATGAGGGTGATGTCTGAGGTATTGATGGACCTCTCCTGTTACTAACTGGATTATGTCTGGTGGGCTGGCAGCCTGAAGTTAATGGAAGGGGAATGAGGACCTAACCATAAACAAGCTTACTTGAGGAGAGGGAGTGAGAGTGTTTGACACTGGACTGAATTTTAGGGGTCTCAGGTGACAATTTGAATGAGTCATTGATGTGCTTTTCCACTAGGGAAATTCATTCAGTCCACTATCAATTTCCCCTGACACTCACAACCCTCACAGGGTTTCTGGTGTTGGTTATTTGTTATCCAGCAAAAAGAATTTGATTTTCATACTCCTTAAGTGGAACAAAGTTGGAGAAACGAGTAAGACAAACAAGGTCATCTCCTGTGCATGGTTTTGTAAGTTAGATTCCATTTCATGCACTCAAAAAAAAAAGTAATAGCTGGTTTTCTTATTTCTTTGCAGCTTTACTTTGCCTCAAAGTGATGTGTGGGCTTATTATTTTTTTAAGTCAATCTAAAAGACAGACAATAGGTGAAGCAAGAAAAATGGACAGTTCCTTTCAGAGGGGGGCATTAATCTCACAGTAGAGGATTGGTGACTTCTGCTGGGCTTCCAGCTCCACAGTTCAGTATTGATATGTATTTTGGGGGCCATTAACACCATTGTTAAATAGCTGGTACTGAGGCTTTTCCAAATTGAAAATCTCATGTGCCAGAGCAGGAGCTGAGTGGTGCTGTGCTCGGAGGTGGGGAGGCTGGCTCCAAACCTGGTGCAATATTGTGTCAGACTTTCCGGGCACCTTTTGCATAACAACTTACTCAAAAGGTACTGAAAGAAATAAATGTGTCCCAAAGAAACCTTAACACAAAAATATCAGGCTCATCTGTGTGAGATATTGAGGGGAATCACTTCTTCAGGTGAACCAAAGGATGTTAAAGCCGTGCATCTACTCTGGAGAGACTGTGAGAAAAGTATCTACATTTAGAAGATGCTTTTAAACCCACAAAAAGTGCTCCTGAAATATCCTTGAAGTGCAGCATGGTAAAGATTTAGAAGGAAACAGCTGCCATCTGCAATGTTTTTGGATGAGAAGTAAAACAGGATAATGATTCCTCCTGAAATGTCAGGAAAATTTTTAAGCAAAAGTTTCTTTTAAGGTTGAGTATCAGACTTGATGCTTTTTTATGACAACCTCAGCTTTGTGAACCACTACATAAGATCAATGTAGATGAAGACGTACAGCTGAGACTTCTATGAGAGTTTGTGTTCATTTTAACTTCTAATTTTTCTTCTATGAAACTCTGTTTGTCAAACAGGATTTAAATAAGAATTCAGGACATCAAATAACAGATGGCAAACACTAGGATATTAAAAGTAAAAAGCCCTATTACATTTCAGTTCATATTTCAGTGGAGAATCTTTAATTTTCATGTTCAGTAAGACATTGCCTGACCTATGCCTTGTACAGATCCATGAAATGTAATCAAAGCAAGGCTTCTCTTGGCATCTCTGGTTGTTCTCTGACTGTGCAGGGATACCTGTTTGTACTGGATCAATCTCAGTCAAAAAATAATCTTTGCTACACTTTTGCTGGTAGAAGACCAATAATATCCCGGAACAATGCCTCATAAAGTAAGAGAAGGATGTTTTTTTCTGTGTATCCTGTTATGTCTTTTCTGTACCTTGCAAAACATGAATGGTATCTGAGATAGTGAACAGTGGCATTTAAGTGTCGGTGCTCTCAAGAGAAATGCAAAGTGATGCATTTGGTACCTCAGTTTCTCAGGCTGTCTTTTCACTTACCATTACTAGGAAACTGTCTTCAGTCTTCCAAATAAGCAAATTACTTTAATCTGAAAAGGTGCCAGGTAGTATTAGGCTTTTCTTAGGAATTAATCTAGGCAAAAGGAAGGCTGGCCCTCTAGGCAAGGGAGTTTTGTATCTATAAACTACTGCTCCTCATTCTGTGTGGAGCACTAGAAAATTAGTATATTGCTGATAGCTTTATATTTTCATTTGCCTACTCAGCAGTTACATTCCAGTAGCTTCCCCAAATTGGATATTAATGATTCACACTCTGCAATTTGTGTATCCATGAAGTGGAATTGCATAATCTAAAAAACCAAAGACCATACCTAGGCACTAACAAGATCTTCCTCTTGATTTAGTGGCTGATCCTCCATTCAGCCTGATTTAATGGCAGTCAATGAATTAGCAAGTTCCTTTGCACTCTCAGCCTGAAGGAGGGGCCCCCTAAGAGCCCTGAGTGGTGGAGGAGCTTCCCGGAAAGGAGCAAGCTGAACTTTGTGTCTTGAGGCTCCAGAAAGCATTAACCCTTTTTGGAGCACCCCGTGGTGATAAGCAGGAGCTGTGGTGTGCTGGAGAGAGAGCTGGGAGCAGTGACACAAGGATGTGGGCACAGATGGTGGTGACAAAGCTCTAGTGGTTACTTCTGCATGGGGCACTGCAGGAGCAACAGGATCCATTCTCCTAGCTCCCCTGGGAAATGTGTTTAACTGTTTTCCTGTGTCATTCTCCAAGTGGAAATCTTGTTTCCTCCTGGTGCTAAGTAATGTGCAAAGGTGTTCTTTTACTGCTTTTTTTTTTAGCAGGTTCTAAGTGCAGCAGCTCATTTTCCCTCTTGGTTCAAATGAGCTCAGTTTTCTACTTCTGGGTGTCTTCACTTCCAGGATATCCACTGCTAATGTAAAAGCTGACCTCCCAACACTGAGATTCAGCTCTTGCCTAGGAGGGCAGAGTTTGAATTGAGAAGGATAATTATGCACTGCTGTATTCCCTTGCCTTATTCCACATGCCGTAAGAAATTGTGCAAGGATGAAGCAGCAGCCATGAACTGCTGATATTACCATTAGTTATACAGTCATGAAAACAAAGAGCCCTTGCAGATAGCTCTGTTGTTGATTCGTGAGCCTTGGTCACCCCTGGGCCTGGGATTGTGCCTTTGTTCCTTACCTGTGATCCCCTGTTCCTCTCCCTCAGCTCAGCACTACAACAAATTAGACAAAAATTATCTCTATGTTTGCACAGCTTGTGCTGAATCCTTAGTGTGCAGGAGGATCTAGATCATTGCTGGAACAAGATACAAGCTGATAATAATCCCTGCTATTAGTCCATTTAAAATGGGTCAAAAAGATGACCTAATTGTGGTAATTGCCTTCTGGCATTGCTTGTGCAGCAAACCTTTTGGCTCCATGTGTAGGCCTGTGCCCAACTGTAGGCAGTCCTGTCTCTAATATCTGAGCTCAAAGATTAAACTTCCACTCCACAGAGCTGCCATCTGCTGCAGCTTTTGTGCAGCCCCTGAAGAACCTTGACCACTGACTTTACACACAGCACTGGTATTGTCTCTGTGCTTTTCCATGCCACCTTACTGGGATGACTTGCTCTGACTAGAACAGACTGAATAAACCAAAATACATAAAACAGTCTAGTAGGTGAACATAGGTGTTAACTAGCTTGTTTAGCCCCTGCCTTGAGGCAGCATAAAGTAAAAACTGAAAGAGTTTTCAAAAGATATGTTTGCCTTTGGAATGGCTAAGTACAAGTTCTGCATAGTGGCACTGATTGAGTGTTTCAGGCTTGATGCTGTCACCTGCAGCCATTGAGTGTGTGACACTACTGTATCGATGCTGCCATTGAATTGAGAGGCCATCATTTCCCTGAGTTCCTATGGTTTCAAGATTTGTGATAAGAAGACAGGATGGCACTATTTGAGCTGAGCCCAAAAGAGCCCAGGCTACATTTGCACTCTCTTGTGCACATTTTTGTTTGCTTTGCTTTGCTGGGGGAGAGACATGCCTGTATGCATCCTGTTACAGGAATTCTGGACTGCTCCCATCTCCAACAGAGCTGAAATGCAGCGTTTTAGCAGACTGTGATAAATTACATATTGTCATTTTAATTAATTTCATTCACTGCTTGGAGACATTTAAACTTGGAATCCTTGTGGGCATGAAGGCAGCCTTCCATCAGTCCTACAGCCCAGCACCAGGAGCTCTCTGGTGTCGCGGGCCGGCTATTTCATGTGGTGCCCAGGATAGCGGTGCCGGTCCGGACAGCAACTCCCTCTCAGGGAAACCTCCGTGCGAGCATCAGAATACCAGGTAGACCGTAGGCGAAAGGAGGACTCAGGAGGCTGAGAACTGATCCTACTCTGAACAGGTTTATTGAACCGTGCTCTGAACTGTGAACAGCCCGAACAGAAAAGGACGCTGGGCGGTCCCAGTCGCCTCCTTTTATGAGGGGGTGGGTCAAAAATTGTTGCAACCAGATAACCATTCGCGGTAGAGCACTCAGAGAACAGACATGACAGTGAACCAATCAGTACATAGGTACCAACCACCCCATAATGGGGAACCGATGAACCATCGAACATAACAGAATCTTCTGGAAAAGGGGGTGTGGCCTGAGCCCAAGGGTCAGCCCCGAGGGGGCATGGCCTGAGCCCAAGGGTCAGCCCCGAGGGGGCATGGCCTGGGGTGGTACCAAGGGGCGTGGCTTAGAATTCTGACTCACCCTCAAGGGGTGTGGCCTGATAAGGAGGCGGAGCCTCCCAGGAGGCGTGGTCCTCCTCCTCGTGGGCAGAGTCACCCTCCGAGGGGGCGGGGTCTGCTCCCATCTCCATCGCCTCATACGGAGACTCTTCCTCCCCTGGCCCTTCCCACCTGGGATCCCTGGAACCGCCCGCTACACCTCCCCTTTCTCTTTTAAATAAAGATGAAATCTTGGAACTTATAGAGGACTTAAAAGCGGAGAAGAAACCAAGCATTAAACATATAACTAACATAATCCAAAGAAAGTCTTTTACAATTGCCGCCCCAAGTCCGGTCAGTCCATTCTTGTCCAGGGTGTGGTGGACAACTCCTCCTGCCGCTCTGGCCAGGCTTCCCGCTATGTTGACGACTGAATGGTACGTGTCGTTCAAAGCTTGTGTGAACCAGCCCTCAGTCTCAAATGTGACGTTTTTGATCAATGTTCTTATTTCTTTCAGGTGGGCATGGATGCTTTTAGCTTTCGAGGATAGGTTAAAGCACCAAATCCCCTCAAGCTCTTCACATCCATGCCCTATTGATAACAAGATGTAGTCGATGGCTGCCCGGTTTTGCAGGGTAGCCTTTCTCGTCACCTGTTCCTCGCTCAGGAGGTCACTGAGCACCTCAGAAGTGGCCTTTGCCTGTGCCCGGACCCAGCACTCAACGTGGCCCAATTCGCTGAGTGCTTTTGCTGCGGCTACCCAAGGAAGGAAAACTGAGGCCACAATTCTTTTGGATGTTACCCAATGATAAATTTCTACAGAACAATTGGGGTCCTGATCATCTGCTCGCTTTGTTCTTTTTGGATTGGCCAGCCAAATTGATTCTTTTGAGGCGTTCCGGGTGGCCAGGGTGAGGCGCCCCAGCGAGCAGGGACCTCCTAACAGCCTGGCGGGGATACCAGCCCATGCCCTGTCTCCACACAGCAGGAACATGACTTTCGGCAGTTCTTTTGCTGTGGAATACCAATAATCGNCGGCAGTTCTTTTGCTGTGGAATACCAATAATCGTGGTCACCAGAGGAGGGAGCCTGAATGTGAGTGATATCTCCGCACCACTGGGCCGCCTGGAGCTCTGTTCTGGCTTGTCTTATTTGGTGGTAGCTGCCCCGCTTCCCCAGTGGCACGCTCTCAGGGTCAAAGTGAATGCAATACTTCGCCCTCGATGATCCCAAGATCTCCAGCTCCTCTGGATCCACTGGCAAGGGAGGCAGATCTTTCACCCAATCTATCCAGACCATCAGAGGGTTTACCAGGGGTGCCTGGACAGCCGGGAAGGCAACCCATGCCTCTGACGATCTGGAAAGATCGTACAGGGCATGAGGGTACTCTTCTGGTGTCAAAGGAACTCCTACCAGGCTTGATGCGAGGGGGTTGTCAGCGTGAGGTGACGAGAAACACATCTCATCTTGACCGAGGGCTTTGGCCAGCGTGGTCCACACGTTTGCTTTGGGTTGTGGGACGATCCACTGATGCGTCAATGACAGCAGCATCAGGGTGGTCAGGAGGGAAAGCACGCAGGACCAACCGGAGAATGGTGCCATGGGGCTGAGTCTAAAAGATAAGCAAATCATTTTAACAAGTCTGCCTGCCTGAGCCGCCGGG
>VWZT01009003.1:8205-22346 GCA_013397055.1 Pachycephala philippinensis
TGCCTCTGGACCATTATCAATACCCATGTTATCCTCTGTTTAACCTAATGTTCTGGGTACAGAGAGGGAAGCTGGGGTTTAAGCATTGTTCCAAACCATCCACATCATATTTTCAGCAGGAAAAGTCAAGTGCCGGAACCTGGAAGTTGGCCACTTTGTCTTGCTTGCTCCAGCGGAGGGACTGTCAGTATCAGACCTGCAGACACTGTCCCCTGTGCCCTGCCAGTCCTCCATCCTGTTCCTCTGGGCGTGGTGCTGAAGAGACTGCCTTGAGGTGTAGCTAAGCCCTACAAGGCTGGGTGGTGCAGCTCTGGCACCCTGGTGGGACTGGTTTTCCCCCCAATGTGGCAAGACCATCAGGAGTGGCAGAACTAATAGCAGCTGTGTCCAGTGGGAAAACCACACAGGGTGCTGTCTTTGAGATCAGTTTTTGTTTGTTCAGTGGGAAATGTCCTTGTTGTGGGGAGAGCACTCTCTCTTTTGGTGTCCTCTTTTATCAATATTGTTGTGTTTATTGCAAGGATTTTTTTCAGGAAAATTGTGATTCCCACTTGTGGTGTCTCCCAGTATTTCCTCTGTTGGAGGGGCATGGGGGAACAGGGGCAGTTTAAGTAGGGTTAATTTTCCTGCTGGGTTTTAAACCAGCACACCTAATCTGTTGCATTTAAAAGCAGCATTGATGACACATAGCAGTAACATTGCAATGTGACTGCCTGTTCTAGAAATAGACCAAATCATAGAAGAATCACAAAATCAGAGAACAGTTTGGGAAAGGGACCTTCAAAATCCATCCAGTCCAATCCACCTGCAATGAACAGGGACATCTCCCACTAGATCAGATTGTTCAAAGCCCTGTCTGACTTGACCTTGAATATTTCCAGGATGTCACATTGCTGGAAAACCTGTTTCAGTGTTTTCCCACTCTCATTGTAAAAAATGCCTTTCTTATATCTAGTTTAATCTACCCTCTTTTAGCTTAAAATAATTACCCCTTACAGTATCCTGTTCAGCCTAAAACGTATGTCCTCATATTTCTTAGAAGTCTCCTCTAAGTACTGAAATGCTAGTGAGGTCTTCCTGAAAGTACCTCTTCTCCAGGCTGAACAACCCCAACTCTCTCAGTCTGTCTTCTTAGATATGCTCCAGTCCTGTGATCACCTTTGTGGCCCTCCTCATGACTTGCTTCAACAGGGCCATGTCCTTCTTGAGCTGACGACCCCACAACTGGACACTATACTCCAGATAGAATCTCAAGGAGTGGAACAGAAGGGCAGAATCACCTCCGTCAACCCCACTTCTTCAGTGCATCCCTCTGGATGGCATCCTGCCCCTCAGGTGTAGACCCCAACACTCATCTTGGTGTCTACTAGAAATTTGTTGAGGGTGTACTTGATCCCATCATCTATGTCACTGATAATGTTATGAAACAGTACTGCATGGTATTTATCGTTGCATGGTATTGTTAACCTAAATGCTTTAACTGGTAAGAAGTTGCAAATAGTTGAATGTCACGGATAACATAGCTGAAAGTTAAGAGGTGTCTGAGAAAACAGAGTGTAAAAGCACTTGACTTTCTTACTGTAAAAGGTTTCAAAAAGCTGCATTCACAGGGAAAAGGAATAGAAAACCAAAAGCCGGAAAAACAAGTCTACAGCTCTTTTTAGACTTCTACCAACTCTTCTGGGGAGACTGCCACTGTTGTTTTTGTTAGCTACTGATTTAACTTAGCTGGTGGTTCTCTGCAAATCTGTATGTGAGGCTTGAGGCTAAAAGGCACTGTAGGCACACAGGAAAAGTAGTTCAGAGCAATAATATGGGCCAGGGAAAGATGTAGTTGCACTTGACGGTAAACTGGTAGACATTCCTCGTGAAGAGTGGCTGTCTCCGTAGAGGCAAGAACACATGAAATTTAGGATGCTGTGACAGAGGAGATCTGAGTTGATTTACTTTCTTTGACCGTGAAACCAATGCATCTAAGAAAATGAATTTGGAAGGATTTATCTACGGTGTGTGGTTTGGGGTCTGAAATATGTCATCAGACATTTGCACATTGGGACCCCTATTTAACATTTACTTAATATCTGCTAAAATGACTCAGTCAAATGCAAAAGTTTAATTTTACTGACAAATGTTCATTCACTGAACACAGCTGTGGTTTGTCTTGCACTTCACAGCTAACACAGCTACTTATATATACCTGCACAAGTTATTAAACAGAAAGACTAAATGAAATTGTATACAAATTACAAAATAAGACAGATATAAGGAGCAGCAAACTTGTAGATTCAGGAACATACAAGCATATTTCTATCTTATGCCACTTAGATTAAGAACTGAATTGTTTCTATCATTTCTATTTTAGGTAAATTATGGGAGAAGTGAAGAAGTGAGAAAGGCAAGAGCTAGGGAATAAAATACATAGTGCATGAATAAATGTATTAAGCATCAAAAATAGTCTGCATACTAGCACGTTTTCACAACATAAAAGATACTTCTATGTTTCATGTGGATGAGGATTTAGAAAAGAAAAATAAGGTTCTGGCTGAATTATTTTCAGTGCATTTTCTTAAGTACAGTCCTGACTTCAAAATATTCTAATTCTCCCAATAAATGCTGACATCCACAACACTGAACAAACTTTCTTGTAAAAGACATGACCTTATATTCTAAGTTATTGCAGAAGCAAATGCATTCACAATAGGAATTTTATGGAAAGTTGTGGTATCTGACCAATTTTTGTAACAATGCACCTAGATAATTCCTCTTATTTCCTTCTGTGTCATCCTTTCTCCTCCATTTTACCACAGCCTAAAAGAAATTTTTGTGCACTTCTTTATCTGCCTGTAGGTGTCTGTGTCTTTCATGCAGACCGAAACAAAATTTTAAGAAGTTTGCAGATACGGATTTATTTGTTTTGAATGCGAAGCTTTCCTCTACAGCAGATTTCACTTGTCTCCATGACTCCTGAAGATTCCATTAACTCTGCTGTGGTTCTTGCTCTAGGCTCTGAAGGGGAATGGGAATGAGGTAGGATTGCAGAGGAGTATGTAATAAATGTCAGGATACGTATTTGATAAACTGTGGCCTTTTTGTTTATTTATTATTTACAAAGCCTTGCACAGAGAGATCACATTTCTTTGCATCTGCTGGCAGTTTTAACCTTTTGAGAGGTACAGAAAAGATTTTGTAATGGTACTAAAAGATAGTAAATTGACATTTTAATTTTCCCAACAAGAATGGGAATTTCACATGTTGGGTTGTGTAGGAAACATTAATAATGGACCATGGTGCATCTGAATACTAATAATTGCTGTAAACTTGAGAGGCAAATAGCAACATACTAATCACATATGATATCATGCCAAAAGAATGGGTACTGTATTAGTCCTTTTAATACTCTTACAAAAAATTCTGTTAAGAATTTGATTGGAGACAGTCAGGAAATTTCTAATTCCTTTGCATGAGCTTCAATTTATCTCCCACATTGGTTGATTACATGAAATAAATCTAAAGGATCTCTAAAGGAAATAAGCAGGGAAGGGCAGGTGAACCAGAATTCACCCATCAGTTATTTCCAGTGTTGATTGCTGAGTGAACAAACTGTGTCATGAGGAAATATCTACATGCACTTTGCCATCCAGGTTAATAGGATTATGTTTTGGTTTTGATCCTAACAGCAAAGTACAGTAACATGAGAGAATTCTAATTCTACAAGAGATTGAAGTGGAGGATCTACATCAGTGATAAACACAGCAGGAAAAAATTGCAGGTAAAGGACAACACTTTCTTTCCCCTGCAGAGAATCCAGGCAGCTTGAACTTACCTGAGACAACAAGCACATGTAACTTTTCAACAGAAATTGTCAGACCTGGAACTCAGGTGGATTTAAGTGCATTAATCAGAGTAGAAGGCCTTTTGATCAATGTCCAATGTATTTGCTTGGAAGAGCTGTCCTGAGTAATTTGTAATAATCACTGAATTTTGGCACCTGCAAAGTCAGGCTTTTTACCAGTTCTAGTTGGATTTAGGCTGTTATGTTGGTACCATGAGCAACAGAAATGTTGTCAGGGATAGGTACCGCACAAAACCAGGAGGGTGCTGCTGTGTTGGAGCCATGGAGCAGGTGTTGAGTGTGGCAGCAGAGCAGGCAGGAAGACAGGGTGCAGCCCAACAGTGCTGGGAACAGGGGACAGCAGAGAGCAGTGACAGCAGTCAGGGACAGCCAGCAGGAACAATATCACCAGACAGGCTCTTGGTGGGTTTTAACTCTACTAACAGTGTAGAAAAGCTAGAAGAAGTAAAAGGCAAAGATTACAGCTTGCTCAGCCTCTGAACCCCCAGTGTCAGCCCATAGAGAAAACGGCTCTTTCTAGTATTTGTACACTGGAACATGAAACTGTCTGTGGTAATGTCAGCCCTTACCCTGGCCCACTCTTTTCCCAAACTTTTTTCCATGTTGAATTCTGCTTGCTTTCTATGAAGTGAAATGATACAAGAAGCAAGTTAGCCCTTAACCTTCAATTGTAGTGTGACATCTTCCCTAATATCTAAAAGGATTGCAATGGCACTAATACACAGAGAACTTTCCTTTTTACATATAGTATTGTGCATAAAAGTAACTTTTCATAAATTCACATCTACCATGTAAGGTTTTAGCATGATTCAAATATAATACACAGAGTTATAATTATCTAATACATGACTTTTGTATGCTGTCCAGCTACATTTTATTCTGAAAGGGATGAAATGTCTAAAAGGCAATAGCTTAGTGGGGAAGATTAGTGATTTCAGGGAGATGTGTTGCAGGTTTGGTTTAATGTTTCTATTTTATTAGACATTAATTGATTTCCATACCCTTTTTGACGCTTAGAATCATAATTGTCTCTTTTAAAGCAGTACTATGCCAATTCCTCTATTGAGGTATTAAAAAAATATAAGTTATAAACAAAGGAAGTAGAATGTTAAAAAAAATGGATTTTCAGGCTGTTTAGGCCATTAGTAGTTTTGCTGCAATCAAAAAGTAAGGACACAAGAACCTAAACCAGCTTCATTCTTAAATCCAAGTAAAGGAATACATACTATGGATTCTTTTCCTTCATCTAAAAAACTGTACAAAGGTGCCTTCACAGTCCTGTCCTCCTCTCCTAAAAGCAACACAACCTCTCAGAATCACAGAATATGCTGAGTTGGAAGGGACATATCAGGATCATTGAGTCCAACTCCTGGCACTGCACAGCACCATCCCTAAGTGTCACACCACGTGCCTGAGAGCATTGTCCAAATGCTTCTTGAACTCTCAGGCTTGGTGCTNATTTGGTCTATTATAAAATGGATTATTTATTTATAGACACAAAACTAACAGACATAATACTTAAAACAGACTATTACTACACAGGGATAAGACAAAAAAAGGGATACTAGTATTATATACACCGAGTTAAAGGTACCATTAAATTTACAGCTAGCTAAGAAATAGTATAACTTAGGATTCAATGTTTCTTACCATCCAATCTTGATGGAGTACACGTCAAAAAATCCTCTCTCTCAACTCCCAGGAAATTAACTTGAAGTTGTGTGCAAGCTCCAAGGAGAAATCTCCTCACACGTTTTCCAAGGAGTAAGAGACTTCTGCCTCTGCGATAACCTGTAGTTCTTTTATAGTGTAAAAACAGGCCTTTTGGTCACCTGTGTTTGTTTAACTCTTCCCACATCTGTTAAGCTGGCAGACTTTTGGTGCCAGGAGAGGATACCTGCTGGACCTTGTCCGCCTGGGTTATCTCTCTCATCTGCACCGGCCATGTGTGGTGGGAGAGGGGTGATATGCCCTGCCACAGTGCTGTGACTACTTCTCATTTTATAACATTCTTTTCTGTGAATCTATTACCTTCTAACTTTGACGAATTCATGCTCTTCTCTCTTGTCAGTACTTTGAAGACTGTTTTACAGCATGTAGAGAGGGAACATGCTCTATCCTTTATCTATGTTTTTGTCCCCTCACTCTGCTTTTGTGAAAAAAGGATTAGGATTTGCCATGGAAAGAATTTCTATTTCCAAAAAAAACAAAGTACCTCAAAAAAGTATTCTGCTCTTATATCTGAAACACTGAGCATGGAAACAACAACATGAAAATTGATTTATCATGGAAGGAACAATAACACAGTGATTGCATGAGAAAAGGAGAATAATCTAATGCAATAAATATCAGTGTAACATGGCAAGATGAAACTGCACAAGTCTCACTCCAGCAGAGTCTGAGTAAGGAAGTTGTTGATCATGGCTGGACAGCACCCCTGCTGTTACTGGGATTGTTCTAAACATTTTTGGTTAAAATGCTGCTGTATTTGGCAGTTTATATAATTTGAACTTGTAGCTCAAATGTTATTTCAAAACCCAAGATCTGCAGACCTTACTCAGGCAAAAACACTGTCTACCAAAACATCTACCTGTCAAAACACCTGAAATTTGACCACAAAATGTAGTAACAAAGAGTTTGCGTAAAAATGAGTTTTAAGACGAGAACTACGTTAATTTACTAAGTGCTCTTTAGTTGCTTGGCTAAATGAAATAACTAGAAATATTATTCTAGCTCTCAAAACAGAAGTCTGATGACCATAAACTAATTCCTGTTGTTAGATTCTGCTATGGGCAACTGTGGGGAGTTCTACTAAAACAGGTGGTCTAGGACTCAATAAAGTCAAACGAGACAATATTACATCTGAGAGCCATTTATTGGCAACAAAGCAGCAGAAAGGACAGAAAAGGAGGAAGAAAGATGGAAAAGGATGGGGGAGGGGGGGAGCGGAGAGAGCGAGAGAGCGAGAGCGGACACAGAGAGAAAAAGCGGGCGTTAGCACCAGGGGGTCGGGGAGTGCCCTCAGTGTCCAAGTGGCAGGGGTGTATGCACTCTGCCTGCCGGGCAGCCTGCGCAGCTCTCGGAGAGGCACAGCTCCCGCGGCGAGGGCGGCCGGACACGAGGTGAGGGGGTGGCCGCTCTGGCAGGAGGTGCAGAACCCTGGACAGGGTAGCGGCGGTGACCGCGGCGGCAGGCTGGATAGGCGAAGCAAGGTTAGAGGCAGGCAGGAACGCAGGGACAAAGCGGGCAGGGCGTCGGACAGGAACACAGGGAGGCAGGACAGGTGGCGGCTGGGACAGGCGAAGGGGTAGGGCAGGACACAGGCTATACACAAGGCTCGGAGGTCAGCCGGTGTCCAGCCGAGCGCCCAGCGAGAGGGAGGGAGAGCAAGGGCCAGCGAGGGCAGAAGAGCCATAAAGCAGGCTGGAGCCAGGGCAAAAAGGACAAGAACAGGCTAGAGCCAGGGCAAGAAACACACAGCTTACTCAAGCCACAGCAATGTGTCCACAAAGACCGATAGATTTTGTGACTCAATTACTTTTATGCCCCCCGGCTCCTCCCAAAGTCTGTCTCCTGACAGGAGACCATTCGCCCAGTCCAGCCTTCCACTACAGTGCATTGGTGGAGACCTTTTTCCATCTGATTGGAGAACCTCTCTGGAGGGTACAGTGTCCTTGGTGGTCACCTGCTGCCTGCCTGTCCCATGTGAGATAAGAAATTGTTGCCAGGCAAAGTCCCCCCAGAGACAAGGCTTTCTCCCATCTACTTCTAGTTGCTTCCTGCAAGTGGCACATGTGCAACGCCTCCACCACATGCCTCTGACAAACAGTGTTGAGACAAAATTAAATTGGCTCCTCGCACCTGTAATACTAATTACCTGACACTTAACATCCAAGTTTAACTGCAAATTATTGCCAGGAAGCCATCTATATCCTGATTCTGGAGTATTAGGTCCAAAGGATGTGCTAATAGAAAATGTCTTGGGAAGGTTTTAAATATATGTAAACACACATATATTGCTACAGGGCTACTAAGCTATCGTAGTGTGTAACTTTCTATAATATGTTTCATTTCAAGATATTACAGTCCCTTTACTCTCAGTCAAGAACAAAACCTTTTTCCCTTTTAAAACAGCCTTTAAATGTCTTAATGTTCAGAATATGCATAATATAAAGCAATGTACCACTTTTCTTTTACCTTTACTGTCTTGTAATGCTCTTCTTTTCTAATATAGTTGGAAATAAAACAGAAAGATGTTGATATTCCCTTATTTTTTGTATCCAAGAGTAGATTGGTCGTTGAGTTTTCCTGCACTGGGATGCATCCTTAGTCTGAAAACAATCTCAGAGTGAGAGTATGTAGTATTCGTATCCCTAAATTATTCCCCCTTTCGTCCTATTACCTGTTTTCACCTAAGTCTGCTATTAGTGGCAATAGTTTACTACCTGAAGGCCTTGCTAGAATTGAGATCCTGTTCCCTCAAATTTTTTGCTAGCTTTCTTTGATGGTTGCAAGGCATTGAAAGAGAGGCTGGAACAATTCAAGAGTATTGGTGCCTGGGCAAATCCACTAACTCTGGCTTTTATAAGTGCATGACCTTTAGTAATTTCTTTAAAACCAGTTAAATGACTGTGTTTCCCCCTTATTTGTACAAGTCTCTGTTCTTCTCTGAATGCCATTTTGATTCTACTTTGTTAGAGGAATGCATGGACAACACTTATCCTGTGAGTCACAAGAAAAATTTATCTCACCTAGGGATATTTTCCATTTAATACATTTGTATTGATTTATTTACGTGTAATAAGAATTTATAGATGCCTTATTCATCTTTCCACCCTGTTTGTTTTATTATTTTGTGGTTTAAAATGTATGTTCAAAATTAGTATGG
Organism: Pachycephala philippinensis; assembly: GCA_013397055.1. Classification (NCBI taxonomy): domain Eukaryota; kingdom Metazoa; phylum Chordata; class Aves; order Passeriformes; genus Pachycephala; species Pachycephala philippinensis. Next base: position 16,947 of record VWZT01009003.1, read on the forward strand.
CAAGTTTCTTTAGCTCAAAGCAAGGAGAGAGTATCCCACCTCTTACTGAGCTGAAATTTGTAACTGCTAAAAATTGACAAAAAATGTTTTCCACTGTATCTGTCAATTGAAATTCAACACTATTTACCTACAAAATGAGTATTATTGATCAGGCATGATGAAAGCTGGTTTTAAATTCTAAATATTTTTTAAAAACAAACTGTGATTCTACAGTTCAGTGGATTTTGATGGAATGTGGAATATGTATATATGTGTATTAAAAAGTCTCTTCTATCATGACCTTATTTTCAGCTCAGCCTAGTCAGTTTGCAAATCCTACTTAATGGAAAAAAGTCATCATGAAATAGTGATGTTAGCAGTTACTGAGGACAACTTCTGTCACAGTTAATAGTAAGTTATCATCCTTCTTCTAAGACTTACCTAGAAATCACGAAAACTCAATGTGGTATTAGTACAGATTTCCTAACAGGTGAATCTAACCTGCCTCATTTGTGTTGAGATACAGTCAGTTCCTTTGCAACAGCTGTGGTCAGTCACACCACGCATCATTCCATGAGCTTCATGGGCACATCATGTTTGCCCATATCCTTCCATGGTAGGGGTTTGTTTGTCAGTCAGAGTGTGCTGCGAGAGCACGGCTCATATCATACTGAGATCACCTTATATAATTTTTCAAAGGTTCTGGAAATCAGATGCCCTCAGCAGCTGGAGAAGGACAAATTTTCTCAAATATTCAAAAAACATGAGAAATATAGACCAGACTGCCTCTCCCTGGTCCCTGGGAAAATTATAGTTTGTCCTCTTGGAGCACATTTTTGAGCACTTGAAAGAGAATGTGACTAGGAGGGCTCAGCATGGATTCATCAAGAATAAATGGTACTGGTCCAATATGATTGTCTTCTAGGCTAACTAGGTGGAATTTGTGGAAGACGAGAAGGCAGTGGATGCCATTTTCCGCAACTTTCACAAGGCTATTGACACTCTCCCGCAATATCCTTGTAGTGTTGTGGTCGGCATAGATGGATGACTGGAAAAGTAAAAAAGGAATGAAACGAGTGCAATAAGAGCTGCTGGAGCATCCTGACTGGTTGGGCTAAGCTGAAGCTGATTATGGATATGTGTGAACTTGGGAATGCTAGTCAGGAATGAATGGGGTTTAGGAAGGCATGGGAAGACCTGGTAAAATAAAAGGAAGTTAGAATATCCTGGATCAGAGATAAAATTTTTGCAAACTTCCAGTTGGTGTAGTATTTTCCATCCTGCTTCAAAATAGGAAAGGAATCAAAATAAGCCCTTGTACTTGAGGTGATTTTTTCTCATTATCCCAAGTAACTGATTCTGCTGGAATGACAGCACTGAGCATTTGACATTGTAGTTGCTTAATTCTGGCAACATATAATGAACCCCAAACTTCCACTGTGCATAACTGTGTTTTATGTCTGTGGGGTAGCTTTTACGGAAAAAATGCCCCAGAACAAATAAATTTGACTTGGCACCACATCTCAATGAAAACAATGGGGTGATTTTTGTAGGGTAGAACTGAAGTAAAATATTGCAAAGAAAACAAGCTTTTCCCCGTACCCTTAGTTATTACAGTGATGAATCCCTAGCAGGATGTGCTATTTTTCAATGCATTACAGAAATTCATACATTTTTCTGAACAGAACTAGAGCCCTTCTTCAGCTCTGCCCTGTCTGTTCATGGGCACACCCAAAGGACCCATGTCCTGGCTTGTCCATAGGGAACTTCGTGATTCCCAGGTGTGGGACTTTCCTCAGTTCTCCCTTGCTTCCCAAACTCAAAGATGTCCATGTGTACTCCTTTTTTTTTTTTGAGATAGTAGATCGCTGCCTCTCAAGCATCACTTTGGAATATCTGCACAAAGTATTGTCATGAATGATACCGAGCAGTTTTCAATACTGATAATTTACAGAAATTATGGTTTCTCCATATCTGGTGCACCATCTGCCACAAGCATCTGTGCATTGCACTTTCTGGCCTATCAATTAATGCTATAATCAAAATAGTGTGAAATGTGGTGAGGAGACAGGGCATCCCCTGCCAGAGAAGTTACAAACAAAAAATACAGCATGGACTAGGCTAGGAGGAAAAATTCTGATTTAAAGTGAATAGGAGGAGTCATTAGAATAAGGGCTCTTTCTTTATTCGTCTGCAGTCTGATTATCAGAAAAATAATCTTTGCCTAATACTGATGAACTTTACAATTAATTTGTAAAAATTACCCTTTTGTACACAGAAGGGGTAATTGCATATAAGAAGCATACAGTTTAGTATGTATTTACCTGTTTTATGCATGTAAATGTACCACTGAGTCAGATTTAAATTTGATTCTATTGATGAAGGAGAATAAACAGCTGAATATCTATCAATCATGGCTTTTAAAAATTGTCTACAGTTGAATGAGACTGCTTTTATGCAGCTGCCTTTAAATATAGCCTGCCTTTTTCTATTATATTACCTTAGTCTCCTAAGATGGCATTACAAAAAGTAATGGTTTCTCTGCCTACTGAACTGCAAGTTCAGCTGTTTTGTAGAACTGCAGAGGAAGGGACAAATTTTAATTATTTGTTCATACACTTAACATGTGCCTTTTACAAATGCCATTTATATGCTGAAATTAGTAGTGGTGATGGAGGGTTTTTTCTGATATTTTTAAAAAACCAGTTATGTGTACTATGTCTTTTGTTTGTTTGTTTGTTTTTGGTTTTGGTTTTTTTGTTGTTTTGTTTATGCATAGCTGTGTAACATTTACCTTTAAAACACTCCAAGCTCCTTGCAATCCTTAATCAAAACATTACAACTTTTTTCTCTCTACTGGGGAGAACATCAGATGATGATAAAGTTACAGGAAAACAAAATATGTTTTTCTATTGCTCATCTTGTCAGAGGAGATTAGGAATATTCTGTTCCATCACTTTCCTAACCCAGTGCCTCTAATTTCACCTCTGGGAACCACAGAACTTGTTAGGATTTACTGCTGTAGGTATAGGAGTAGTGAAATGAAACAAAGGGAAGTGTCCATTTTATGCTATAACCCCAAATAAGAACTGCAAAATAAGTAGATGATTGTTGTTTACAGAAAATGCAGTCTCTGAAAAGGATGACTTGTAGCAAAACCCCAGTTCATTCTATGCCTTGTAAGTTACATCTTCACCTAATGAACTGCAGCTACCTTTTTAACCTTCCAGAAAATATCTTCAAAAAGCCACTTTAGGAAATGATGCTGTACCGACTCAACAGTAACATAAAAAGTGTGTTAAATCTGGCACAAATGTACCATTACCATTCTGTTCAAATTGCTTTTAACTTTTTCATCATTATTTTCATACCTATGAAGGAAGATAAATGCCTTAATCTGCTCAGTGAGACCACTGAACAACAAGTACGCTCATTGCAGTTAATACCATTTGTGCATTTTGCTGGCATTTTGCGCCAGCTTTCATTAATCAGTATAGCCCTCCTAGAAAGTAACCTATCTGTTAATTTTAAAAATAATTACCAACAATCTATACTTGAACATACCTTGTAATATCTCTGCTGCTGGTTTTATCCTTACTTTTGCTTTTTTTTTGGTAAGGTATTATGTACAGAGGCTCAGTCATCTTCTCATGTCTCCAGATCCATCCTATTTTGGTCTGCATTTGTTTATTTTTAACCCATGCCCTTTTCACCCAAAAAAAAGGGAATGTCAAAAGCCAAAAGTTATGTATGTGATACAGGATATGTTTTGTGAAATGGCCTTTGCTATGTGATGCTGGGACATTATTTTTCCTTTTCTATCTAGAGCGATGTCCATTCATGCATAGTCCACCTAATAAGTAAGCTAGCAAATCTGTCAAACAAAGTAATGAAATATAGTGGGGAATTCTTTATTTTTAACTTGCTGCAGGATGACACTGCATTAAGAATCATTCTGTAGGGTCCATGACAATAGTTAATGAGAATAGTTAATGAGAAGGAAATACTTAGGAACTTGCTTTGTGAACTCCAGAGCTGGCATGGAAGAATGGGACTGTATTGTTGAGAAATACTGTCCTTTGAGCATAGGCTACTGCCTTTTAACTGTGTACTGCATTTTCACCAGTTGTTTTGTTTGGAATCTCGGATGTGTTTGTAATTGAAGACTGAAAGAGGGTGCTTCAGAGTGTGCCCCAGATGATGATGAATGGATAGGGAGTGTAGAAGCAGGACTGATAGTCTTAAGTATCTTAAATGTTTATAGAGATTCCTTGTTAAGTTCTCTTGACTCTCCATGGTGCTGTGAACATGAAAACACAGAGTTGTATAACTTCAGATGACAATTTTGGTTTCTATGGGTTTTTTTTATTTTATTATTACATANATACAATTATTTTTTAATACTTTAGAACTATCAGTGAGAGCTAGATCTACAATTAGATATTTTTTAATATGATGGTCAACATGAAAGAAAAGCATTTTTCTTATTTGCTTATAATGGTGTATTTGCCAGCATTGGGGAAAAAAATTGTGTGCTTCCATGGTGTTATGTAGTTATGCTGTTGAGAAAAGAATAACTGAATATAATGAGCTTCATTATTGCAAAATTTTCACTTTACCTTTAGAGTTGACTGGGATTGTCGTTTTGTAGAATGACACTTCCATAATTTTCACTCTGCATGAAGAATGAACAATAAATTATTATTTGTTCATGCTCTTTCTATGAAAATGTAATACTTTAAATTGTTCTTTTATGCCTAAAATGTGTTTCAGTTATTTATAATCTTAGTTTGGGTTTGGTGTTCTAAATTTTTTCCTGTCCCTAGCTCTACAGAATATTTTAGCTGGCTTAATTTTATTAAGCAAATTATAATTGTGAAAACTAGTAATGAACTTCTAATGAGAGTGATTGCTAGTTTTTGTGGAAGTAAGAGAGCTTGTACTGGAGACTGCCACATGCAGTATCACTTTCTAGAAGGGCAGTAATTAAATATAAGTCTACATTAAATGTAGCTACTGAGGCCTTTCATTGATTTTGCTTGAAAAAATCTTCTAACGAAATTACCTGCTGAAATGGAGATAATTCATAAATATTCTTTAATTGTATTACCCTCTCTTGATGTCAGGTTTTAAGTACATTCTCTAACCTCTGTGTTCATCAATGGGGCTAAAGAAATGAGTCATTGAGAGAGAGAAACCAGAAGAGACTGTTCTGAGTTCTCAAGAAAAGAGATATTTGCATGAAATAAATGAAATTATAAATGAAGCAAAAAAAGAGAACACTAAAACACAATCCCAGCTCACTGAAAGACATGTCCCATGTGGTGAGGAGTTTTCTCTTTCACATTTTAATTAGTAACAAACATGATGTTGACAATATGGCATTTAGGTTTCCTAATTTTAGTGATTCTGTATAAAAAT
>VWZT01009004.1:0-23895 GCA_013397055.1 Pachycephala philippinensis
CCACGCTGCACCGAGGAGGAACCCTGGCTCTGGCTTAATGAACCGTAAATTCCAGCTTAATGAGTTTTATGCTGAGGAGAATAATTAATGTAATTAGGAGTGATATGAAAATGATGGCGCTCGAGCCTGGGTTACGAGGGGGAGGGGAGGCTGGGGTGGGGTGGGAGGAAGCTTGGAGAAAAGTTCATTCTGTCTGTGGTGCTGCTCCCCCAGAGGAGCAGGGCTGGATGCATTCTTGGCAGCCTTTAAAACCTCACCTCCCATCTGCCATAAAGGGGAAGAAAATAGAGCATGACAGCAGAGGGGAAAAAAAAAAAAAGGAAATAAAGAGCTCAGCCTGCCCTGTTTGCAGCAGGGATGGGAAACCTTCAGTGCAGCCCTTTCCTGTGCTGGCCTTCAGTTTGCAGCTCCTCAACATCCTCCACCCTCTGTGGGGCCTTTTTTTTAGTTCTGGGAGAAAATGTCTTTATGGAGGTGATTAGATGGTAAAACAACAGCTCTTCACCTCTCACTACATAAGTATCAATTTACTTATCCCGTGTAAGTGTTTTGATAGGTTTGATACATTTAGTGCAGTCCAAGAGCTGTGTTTTAGTTTTATGCATATGAATAGATGCATAAATTCCTGTGGAACCATAAAATGGCCCAGCAGGAAGTTTTCTGTTCTGGCTGTGGCACTGATCAGACATTCAGCACTGGAGGAAGGGACCACAAAACTCAGCGCTGACCCTGAGAGCCACGAGGAAATCAAAAAAGGGGCTGGGATGGATGCGTTTCCCAGCAGCTCTGTTGGAGGGGGGAGCTTTCACCTGTGCAAGGTGTTTCTGATGCCACACTGGAGGTTTGGGTGACTTTTCAGCTCGGATAAACCACATGCAGATGGGCATTGGTGGCAGTCTGCGGGCAAATGTGTTAAAAATTACCATGAAGAGGGAAATCCAGACTCTTCCCCTTTCTGGGAAGTGAGCACAGTCCTGAGGGGAGATGCCAGGTTCCAGAAATACAGGATAAACTCGTTTTTGTTCAGGTTGAGGGGAGCATTGCCAGCACTCTGTTCCCACCATCCTGTGGGATATCCTGGCCCTGAGGAGAATTGTGTCTCTCCTCAATATTTCTGAGAAACAACCTGGAGAAACACTGAGAACTCAGAATTGTGTCAGCTTTTCCCCCTCATCCCAACAAACCTTTCCCAGTAATGACCAGCTTTGGCTGCTGCTGGTGCAGGCTGCATCCAGACCCTTCCACCCTCCCTCCATGACCCCCCTCACCCCATCCCTCTGCCATTTGCTGCCCCAAATCCGTGGCTAAATTGTTCCAAAAAGCCTTTATCCAGAGGCAGAGGCTCCATCCTCATGCGGTGCAGCTTTGTTGTTAAAAAATATCCTGGGGCTTTTCAGTTCTCAGTGCTAAAAATTCCATCAAGAAATGGTTTATTGATAATTGTGTCTGATGGGGAACCTCCTGAGGAGGTTCTGAGTGTTCTGAGCTGGGCTCCCACCCCGTTCCCCAGCAGGGCAGGTTCAGTGTCCCTCTGCCTCTGGAACCAGGACTGAGTGCCTGCACAAGGAAATCAGGCCACTGGCATCACAAGTGGGCTGGAGAGGAGGAGGAACCCCCCTTTTCTTTCCCTGAATAGCTGCTGGCCCCGAGACCGGCTGTTTGTGGCTGCTTCTGTCCCACCCACGTGCAGGGGGAGGCTGGCAGGAGGATTCCCAAACAAAATGAAGTGAGGCTGGCATCTCTCGAGCATCGTAATTGCTCTGGGGCAGAGCTGGGGCAGGGAAGTGCAGCAGAAATCGCCTGGGAGGTCACTGAGCCCTGCTCCTCTGCTTACCTGCGAGTCCTGTGTCCCCTGTGCTGCAGGCAGAGGGGGATGCAACAGGAAAAGTGGGATATTCCAGTCCTGAGGAGCCTCTGGAACGGGCAGCAGCTCCTGGGAGAAGGCAGGAGCGTGTGTGGGTACATTTTGGGGGGTGAAGTGCAAGGGATGAGGGATGTGGGGGACAACTGAGCAAGAAGGCAGCCCTGGGAGCCAGGCAGACATCAACCACCCCACACAGTCCCACAGGCAGGACAGGAGTTGCTGTAACTCTTCAGCTCACTTTTATTTAAGTTCTGTGGTCACTCTTTGCCATCTGCAAGAGCTCTGGTGTCAGTGCCACCAACACATGGAACAGAAACCACGACATTTCGCCCTGGGAACAGGAAGAACAGCTTCATCTTAGAGGCCTTTTCCCCCTGAATGCCTCTCTACCCTACAACACCAGCTCCTCCCAAGCCCTGCCAGCCCACTGGATCCCACTCCAGCAGTTTCCAGTTGGACTTGCTCAGCAATCCACGCCCAGCATTGCTGAGTGGCTCAGAGCAGGGACCTTTTGGAGTCCATTGGCACCGTGTCAGCAGGAGAACACCTCCCCTTGGCCCCAAATTCAGCACCTGCAGCTCCCCCCGGGCACGGGCTGCCTCATCCTGGAGCAGAGTGGGGATTGAGCCCGTGGCAGTGGGTGCAGGGAGGTTTGGAAGGAGCCATTGGGAAAGGGAGCGAGGACAAAGAGCCCTGAACCAGAACTGTTTCCAAGCACAGATTTGTAAAACCAAAGCAGCGGACTCACTCTTTCTTACTTCAGGGTTTTTCCCCCTTTTCCTAGGGTGCAAAGGGATTTGGTGGCCTGTGGCCAGTCCCTCTTGCCGTTTGTTTGAGATCAACCCAGCTCCTCAGGAGAGGCAAAGAGAACCAAGACATTCCTAGGCTAAATACATGTGCTGGTAAATCAAACTGCTGCTTTGAACTGAGGCTTCTCCTGCCTTTTACCTTTTTGAGGAGGATTGAAATCCTTCTGCTTTGCTGCAAGCCCAGTAAAACCCTTTGTGGCAGACTTCTGTGGGCAGCTGGGATTCAAAGCTGCACGAGGCAGGCAGAGTTTCTGTGTAATGCTGCAGTTTGTATCCCTGCCTTCCCCTTCCTCATCAAAGCATCTTCGTCCCAGACACGGGCAGCAGAGAAATCCACCTGCAACGTGTTCTCTGCCTCCTCTGGCAGGCAACCATTTTGTCTGGCTTCTTTCCTCCTGGATCTGAAGACCTGAACATATTCCACTTCTCATTTAAATTCCTGGATCTGTCTGAAACTGCATCAGGTGGAGGCTCCAAATCAAACCACGGCACAGGCAGCTCTCTGCCGTTCCAGGCATGCAGGTAGGGGAGTCTGGAGTGGATTATTCCTTGCTTTTTCCTCGTGGTCAGTGGTGCTGGGTTGGTCCCACGACATCAGAGAGCCGTCGGTTTTCCAGCACCTCCTCACCTTCCCGAAGAGAGGGAGCAAAGGCAGATTTGGCAGATTTCAGCTGGGTGAGTGTGGTGGCTGTGCCTCCAGATCAGAGCACGCCCAGTTTCCAGCTCTGTGGTGACCAGAAAGTACCCAAAGTGTGTTGGGGAGAAAACCAGAGGGGAAAATGCATTATCTGAGTTGAGACAAGGAGCACTGGAGTCCTTTGGAGTGAGGGAATGACCGGCTGAATCCTCCGGAGCCTGACAGAGGAAATGTGAATCCGAATGGCTCCAGAAAGGTTTGCAGCAGTCAGGACTGGCAGGATGGGATTGAAAAGTGGTGTGGAGTGCTCTAAGGCTGTGTCCCGATGACGCTCCCCTGCTCCTTTGGGAATGAGAGCGCTCCGTGCGCCGGCACGCGGCAAAGCTGCTGCTGCCCCTTTCAGCTCGGCCAAAAAAACGTACCAAAAATGCCCCTTAATCCACTCCTCAGCCAGTCAGGCACCCCCGGCTCGCTCAGCTGCTGCACCCACCTGTCATTCAGTCACCTCCCAGCAGCAGAACACCTCTCCAGGAGCAGCAATTCCCCCACAAACCTTGTCCTGGTGACCAGCCACGGTCCCGCCTCGAGCACCGAGCGGCAGCGTGCGCCAGGGAAGCGCTGGGAAGGGCTGGGGGTGGTTTTGCCGTTCAGGGGGATCCATGCATGAGGTGTCATCCCCCTCGGGGCTGTACTGCCCGAATAACCAGAGTACAAACCCCTCTCCCACGGCCAGATGTGTTTGTCAGCCTGCAGGGAACCCACGAGGAGGAGTGACACAGAGAGGAGGAGGAGGAGGAGGGACAGGCAGGGTGAGGCTGCAGGCCACGGGGACACAGCAAGGGCAGGGAACAACCAGAGCTGCTGGGATCCAGATCCCCAGGGATAAAGGGGTGCCTCAGTCCGGGTGGCACAGGAGGAGATGGACTGGGACATCTGAGGGGTCACAGCTCCCCTGGCACAGCAGGAACTGGGCTGGGACATCCCTGGGGTCACAGCTCCCCTGGCACAGCAGGAACTGGGCTGGGACATCTGAGGGGTCACAGCTCCCCTGGCAGGGGCTGGGCTGGGACATCTGAGGGGTCACAGCTCCCCTGGCACAGCAGGAACTGGGCTGGCACATCCCTGGGGTCACAGCTCACCTGGCAGGGGCTGGGCTGGGACATCCGAGGGGTCACAGCTCACCTGGCACAGCAGGAACTGGGCTGGGACATCCCTGGGGTCACAGCTCACCTGGCAGGGGCTGTCACCTGCTGGGAGTTCCATTTCTCACGGGCACGAGCAGCACTGACAGATTTTGGGTGCCTGGGCAGCAGGATAAGGGCGTGGTGCCCACCTCTCCCTCCCACACTCGAGCATCCTCCCGTTTTCCGGAGGGATTTTAATGTCTGCACAATGCCAGAGTCCCAACCTGAGCCAAAGGAAAGGAAATGCCCTCTGGCCACAAAGCTTTATCCACAAAGCTTTATCCAAAAAGCTTTATCCCCTCGTTCAGAGCCATCCTTCATGGCCATCACCTCCTCCATGCCATGGGTGACACAGATGGAAGTTATCCCTGACACCAAGCTCTTGGGCAGGATGTTCATTCCTTGTCCTCCTCTTCCTCTTCTTTGCTTTTATATACACTGAAGTGGATATCGATATTTATATTTTTTTGTTTTCCTCTAATACAAGTGAACACAAATGTGATGTGGAGATAAATTCCCTTCTCTAGAACACTTTGTGGTCACAGGAATGTACACGTTTGGATTTACACACCCACACATGTTCCAATATCAAAAAAAAAGGTGTAGTCCCAAAACTAAGATGCTTTTATAAAAGTTAAAAGGCCGGATTCCTCTATTGGCTTTTATCCTTCATTAAGAGCAAGGAGATTACCTGAAATCCTGATTTATTCTTCATATTCTGCCTGAGTTAATTTTAAAATTCCAATCAACAGATGCAAGGAAGAGAGGGGGGAAAAGCTCGTGGGGGGCCACGTTAGGCTTTGAAAGGAAAATTAGAGAGAATGTTTTCCTTTATAATTATTTTCTCCTTTGGGTTTCAGGTTATCAGACCTGTTATTTAATGGATGCTTTCTCCAGATGTGTTGACTCCAAAATATGTCCCCTTTAAAAGAGTCAATCCAAGAGATTGGGAGTGGGAGCAGGAAGGGAAAAGGACAGAAACAAACCGCCTAAACCAAGTCCTGATCTCTATTTTTGGGGTTGGTTTTGAGCATCTTTCTTAATAAGCATCTTATGATTTGGTTCAGCAATCTTGGCTGTTCAGCTCTTCCCAACGGGGATTTGCTATCCCCATTTCCAAGGGGGAAAAGGAGCAGAGGGAAAAAAGAAAAAACAAAAAGAAATAAACAGCCACAGCCTCAGATCTGAGCTCTGGCTGTGCTGTAAAACCTCACACAAGCTGGAGCCAGGGCTGGGAACAATCCACACCCAGCTGCTCCGGTGCAAAGAGTGCAGGGATTGACACAAGGGAAAAACCTACGGACACTGAGCGGGGTTGGGCACATCCCATCCACCACGGGGCAGCTGGCACCCACAGACACATGCACACACAGAGCCAGGGGGAGAAAAGAAAGATGCAGGGACTGGAGGAGCCGTGGGAGAAGGCAGAGTGTTCCCTTGAGCGTTAGCAAGCCAGGCAGACACTTGGAACTAATCATGGCAATCGCACCCGGATTCAAAATCCATCAATAACATGAGCAATGGCAAAGGGAGCGGGGCTGGAAGGCCTTGGTTGTTGAGCGACAGGAGAGGTGAAAACCATGAGTTTCTTCCTTTTTTTTTTTTTTTCTGCCGTGTTGACACTTTAAACATACTGTTCCTTAGGACAGATGTAAGGAGCCCGGGAGCCGGGAGGCGGGCAGCAGAAGGAGATGTCGGAATGGTGAGGATAAAGATCTTGTGGGAGGTCTGACAAGGGGGCATAGACATGAGGGATCTTCTCCAGATATCGATCTTCATGTGAGTAACAGCGGGTCAGGTAATCACTCGCATTCGATATCTCTGAGTGACACTTTCCAAAGTTCTGCAAGTAGAGACAAAAGTCAACGGGTGAAAACTCCGGGATCACCGGCCAGAAAACACACACAGCTCTTCAGTTCCTTGCTGAGACACACAGACAGCAAGCAGGGTGGAATATTAAACAGTTTTACCAAGCTCGCTGCTTCAGGAAAATGGAAACCCAGGTGATGAATCCCCACGCTGCAAAGTTTTTGTCTGGCTCCCTGAAATACCCAGATCGCTGATGAATATGCATGGCTGGGGCTTGGTTTGTCCCTTGTCTGTAAATACTCTGCTCTCTGGACAAGACAAGCAGCCAGCCGAGGCAGGGCAGTTTATTTTCACGCTTTCTAACTCCTTCCACACCTGAGTTTTGGAAAAGCAGTGCTTGAAGGCATCATTAATCCCAGCCAGGCCTGTGCTCTGCCATTTAAAGGGCAGCTGTGTCCCACCGGGGACTTGGGGTGTAAAATAAGGTTACTGTGCCTGGTGTTTCTGTGGGAGACAGGAGTGCTGGGCTTTACCTGTGTGAGCAGCTCCCCGGGGAGCCTCGGGGATGGTTTTGGGAGTCAAATCAACTACAGAAAGCATAAAACCACCTTCAAACCCGAGGCTGCTCTGTCAGATTTTGCTGGAGTTTGTGTGGATGCTTTTTTCTCCTGGGATTTGTGTGGATGCTTTTCTCTCCTGGGGTGGAGGGAGCATCTCTCCCACAGCCCAGGGCTGCGGCTCCCCAGAGGGTGGCAGCAGATGGGAAGGATTCCTCCCTGCTCCCAGACCCTTTCCTGCTTTGGAAACCCTGCAGGATGGCCCAAGCAGGAGGGATATTTAGCCAGGAGGTTTTTAAAGCCAACCTGAGCTCACCGGGAGATAATTTCTTCTCCAGGAGGGAGCAAACAGCGCTGAAAAACACTTTGATGGCTGTGGTTTGAGCGGGGGCTGTTTGAAGCGAGCAGCTTGCCCTTGAGTCCTTCCATGTTCCCTTTGAAAATCCCAGGAACAGTCAGCTCAGGGGAAAGGACAAGGGTCTGACCCTCAAGAGATAACACCTGAAGGAACAGAGCGACCCACTCGGCTCATCTGCTGCCAGCTCCTGGGTGAATATTTCACCAGGATGCTTGAAAAAAAAAAAAATCCTATAGAAAGCAAGGTGTTGAGAATAATTTATTGATGGCTCAGACCTCTGGGAAAGGCACAAAGGTGATTTTGGGAAGAGCCTGGCTGAGCCCAGTGAGGGAAGGTTTGCCTGAGCCCCAGGGGAAGAGCAGCAATGCTGAGGTCAACCTCATTTTCATTTCCCTTCCACTGGCAGGGCTGTTTATCCTACAGACTGAGCTGTTAAAAGTCACTGGTGGAGTTGCTGCGCTGGTATCCTAAATTTGGGAGGGCCATTCCCACAGTTTTGTCCACTTTAGCCTTTTAATTCCGAGTGAAAATATGGGCAAGTGCAGCATTAGAGCTCTTTAACTGGAGGAACCCAAGCCAGGGGCCATGGAAAAGCCCCACTAACTCTGCCTTAACCTTAAATAAATGTTTGCTGTTCTTCTGATGGCCCCAGCTTCTCTGTCTGTGAGGGAATTGGCTCACAGATAGGGAGAATGGGGTGTGCAAAATCCTCTCCCTGTACAATCTACTCTCAAAAACTCTCACACTCAACAGAGCCCTTCTCCACCCCAGCAAGGGGGAAAAAATCTGTATTTAGCCATGCTCTCCTCCTGCTTTATAGAGACCATTAATTTTCTGGGTTAAGCTAACCCGAAAGGGAAGTTGTCTTAATTACAGAAATTTAGTGAGACAAAGCAGGCAAGGGGGTTTCTCGTAATTTGTTATCAATGAAGTAGGAGGGAGGTTTAGGTGCTTTTTGAGTGTGCAGGAGGAAAGCAGAGGATTTGCTGGTGCTGAGTGCAGCTCTCATGGACAGAAAGGTCTCCCAGGAGAGAGATCCTCAGTTGGACAAGTGGAAATTGAGCTGGGTGTGACCAGGGGACAGCAGGAGGGGCTGTCACACTCTTTATGGGCTGGCTGTGCCAACACACCGGGTCAGGAAGGCGTTTTTCTTCCTTCGCATCTCCCAGGCGATGTGGCCACGGGACAGGAGCCCACGAAGCCCTGCCAAACACAGCGAGGGCAGCTCTGCCAGCACTTCTGTTTGCACTTCTGTTTGCACAGGTGAGAGCAAAATCCTTCTTTTCCTGCTGGCCCCTGTTCTGTGCTCGCTCCTCCCAGGAGGGGTCAGGGCAGGGCAGCTGGAGAATGCCAGGGCCAAAGGAGGAGAATTCCCTGGCTCCTCTGACCTCTCCTCAGCACCTGAACCAGGAGTTGCTCTGCTCCTGCTTTGTTCCCTGAACTCATTTCCAAGTGGCAAAAGGGAGGAGAACAAACCCAGCCGGGTGTTTTTGAACATATTTAGCAGCCGGTGCCCTTTGACTTCCTTCCCCGGTCCCACTGTGACTTTTCCCCAATCTAATTTATCTTTAATGAAGTTTGAAATTAAATTAGGGCTAATGAACTAATTAAATTGAACTGGCACACGATTCTACCACCTTCCCCCACCTGACTTCTCCCAGTTGCCTTTGTCTCCAGCATGGCTCCATGCGATTCTTCATTATCTGGGTTACATCCTCCTCTCTCAGTTTTATTTCCAAGAGCTTGATTAAAGGGGATGTCAGCAATCTGTCCATTTCAGACAGCCTGGCAGATTACCTTCAAACAGGCTTTATTTGATTGAATTAGGCAGCTTTCATTTCTGCCATGACTTGGTCTCAACCCTTCTCCACCCCTCCACACCCGATCCCATCTTTTCTTCTGTTTGCAGAGCATCTCTTTGGGTAGCAGGAGCTGTGCAGCAGCTGACCATGTCCTGGACTTTTAATCAGCTCAGAATAATGAGTTCTTACTGGTCTGAAAGTGGAAAACTCCTTCTCAGTGACCTCAGGGTTTCTCTGCTACGGTTTTTGGGAAATTTGAAGATTTTAGAGGTGAGAGTTGGACGGGTAATGGGTTTTTCTCTGCTTGGCCAAGCTCAAGGCAAACACATTTTTGCACTCATGGGATGTGTTCACCTGCGTTTTCCTGGCTGGGAAAAACCCCTGCTGCTCAAAACCCCTGAAATTTTGGGCTGCTACTGCCCTGACCCTCCTCACCAGCTGGTTTTGAATTTTGGGCTGCAGCACAGGCTGATGGCCAGGAAGAAGCAGCTCTCTTGGGTGACAGCATCCCAAAGCTGCTGTCTCACTGTGGAGCAGCCACTGCAGAGGCTGCGGGTGTTGGGGGACAGAAAATACACTGGGAACCAAGAAAAGAAGCATTTCCTCATGGTACTGGGAACCTCAAATCCTCTCTCCTCCCCTGGGTCTGAACTCCCTGCTCGGGGGATTCAAGTTTTATCACTTCCAAGCATGGCCATGATTTTAGGTATCTCTGGGCAGGTTCCTGCTCTGTTTGATTCTCTGTCTGTGAGGGAATTCTTGGATAATCCCTGTCCTGAGTGGAGAACAAGCATTGATGTGCCAGGGATGAGCAGGAACCAGAGGTCCTGAGCTTGGGCTCCTGCGAGGACAAAACCGAGGGCGGGTGGGACAGAGGCACTCGCCCCTGGGTTCAGGAAATAAACAGATGGAGCCGAAATTCCCAAAATGTGGAGCAAGGACCTACGAAGAGGGGTGCATTCAGACACATGCAAGTATTGATTATGCAGAAAACTTGCTGAGAACGTTGCATTCCTTCTCACAGCATGCTTTCCTCTTCCCCTGCTGCCTCTGGTACGTACCTGGTCTGTGTTCCTACAGCACCTCACAGCATCAATCAGCCCCAACATCTCCCTCCTCGCTGTTTCTCTCCCAAATCCTCCTCTCCACCCTTCTGCTGTCAAGGCAGGGCTGATATCCTCATTTCAAAATGGGAAACTGATAATAAGGAGCCACCTCTTTGCTTTATTTCTCCTGCAATTTGGAAATGGGAATCTGAAGCCTGGTCACTGATTTGTTGTGTTCCTGATCCGAGCCTGATGGTTTCCAGCTATTCTTGCTGCAACAGGGATGAGAAATTCCCAAGCAAAACCAAGAGCCTGAGTGTGGGGGGGTGAAGGGGGGAGGAAATAATTAAAAAAGCATCAAAAAAAAAGAAATTGCCCTGATCTGTGGTGTGTCTTAGCAGGGAGATTACACCTTCAAAGCACCATATGACTGGCTTTATTTTTACTTCAGAGAGACTGGGAGGATTTCCAAATTTGGATTTGGAGGATTACTGTCCTTTTGCTGACAATAAAATTCCCCACCCCGGGGAGGACGAGGCGAGACCTCCCAAGATGGATTAGGGAGCTCTTGCCTTGTTTGGAACAGCGGGAGCAGCCCAAGAATCTGTTGGGAATGGGGAGTGAGGACACGAGGGAGAGCGGCTGGTTTCAACCACCCCTTCCTCAGGGCTGCAATTCCCATCCCAGAGAGGATGCAGGAGGCTGGAAGCACCCAGGAGCTGCCCAGCCCCTCTGCCCAGTGCCAAACAGCCCCCACAACACAGAAATGGAGAGAAGGAAAAACCAAACCAGTCCAGAACTTACTGTCCACTCTCGCTCGTTACGTCTACGAAGACCTTGATCCTCATTCTGGGAGCAGGAGTGGGTGAGACACCGCAAGAGAGAGAGGTTACGGATCTGCTCCGGGGCTGCTGCAGACACTCACCTAAGGAGGGCTTCAGCTACGGCTAAAGGGGAACTACGGGGCTGCTTCCAGCACGGGAAAACCAGGGAGCACAGGGAGAGAGCAAACCAGAGCAGCCCCTGCACATCTGGCACCCCCAGGTGTGAGTGCTGCACCCACACGGAGTTCCTCATCTCAGGGACACCCTGAGCAGCAGGATTGTCCAGGGGGACTTTGTAAAAATGCCATTTTCCTCCTGCTTATCCTCCTTTCCTTCCTTCCCTTTATCTTCTCCCTCTCCATCCCCAGGCTGCTGCTTCTCTTGAGCCTCCTCTGATCTATGGGAGGGACTCAGGAACCTGCAAAGCAGCTCCTCTCTCTCCATTTGCTGTCTGCCTTCTCTCCTCACCCTTCCCTTCACACCCACAGCCCCTTCCTGCTGCTGGAAAGACAGCAAAATAAAGGGGAAGGAGCAAGGCAGAACCTGGAGTCGGGAATACACAGGAGGGAGGAGAGCTGGAGCCAAGGAGAGGGGTGCCAGTGGCATTTCCTTGGCCAAAAACTCTCGGCATCACCCAGCAAAGGTGGGAAAGGAGAGATGTCTCCCTTTCAGTGGCTTTAATAACTGAGAAAAAGCTGTGATTATGGAGTGTAGGAAGAGCTGAAGTCACCCCTTTCCTCTAAAAAAACAGCATTCAAAGGGTCACTGGAGATGGTCCAGAAAAACCAACGGAGCCCAAATCGCTCCCTGCCACAGGACCTGAGCTTGGAAAAGTTTGGTCACACTGGATCAGGAGAACAGGGCTCAGTCTGTGTCCCGTTTTGAGAAGGAGAACACCAAGGGAAATAACCCGTCTCCCTCTCTCCCCAGCACCCAAACTCGCCACCTGCACCGACGTCACCACAGCCCTGTCACTGTCACATGCACAGCCCCTCTCTGCCTGTCTCCTTTCCACGGCGTCTTTCGGCTGCAGGCACCTTGAGGTGTTCCCATATTCTCTCACATCCTCTCCCACCTTGTTCTCTCACACATGCACATATGCTCCGTCTTCTCTGCAGTTCCTTCCACATGCACACAAGCTCTTCTTTTTTTAATTCCCCTTTCACTCAGCCCCTTTTCCTTGTCCTGCTCTGGAAAACCCCTCTCAGCATCTCTGACTCCTGATTCCGCACGGGTGCTGCAGAAATCCCCAAAACCAGAGCAGGAATCCAACCCACCTGGAGCTGGGGGGTGAACCCCAGCTCTGCCACGAAGCCAAGAACCCTGTGCCCCTCTCCCACATGCCTGGCTGCAGGAAGCGAAGGGAAACACGGCAAAAAGAGCATGCAGAGAAGGCGAGGCAAAGGCAAAAGCATGGCTGGCAGCACCCCCAAAGAGCAGGGCAGCAGAGAGACAGACAGACAGAGCAGGCAGGGACAGACGGGACGCAGAGAGAGCACTTCAGAGGGAGGGAGGAATCCAAGGAAGGGGGCAGCGGTGGATTTGAGGGGTGCAGTGAGGGAGGCAGAGTGCCGTGTGTACCTTGAGGCCAGAAGTGAGGGGAAAGGGCCTAGAGTGACATGCGCTAGCGTAAGTTGGGCTGGATGGTTGCATACTCGACTAGGTCTCCGCCAGCATGGATGGAGGTCCGAGGGCTGGGTGACGCGGCCAGAGCCGACGTGTCCAGCTCTGCATACTGGACATCACAGTCCTTGTTGCCGGGGTTCTGGAGAGAAGAGAGCAGCAAGGCGGTGGGGGGACACGAGGGAGGAGTCGGGGGGCAGGTGGGAGTGAGGACAGAGGGTCCGTGCAGATGGTGAGGGGTGAGACAGGACACGGGGGGTGAAGGGGAAGAAAGAAGAGAAGGGTGAGGAGGGAGGGGGAGGAGGAAGAAAAAACAGTTAAAAAGAGGGAGGTGGGGAGGTGATGAATAATCAGTCAGGTAAAATCCCAAATCGAAGCGAAAGTCCCGAAGGCGCTGCTCCCCCAAAAGCAGAGCTGAGTGACCCGGCCCCAGCCACTGCCCCTTCCACTGGGGCTGCTCCCAGCAGCATCTCACCGCTCTCATCTTCCACTGAACCCCTCTGGGATCAGCATTTTCCTGAGCTGGGGCTCGATCAGTGAATTCAGACCTTACCACCCTCTCTGTTTTAACCCAAGAATTTGGGTTTCGTTGCAAACTCAGGTTTGGGACATGAGTGAAAATCATTGGCTGGAATTTTGGATTTTGGGAAGGAGATACCCTCAGGGAATGGCTTGAAAGCCAGAACCCCACAGGGGAATGACTCTGTTGGCCGCCTCTGCTGTTTTGTCCCACTGTGGGGACTGTGGAGTTCTGCAGTGCCTCGTTTAACACGAGCCTTGGCTGCACAGCTTGGAGCCACGGATTAACTCTGCAGCACGGTTTTGTCATCGTAGCACGGTCTGAGAGATGCTGAAAGCATCCTCCTTTGGCACGGAAATATTTATGGGTATCCCTTCACTAAGCAGGCTTATCGGCAAGAACTGCATGAATGGGATATTATCCCATTTGTCTGATCATTCCTAGCCAGCCATCCTTCATGCAGATAATAATGGGAGAAGCCTGGAATACCCTCGGGATGGCCCGGAGAGCTCGTGGCTCCGTGGGGAACACGGATCACCAGGAGGAGATTTGGTGTGAGGGGGATCCTGGCTTCTTGCCCCATGGAGTTTCTTTAATCCTCACTTTCGGGGCTGGTTCTGGTGCCAGCATTAGCCAGGCATCTGCTGAGCCTCTCTGAGACGAGAGAGCTGTCTCTTCCAAACAAAGCAGCTTTCCAGGCTCTCTCTCCCCTTTCCAAAATGGCTGCACCGCATGGCAGCGATGCAAAAGGTGTTTAATCTGAAAGTGTTTCTCTCCTCTTTGTTTGGAAGTGTCCTCACCCACCCAGCAGCTGTGGCCGAGCCGTTTTCACAAGTTTATAGCCCCTGTGATGAGCTGGTCGAGTGCCTGCTGCTGGAAGGGGTTGCTCAGGCAGTGATTATCCCTGCCCGTGCCAGGGCTTGGCTCCCTGATCCTGCCCCTCAGCCACGGGGATGAGGGGAACGATGGGGAACGGGGCTGCAGCAGCGTTTCCAGCGCTCAGCAAAGCTGCAGGCTGCAGGAGCAGAGGGCTGCAGGAGGAGAGGGCTCCAGGAGCAGAGGGCTCCAGGAGGAGAGGGCTGGAGGAGCAGAGGGCTCCAGGAGGAGAGGGCTGGAGGAGCAGAGGGCTCCAGGAGGAGAGGGCTGGAGGAGCAGAGGGCTCCAGGAGGAGAGGGCTGGAGGAGCAGAGGGCTCCAGGAGGAGAGGGCTGGAGGAGCAGAGGGCTCCAGGAGGAGAGGGCTGGAGGAGCAGAGGGCTCCAGGAGGAGAGGGCTGGAGGAGCAGAGGGCTCCAGGAGGAGAGGGCTGGAGGAGCAGAGGGCTCCAGGAGGAGAGGGCTGGAGGAGCAGAGGGCTCCAGGAGGAGAGGGCTGGAGGAGCAGAGGGCTCCAGGAGGAGAGGGCTGGAGGAGCAGAGGGCTCCAGGAGGAGAGGGCTGGAGGAGCAGAGGGCTCCAGGAGGAGAGGGCTGGAGGAGCAGAGGGCTCCAGGAGGAGAGGGCTGGAGGAGCAGAGGGCTCCAGGAGGAGAGGGCTGGAGGAGCAGAGGGCTCCAGGAGGAGAGGGCTGGAGGAGCAGAGGGCTCCAGGAGGAGAGGGCTGGAGGAGCAGAGGGCTCCAGGAGGAGAGGGCTGGAGGAGCAGAGGGCTCCAGGAGGAGAGGGCTGGAGGAGCAGAGGGCTCCAGGAGGAGAGGGCTGGAGGAGCAGAGGGCTCCAGGAGGAGAGGGCTGGAGGAGCAGAGGGCTCCAGGAGGAGAGGGCTGGAGGAGCAGAGGGCTCCAGGAGCAGAGGGCTGCAGGAGGAGAGGGCTCCAGGGGCAGAGGGCTGGAGGGGAAGAGGGCTGCAGGAGCAGAGGGCTCCAGGAGCAGAGGGCTGCAGGAGCAGAGGGCTGGAGCAGCAGAGGGCTGCAGGGGCAGAGGGCTCCAGGAGCAGAGGGCTCCAGGAGCAGAGGGCTGGAGGGGCAGAGAGCTGCAGGAGCAGAGGGCTCCAGGAGCAGAGGGCTGCAGGGGCAGAGGGCTGGAGGGGCAGAGGGCTCCAGGAGCAGAGGGCTGCAGGAGCAGAGAGCTGCAGGAGCAGAGGGCTGGAGCAGCAGAGGGCTGCAGGAGCAGAGGGCTCCAGGAGCAGAGGGCTGGAGGGGCAGAGAGCTGCAGGAGCAGAGGGCTCCAGCAGCAGAGGGCTGGAGGGGCAGAGGGCTGGAGCAGCAGAGGGCTCCAGGAGCAGCCTCTGGCCAGGGCTGGAGGTCACCTCTGCCCTGCCCTCGGTGGCCAGATGGCAGCGGCGCGTTGTTGGCACCAAAGCCGCGCGTCCTGCGGAGCCTCTGCTGCGTGTCTGGACCCGGAGCTTGGCCATTTAGGAGAATTAGCAATGCCAACTCCAGCCTCAGACCCAAACCTAGGCCCTGCAGAGCTCTTTCCCCCCCGAATTTTGTGTCTCCCTGCTCCTGGAGAAAGGCAGACCAAGTCTCACCTCCTCGCTCCTACCCTGTCTGCTTGGCCTCACTCCTCTCCAGCCTTCTCCCCACGGGAGGTGTTTTCTCCATGGATTTCCCTCCCTCTCTCCCACTCTTGGGCTCTCTCCTGCTCCTCGCTGCCTGTTTGGAGCAGAATTTATTACAATATCAATAATGTGCCTTGTATACAAGGCCCGGCACTGCCTCACGCAAGCGCTCGGCGTAAATCATCACCATCGGCACCCCGGTAATTGCCCTGCAAACCCAGAGGAATTATTTTGCTGTCTGCAGCAATGAAACTTCCCCTTCTACCTGTGCAAATGGGCCCTGCTGACACGGACACTAATCACAGCTCTGCTCCTCCACTCGCTCCTGCCTCCACCTCTCCCTGGCTCCTGCTGCCTCTCACACACGCTCGGAGCATCCTCCTGACACGAAAGCACGGGCAGAGCCCACCTGCCTGCACCCACACACCTCAGACACACTCCCCATCCCCTTCCTGCTTTGGTGTCCTCACTGCCACCCCAAAACTGCTCAGAGAAATCACTGCAGGCAGCCCCCACACCCTACACCCACTCCTGCAGCCTCGAGTGTCCACGCCGCTGTCCTTGGGCGTTTCGGGGCTCTGTGTTGGCTTTCCCACAGCCTGCAACGCCTCAAAATCCATATTCATTCCGAGTTCTGCTCCCTCCTGCAGCTATCCCGACCCTGCTGGCGTGCCCCGGCCTCTCCCCTTGTCCTGGTGCCCTGCCAGCACACGTCCACACTCCCGTCCCTGCACACCCTCCCCGAGGTTCCTCCTCCACCTGCCTCTTTTAGTTTCTCCTGGCGCCTCTCCCGTTCCCCCCTCCCTCGCTCTTTGCCATCTCTAATCACGCCCTGACTCCCGTTCCTGCGCTGTGAAATCGCCAACCCCAGGCAGTGGCTTTTCACGCCGCCTCGTGATAAATCTGGTTTATCCCAAATTACGAGGTTTTTGCACAATTCATTTAAAGCTGAATGCACCCGCCCTGTTTTCCTGCAGAATCCGCTCCCTTCCACTCTCATCTTCTTCACTCCCCTCCCGAGCCCCATCTCCAGATGAAGCACAGGCAGAACAGGAATATCCTGCCTTTCTGCTGTGCCTTTCCCTCTCAAGGATGATCCCAGAGCCTCGGATACCTCGGAGCAGCTGCCTGCATCTGCATTTTGAGCAGGGTGGGAGCAGGGCTGTGCCAAAGTGAGACCAGGGATGTGCTTCCCTCCTCATCCTCCAGCTGAGACAAAGGACTGGGCAGCTTCTGCTCCATCCCATGGAGCTGGTTTGGTACCCACCACCATCCCTACTGCTGCTCCCTGCAGGTTCCCACTCCTCACAATCCCACTGTGACACGAGAAGGAGGATTCTGTGGTGCTTTGAGGGTGAAAAAAAATTGATGCAGGTCACTTTTTTCCCTGCAGGGAGGTGAATCACCCTAAAAAAGCCAGCAGGCACTTCAGAGACAGAGTCAGAGAAGTGGGTATTTGTGTTAGGCACCCACCACCATCCCTACTGCTGCTCCCTGCAGGTTCCCACCCCTCAGAATCCCCCTGTGACACAAGAAGGAGGCTTCTGCGGTGCTTTAAGGGTGAAAAAAAGTGCTGCAGGTCACTTTTTTCCCAGCAGGGAGGAAGGCAAAGCTCGTTCCTTTGCAAAGCGTGGCCGGACAACACACCCAGCCCTGGCTTGGCTGTGGCAGCACATCCTGCCCGTGTGATTGGGGCAGAATCCAGCCAAATCAGCACTCCTGGGCAGCCAAGGACACCCCTCTCTCCCTCTCCAGTCCCAAACTTGAACAACCAGCTCAAAGGGTGCAGCGGTTTAGCAAGGAATGGAGCAAGCTCCATCCTGCTGCTGGGGCACAGAGCCAGAGCACGGCGCAGGTACGTGCTGGGTGAGCCTGGCACGCTCCAGCCGAGCTGAGGAGGGACAGGGCTCAGCCACAGCTGTGCCAGGCCCGTGCCAGGAGCTGTGGCAGCAGCTGGAGTGCCCCAGAAGCCACGTCCTCGCTGCAGAGCCAGCTCTTGGTGGGCCAAATGAGAGCTGCACAGTCCGTCACCTCCCGGCTGGATCCACGGGCGGGGAGCAGCCGGTGCCAGGCGTGGGACATGGAAATGCATCTTCTCCGGCCAGGATTGAGAGCAGCAAACTCTGTTCCCATGGTTACGGAGCAGCAACCCATCAGGCCCCATCTCACATCGCTAACTCTGCCACTTAATTAACTGACTGCTCGTTATTTCCCAAAATGAGCTCCTCCATCCTCCCGCTCGCCTGAAATTCAGCTCTCAGATGCTTTTCAAGCAGTTGTCTGGCTCCAGCATCCTGTGCTTCATTTAAAACTCAGCAAGGATTAGAGAGAGCAGGGGACCAGCCCCAGGACTGAGGGAGGGCTCCGAGGGGGAGTTTTTTCCTTTAGGGATGAAGTAAATAAGATCACATCCACGCTGCTCAGCACAGAGCTGTGGCTTTTGATTCCCAACGCCCTCGGCATCTGCCTCGCCTCAGACTCGTGCCAGCTAAAGGTCACTGGGCCCTGTCCTTCCATTATCTGCACATGGCAGGGTCACACCGGGATGAACTGGGCTGTAATTAGTGGTGTTCATCAAAAATGACTCCAGTCTGGGCTGATGTCTGTGCACCTTTCTCCAGGCAGGGAGTTCACAGTGCTGGAGCACCAGGCTGGGCGTGCAGTGCTCTGAGCTCCTCGTGAGGAGGAGTTTGGGACAGAGCTGAAGGATTTTCATTGGGATATCTGCTCTCCTATGGATAAAAACACAGAGCATCCCCACGCTGTGGGGTGAGGGAGGGAAAGGATGCTGTCCAAGGCTTGGGAGGAGGATGGTTTTCTGTTTTCTCATCAAAAAACCACTTGAATCTTACCTGCTTTCTGCTCCCTACGCCTTTGCATCTCACATTTCCTCACTCCTTGCAATCCAGCCTTCCCCATGTGACTGCCAGCATCTCCTCCTGACCCTTCATCTCTCCCTGCTGCTGCTGCCTCACATTAACATCTCCCCATCTGAGGCTGAACAAACCCACACACCAGAAAGGTAAAAAAAAAAAAAAAAAAGAAGGAAAAAAAGGGTTTAAAGAACTTGTTGTTGTCAAGTGAGAGTCAAACGCTGGCACGCTCTGCCCTGCAGATAATTGCTTTGTGAAGCTGCTTCCCACAGCTCCAAACTGTAACACGGGCTCCTTGCAGGAGGTGAGGAGTGCCCAGGGCGGGGTAGGGAGAGAATTTGGGGTGGGCAGGGCGTTTTAGGGAGGGATGACCCACAAAAACACAGCTCTGGGACCTGCGGACGGCTGAATCAGGGTGGGCTGAGAGCAGAGTGTGGAGGCTGCTTTCCTCCAGGACGGGATAACCCCGGGCTGGGGATGGTGGGGATGTTTCTCTTTTAGGGTGAGAGGTCCTGTGAGCCAGGTGAGGCGGGGGTGAGGTGCCAGCAGCACCCCTGTCACCCCTGGTCCTTACCAGTTTGTCACTGTAGGGCGAGGGCTCGGGGGCTGCCATGTCGTAGTAGGGAGCCTGCAGAGGGAACTTCTGGATCTCCTCCTCGTGTTTCATGTTGTCCAGGTGAACAACCTGGAGCAGAGGGGAGAGAGGAGGGGTGAGAAGAGCAGGGGTTATCCTCTGAGACAGCCTCTGCTTCAGGGGACACCACAGCCAAACACCAACCCCTTCAGAATTCAATATCCACAAAAGGGGCAGAGCAAAACCCAAATTACAGCTCTCAATTAGTGCCAGACTCTGGGAATTCTGGGGGACAAGTCACAGAGTCATGGAACCATAGAGCAGTTTGGGTTGGAAGGGACCTTAGAGATAATTTAGTCCCAACCTCCCACTAGATCAAGTTGCTCAGAGCCCCATCCAACCTGAAAAATCCTCACTTTCCGCCCCTCAAACTCAAGCCAGGCACTTCTTCGCTCTTGTAACCCCCATTTCCCAAAATCCAGGCACTGTGGACACTGCTTGCAATGAATTTTCCATGCCAGAGGCAGGAATTTGCGGGTTTTTACCTGGATGTCCTCTGGGGTCAGGTGGGTTTTTGTGTCCTGTTTCCTCTTTGGTGGAGGGGCAGGTTTGTGGGATGGAGGCAGGTCAATCCTGCAGGGAGAGAAGAGGCTGCTGAGCAGAAAGCAGGAGAAAAGGAGAAAAGCTTCTGCTGCTTTGATGTGCCCAGGGTTTGATTGTGTTTGTCACCAAAGTGCCAATATAATCCCATCGATTACCCTCAGGAAGTCCCCTGTGCCCTTTGTCTCACCCCAATTAGAATTGTTGATGGGAATTAACTCCCTCCCAGCATTCTGTGCCTATTCCAGGCAAATTCCAGGCAGATCCCAAGGGTGCAGCTGGGATAGCTGCTTGGGAATGGCCCCACACCATCCCTGGGATGTGGTTTGTGCTGTGCCTGGGGGGTTCTAGAGAATGATACCGAGGTGATGCCAGCCCTGGTCTGAGAGTTTATCTGGGATGGTAAAACTGATGCCTAAAGAGGAAAACCCAGAAACAGAGGCTGGACAGGAGGAAGGGAATAAAGGTGGATATTTATTGGAAAGGCCTTCAGAGGCACACCCTGGGCAGGCCAAAGGCTGCACCCAAGATGGACCCCGAGTCACGAGTTCTTCACACTTTTATAGCTTTGGGCCATTTGCATCTCAACCCAATTTCACCAATTCAACTTTAGCTAATGATGTGATTTCCCCTCAGCTTGCCCCCCTTCTCAAGATGCTGGGTTACACATTTTGGGCCTAGGCCGGGCTGGGTGTCCTTGGAGAGCAGCCTGGAGAGGCTTTGTTCTGTCTGTCTCAGCATGAGAGAGCAGCAGCTCCCAGGCTGCAGGACACTGCAGAGTTACACACTGGGAATGCAGCATTGGAAAATATAAAACCTAAAATGTAAGGCATCAGTGCCACGGCCATGGGCTTCCCAGCAGGAATCTGAATCCTCCTCACGGGCACACTCTGCCAGGCAGGGACATCCATCCCCGACCCTCGCCAAGGATCAGCTCCTACCCCAGAGCCCAGGGATTGGCAGCCACGATAATCCCAGCCTAGAGACTGTCTCTGCACATTCTGTTCACACGCACAGATGTGTCTAATCCTTTTACAAAACTTATTAAAACTCTGATCCACTAATTAGCTGGCTGCCCCCCTCCCTCCTCTCCGTGCAGGCTCCACCAGGTCTGAGGGAGATGGGCTCCTTCCCTTGGATTCCAGCGTGGGACTGGAATGTGCTGGTGGCAGGGAGGGCACACCAGGTCCCTGGGGCTCTGTACAACATTGACTTGGTGGCTCCACAGCAAAGAAATGCTATTACCTTCGGGATCAGCCTCCACAATGGAGGCAGCACCTCTGCGGAGCAGGGCACGGCTGTGTTTCTATTCTCAGTTAAGTGGCTCTTCCCCGAGCCTGGTGGAGGGCCATTGTGGGAAGTGGATTGTCAGAATGCATCTCCATCACGGGCCCGCTGCTGTTGATGCAATTTCACCTTGTGGTGCTATTTTTTTGTTGTTGTTTGTGTGCCTTTCTGCCTCTCCTGCGCTCCCCCGCTCCTCTCCCCTGCCTCTCCCGCTATCTCCAGTGCCCTCCCTCAAACGGGATTAAATGGAGCACAAAATGTGCCCGAAGTGTAACAACAATGGGGTTGGGGGCTGGGGGAACATAAAAGCAACCTCTGGGAGCTTTCCGTGCCTCCCCTGCGAGGTGGGGAGGGAGGGAGAGGCTGAGGAGCTGGTGACAAGATAGAGCTGCTCAGCAGAGCCCAGGGTAAACGCTCCTGGAGAGGTTCCTGCTGGATAAAGTGACCTCCACAGCACTCAGTTCCCTGCCTGGGATCTGTGCTGGGCAAAGCAAAGCAGGTCCTGCCCATGAGGAGCCCCTGTGGTGGCCTCTGTCCCCCTGGGGTGGCCTCTGTCCCCCTGGGGCGGCCTCTGTCCCCCTGGGGCGGCCTCTGTCCCTGCCATGGCCTGAGTTTGTGTCACCCATGGGCCCAAAACTGCAATGCTGGTGGGTGTGAGCCCTTCCCAGACTCTTTGGGGGGCTTTCAGAGGTGCTCAGGGTCTGCCAGAGACCCCTCTCCGAGGGCAGGAGGTGATCCAGCCTCATTCAGGGGCCTGGAGCCATTGAGAAGGGAGGAACAGGATCCTCTGTACCCACGGAGGGCACAGTGGCACCGAGCCTCTGCCCCAAGGATGTGCCACGGCAAACCCACCCCTGGGGGAGCATCCCTGAGCTCCAGGCTTGTGACAGGAGCTCAGAAACAGGAGGGAGCAGGATGGGAAGCACCAGGAAGCCCCAGGAAAGGGAAGCGGATCAGAGCAGGAGGGAGAGGGATGGGAAGCACCAGGAAGCGCCAAGGAAGGGAAGCGGATCAGAGGAACGAGGCAGAAACAGCAGGAGAACATTTTGCTGCCAAATATTCCCTTTGTGCAGGTAGGGGAAGGGCCAGGGGTGCTGTCGCCCATCCCCACAGCTCGTGCACCCCGGGAGGGTGGGGATCCTGCCACTCACAGGTCGTGGTCGGTCTGGGAGCGGCCCTTCTGCTGCCGCCTGTAGACGATGATGACGGTGACGGCCACGCCGATGATGAAGACGGCGGCGATGACGCCTCCCACGATGCCAATGATGCCTCCGGGGGCACTCTGAGGTAGTGGCTTGTCTGCAACACACAGGGGAGAGGGTTAGAGCACCGGGAAATCCAGCTGGAAAACCACCAGGGATCGCAGGAGCAGGGGTGAGGATGAACCCCGAAGGTTTCCCTGTCCAGGAGCTCCATGGGGGGAGCCAAATCCAATTGAAGTGCAGCGCTCAGGGCTCAAGAGGAACAGAAATTTTGGCTGCAATTGTGTCTCCAAGAGTTAAACTCGCTCTGCAATTTCATCTCCAGGTGTTTATTCCTGGATCCGCTTCCCTGCCTTTGTTCAGGCCTCAAAGGAAGAAGGGTTTAGGGAATAAAGGTGCTCCCCAGCATTCATGTGGACCTGCTGCTTGATACTGTTGAAGCATTTTGAAAGCCTTCTGCTGGGCTTTGTCACAGCGTCCTCGCTGAATTCCTGGTGCTGCTGGAACGTTCTTAAAACGAGCTGAGGAGCAACGCTCAATTTATTGAGGTGGAGCAGAGGTTTGTGCCCCCAAATCACTCCAAAAAGAGATGTCCTGAGCGCAGGATTTAGGGGCAGGAGGGAGACAGACCCAATCTTGCATTTCATGCCCTGTTCTGCCACCTGGGCCAGCTCCTCGGTGACAAACACGGGCCTCATCCAAAGGAAACCCATCCCGTGGGCCCGATGGGAAAGCGCTTTGAAACCTGCGATAAAAGGATTTAATTTGCTCTACCTTCCAACCTAATTAAACTTGAAAACTAGCTAATTGGTACTTTGTACTTACAACTCCGGCAGTGATGAAAGGAGGAGATAATTGGGATGGAGGAAGAAGGAGAAGGAGGAGGAGGAGGAAAAGATATTCGGGGAGGGGAGCAGGACAGGGTGGAGGGAACAAGGGGCTTTGTGGAACTCGTCTGTCACATCTAATTTCTGTACTTTTCTTAATGCCCTGGCTACTGGCTGCTCCTGGAGACCAGATTGGGCTCATGGACCTTATTCTGCAATAATTATGGCTTTGGCTGCCACAGTGAGAGCCAGCATCTCCCCATAACTACCCGTCCCCAAGGCCTCGGAATTAGGCTCACTTTCCGTGTGCAAAGTAATAAAACAAAATGTGTGTGGCTATAAAACATCTGCACTCATTCCCAAACCACGCAGGACGACAAATACAGGACTTTTCAGGGTGAAAAACCTGCTTTTTTCTCCCACTTCACCTCCACACATCCAGCACTCGCTTCTCCTGAAGCCCCACTGTGCCAGGTGCAATGACAAAAGGGCTGTGCTGGATCATTTCCAGGAGAATATTCCCATATCTCCCCTCTCAGGCAGCCTTCCCCAGCTCTCAGATTTGCTGCTGTCATCCAGGAGTGAACTGAGGTGTGCAAACATCCCCCCTGCTCTGGTGGATCCCGAATTCCACAAAGCACTGGAGCTCCCAGCCTCGTGCTGGGACATTGCTGCCGCTGAGGAATTGCTGGAAAACTGGGAATTGCTGGGAATTGCTCTGACACCCACACCCCATCCTTTTCCCACACCATCCTGCTTTTCTCGTGCTGAACTGCACCACCCCGGAGCATCCATGGGTCAGCATCCCACCCTCCCTGCCTTCCCCCTTGGGAAGAGACTGGCTCTCTCTGGTATTTTCTCTGTTCTGAGTGTCTGCCATGGATTCAGCAGCCCCGAGGAGAGCCTGAGCCCTATCTCAGGCCCCGGGAGACTGCAAAATTCATGAGAGAAATATATTTCACGGCAGCAGATTTCCGGGCGGGTCTGTTTGCTAGTGGCAGTTTAGAACACC
>VWZT01009005.1:0-58909 GCA_013397055.1 Pachycephala philippinensis
AGATGCAAACTAAACTACCACAGCTACTGCTTCTGTAACCTTAGGAAAAAATAAGTAGGTGGATTACTTGAAAAGAGAGCCGGTATTAGAAGCTGGAGGATTGTGAATGATATTATGTTGGGGGCAGGGGGGGGGTGTGGAGTTTCAAGATTCGTAGGGTACACCAGAGATTTAATATTTGCATTCTCATTTTTTAAGTCTTCATCTCATGCTATATATGGCTAAAATCCTTTCATTCTTTTTGAAAAATGAAAGCAGCTTGTAAAATCCATTTAACAAATGGACTACAAACAATAAAAATATTCAGGGAAAAAAATTCAAAAGACCATAAAATATTCTTGGCTAAGAATAGAAAATGGTTGTAGTTTGCTCCAATTTCTAAATATTTCTGTATATACACACATATTAAGATACTGTAGAAAGCTTGGGGAAAGGAAAATATCACAGTGAGTTGTCTCTGGAGGGTTTTTCAGAACAGATCAGACAAATATCTGTTAAGTGTATCCCAGATCATCACATAATTTTGATTTGGATAACCTTAAAGTTTAAATAGAAGTAAGATTTTTTTTTAAGAACCAAACATGAATTATTACTAAGCATTATCACTACTATTCAGATATTTAGATTTGTTGTAGTTTTTGTTTGTTTTTTTAATAGTTTCCCTGTCTGTGTCTTCAATATACTGAAGTGTCAAAGGCTAGTAGTTTAAAGAATCTTGCATCTAAGCTTTTGAAAAAAATTCATAAAACAATAATGAAAAATAAAATTATGAAAAATAACTGACTTCTATATTGAAGTTGCTCAAAACTCTCTTGAAAGCTGAGAAAAGGAGGGCACAAGTGTGTGTGTTTGTGTGTGTGACTGAGATTTCATCACTGTGTGCTTATACTTTCTAACTGAGAAAATTGTGAATGAAACAATAGGCAAACTCCATGCTTGGCCTTTCTTTGTGCTACAGACTTTTTCTTAAATGTTCTGAAAATGGCACTTGTCAATGTGATTGTTCACATTTTTCTTCTCATTTTAAGCATCTAAAGAATGTTAGTCATGAAGCTCAGTTCTTGAGTGGCATACTTGAAATTGCGACTTCCACAAATTAGATGGGGATGTTGGATGTGAAATGAATAGAGTGAAAGTGTGAGAGCTATTCATTTTAATGAAGAATTTTTAAAGTCCCATGGATGACTTACCTTATTAACATCCTACTCAGACTTAAAGTTTTACTAAAACAAATTTTTTTTTTATATTGACGTTAGTAGTAGACAGCATTAAAATGAATAGAAAACACTTTCTCCTCACTGTACCATTCATTTTACAAGTGCCTAAGTTATGCTCTACTAATCACTTATCTACATTTTAAATGGCACTGTGACTTCAAATTACAAACCAGTGTAAAACAATACCATTCACACTATGTGTCTTGGGGTGATTTTATGATACTACTGTATTCCCCTATCATCTGCTTATTGCCCAGAAATGGGTCCCGCAGCTTTAAGCTGGGCCTAGAAGAGGGGGGAGAGAAGTCAGGTGAATTCTTCAGTGCGGTTTGTGTTCAAGGACTTACACACACTCCCCTGGGTTCTCACCGCTGCAGAGCCCAGGGAGCACCTTCCTGCTTTTAGCCAGCCTGTGAGCTGAGGCAAGAAATTTTCCCATACCTGCATACCGAAATCCTCTGGAACTTCTTCTTCCTCTTCTGGAACTGTTCGGCCCAGCTGTGATCTGAGAACCAGACCATCGGACCCCGTGGACCAGCAGGGAGGCCGCGGGGATGCCGCATCCCGACCTTGGGCCTCGGGAGGGGTTGAGCCAGCTATAGACAGGACTCTGAATCCACCAGCTTTCTCTGCAGAGAGGAGATTCATTATCTAACATTACTCACTTGTTTCTTGTGCCTTGCCAGCACTCTGCTTGTTAAATAAATTGTTTGTTTTACTTTCATCCAAGAAATTCCTTTCGTATTGGTGGGGGAGGGAGTGCTGAAACCTGTCTTCTGGGGAGGAGACTTTCATTACAGGACGTTTCCCCCTAAACTTGTCTCAAACCGAGACACTATGGCATTTGACTCTTCTGTCATTGACTCCCCATGGGAGAATTATGTTTCTGTATGCATACGATGAATTATACTATTACAGAGAATCAAGACTAAAAGCCGAATATAAGAAGGTATTTACACATTCAATCGTGAATGAAGTACGCACAAACACACTTTTTAAAAATATTTATATTTAGTCTAGTTATGCTAAAACTGCAAGTTCCCTTTACTTAATGACAGAATTCAGTTTGAAACCATTATTAAAGGCATTGGAAGGTGATGAAAAGAATCCAAATTTTCAAATACTCATAAACTCTACAAAACATATCATACATCACACTCACAACTAGAATTTTAATTTTTCTTTCATGTATGTAACCTTACTTAGGAAATGAGCAGTCAGTTTTCCAGTTGAAAACATCAGTTTTGATCAAGAATGGTGCTGCTTCAAAATACTTTCAGTAGAAAGTGAAGAAATCAAATCATTCTTGTTACCTCCTTGTGGTGTTTTAAATTCAAATTAAAAGAATACATCAGGTTTAATAGCCATGAGAGTAATACGTGGCCTAAAGAAAAACAAAAACGAAAACGAAAACAAAAACAAAAAAACAAAAAAAGGCAGCTGCAGAGTTTGATCTAGTTTATTTGTAGCACATAAACAGAAGCAGCTGCCTTTTACAGAAGAGCATTCCCAGGATAGGCTCCAACATGTACCGGATTTGGTGCTAAGTCTAGAAAACAAAACGTTGCAACTTTTTTTAATATTAAGCCATCAACTTATTAAAGTGATTTGTAATTTTTAATACCAGATATTTACTTTAAAGTGAATCATACTTATATGAGAATATTTACTTCAAAGTGAATTATGTGATAAATCGAATGTGTAGGTCTGTAGAATCTGTCTTCCTTTTTAACAAAGACTAGCTAGCTCAATAAATACTACATAACCCTGAGTAGAAATGAATTAATTTTAACCTAAATGAGATACTCAGTCTTCTGAAGAATTTTTTCTCTTAATATGCTGTTTATTTAGAAACAGCTTATCCAGCCCATTTTGGGAAGTATATTTCTATTAGCAGAAAGCAAATCTTTCTCAAACCTTATGAAGTTTAACATTGTGTCAGATTAGTGCAACTTTGCAAACAAACTCAGTAATTTTCAACCATGGTTTTCTTCAGCTGTGGAAACAGAACAAGACACAAAGTGGTCTTGACAAGAAAATGGTCTAAGCCATGTTGTTCCCATAGAATTATAAGAATACAAGTAACCAAAACATCTATTTTTCACAACCTTCAAAACTGTGAAATGTAGAAGCTACTTCCTGTAGCAGGCACATATAAACCTCATGTAAAAAAATGAAAGGGGTGAAAAAGCATCTTATGAAAGCATACTTTTAAAAGATTTTTTTAAACTTCAAGTACTAGCCCATCATAATATTAACAGTTACTGCCTGGTTTGCTCATTTTCTAAAACAAAGGAAAAGTGCTAGGACGTTTGATGTCTGTGTTGTGGGATATGGAAAGGAGTGAATATTGTCTAAAAAAGAAATGGTAAAAATTTTACATGAGTCTATAATTACTCTTTCAAGTAATTGTATCTACACTAAGCATATATTCTCAGTGGTTAATCATTGGACTCCAGTCTGCCAACACATCTGTAGTTTTTCAGTTCATTTCTTTCTGTTGCTGATGTACACAGTTTTCATATGGAACCAAGGGACAATCAGACTTTTCTGGAACAGAATTTTAAATTGATATAAAATTAGTAGCATTTTTCAAAAATATTTGAATTCATTTTCTTACCCAATGGATCGTTTTAAATGATTAAAGAAATATTTATTGATAGGTATCTTAAGCCTCCTTTCTCATACACTGTGAAGTAGTACTCAGTGACTATATAGCAAATTAAACTAAGGTGGAAGTTAAGTTCCTAATTTTAATTTGAACTTATATCCAATAATTATATCACCATTTGCTAGTATGGATTCCTGTGATCAGAGATGTTCCCATGGTTGTAAGCTACAATTTTATTTCCATAAATGAGAGTTTCCAAAAGCATATTCAGTTACCTAAACAAACAATGTACAAGACATACTACTATAAAGGTATGCTTACACTTTTACAAGAGAAATGCCTTGACTTGGTTGACAAGTACTGTCTGTAAATAGAGCAGGACAATATAAATATACTAAGGACAGAATGACTGGTTGGAGGTGCATGGAGCCCAGCAGATTTGAGAGCAACTTGATGGTGATGCCACATGATCAGGAGCAGAACAGTATTTGTCCAAGGATTATGGGGTGAACTGCTATTTGTGGGTCGACCTGGAAACAAGTTGCATCCCTGGAGTAGCATGCTTTCATCCCCAGTTTTCTTGTGAAGCTTCCAGCCAGTTGCTAGTCCTTGATAGTGTATAAAATTGTGGTCTCTCCATTAGAGCCTTGTATGACATTTTTCTAATTTAAATGGAGTCAAGGTTACCATGACTACTGTATTTCCTGCCCCTAATCTCTATAAGCAGATCACAGCCAGTGTCACCATCATGTGGTATCAGAAAAATACATCAAAAAAATATACTCTTCCTCTCTGATACCTGAAATTTCAATCTATTTGGATTCTGTTACCTTCTGAAGCAAGTAATTTTTCATATCTATTTCAGCATTAGTCCTGTACATTTTGTAACACAATTACAGTCTCCCACTGATTAGATTAATATTCAGCATTATATGTCCTTGTTTAGTGCTAGACTAAGATCATCCACACAATTTCTTAAACTTCCAATTTTGATGCAGAAGCATAAATACTGCTGCCTCTGTTCTTGTCTTTGCATCTGTCCTGGTTCTGGCCAGAACAGGGTTAATTTTTGCAGTAGCCAGGAGGGGTGTGGACCCTGAGGTTATTCTATACCTCCTCACACCATGTGCAGGGGTCAGGGGAAAAGGGTCCTTCCAGTTGGGTAGCGTGGCAGAGCAGTTGGGTGTTCATGATTTCCCTGTGGTGAGCACTCGCATATGAATCATCCTCCTCTTGTACATGTTGTTATTAACATTGTAGCTGTTGCTGCTTGTCTCTAATTTCATGGTTGTTTCTAGTAAATTTTCCATGATCTTCACCTTTTTTTCCTCCAATTCTTTTCTCCAGCCTGCTGCAAGAAGGGGTGAGGGGAAGAGATTGAGTGGCAAGAGGTTTGGAGTGTTTCACTAAATTGTGGACCAGCATTCCTAAACCATGATAGCAACCTGTATGAAGAGCACCCTACCATTCCTAATTCCTCTGCTTGAGTCTGCATGTCTTGTTCCATCATTTAATTCTTGTTATTTATTTCAGGCATGAGAAACCTAGTTCTATGGTTGAGTTAAAATCCATTCCTTCCTAACAGATCCTCTTTAATCCACTGTGGTTGGATGAATCCAGCCTGGTTTCTGATGAATCTAAGTTCTTACTCCTTGCACTTTCTGAGCCAGACACTAAGATTCTTCAACTTCTTAAGAACATTTCACTGACTTAGGTATGCTTGCTCTCGTCTTTCTTCTGAATTATCTGAATTTGCTTTCAGATTCTTTCCCTTGCTCTTCTCTGTCAGCAGTATCCACGTAAACTGTGGTTGCTGGCTTTTCTCCAGACCTTTCTAGGGTGGATCCTGACTCCCTAAGAGACCAGGCTCTTCTACAATCAACAGGCAAATCACTATACAGTACTCTCTGGGAGGAGAGGTTGTCAATTGGATTGAAATAGCATCTTCTGCCACTGAAGTACTGCTTTAGAGCTTGGGTTTCTGATTCCAAAGATATTTGCTCATTGCGAGAGGTTAAATGACCATCTTCTAATCAGGAAAGAAACACTGATGTCTCCCCTTTCTTTCAGTTTGGTGTCCTCCCAGAAAACAAGACTGCTGTCTAGACTTTGATTCTGTTGTGTGATGTTCCTAAAGATCTCTAGGAAGCTCTGCTGCCTTTAGCACAGGGGATTGTTTGCTCTTTGAGAATAATCTGCTCAAGTGGGTTCTTAAATTTTGTGAGTGAATCTCTTCAGTTCAGCTACTCTGCTCTCAAGAGCTAAAATGTTCTCTGATGCTATAAGTGGTCTGTGTTCTGCTTAGATATCTACTATCTTTTCAGAAAAGGTGCTAGCAATAAAATTAATCCCCGCTTTATTTTGTCAAAGTTCTTTCTCGATTTCTTCTTCCAGAACAGAGAAAACAGAGAGGTTTTGAAGTTGATTTTGTGTCTGGATGAGTTTGCATACTGCAATACAGTGAATCAAGATCTACAAGCTAGATATCCTCTAGCTGTAGCACCAAATGTGCACTAATACACTATATTATATATACACACTAATTGTTTTCTAATTGAAATTAGAAGTCTGATTACATAGATGGCTTGTGCACTTTCATTTGTAGCACATTCATTTGTACTGATTGATGTATATAGGATGCACCGGTCAAATGATCTACTGTTTGTGTATATTAGATATGGCTTGTAAATAATATTCACAATTAAAGAGAGATTTTTTGCTATCTACAAGTCCAGTTAGTTTTGTTTGAATTGCAAATATTGTTTTTCAATTTTTCATAATTGACACTACTATTAACTT
This sequence comes from Pachycephala philippinensis, assembly GCA_013397055.1. NCBI lineage: Eukaryota > Metazoa > Chordata > Aves > Passeriformes > Pachycephala > Pachycephala philippinensis. The sequence goes on from VWZT01009005.1 coordinate 6,628, forward strand.
TCTCCAGCATTAATTTGCTTTTATGCCAATAAGTTAGAACTCTGGATTGAAAATTGCATCTCTTCATTTTTAACTATGACATCTGCTGTTATTTTAACTCACAGTTTGGTAAATCTGCATGCATGTATTGCCATAAGACATAAATGAATTCTTAGATTTTCTCATGGGCCAAATGAAGTTCCCAGAAAGACAAGAGATTTTTTCCTTTCTGTCTCATCTCTCCATGCTTTGTTTTTCATTTGTTGAAGGTCCTAAATGTTATCTATCATTATCCAATGGATATATTTAGTTCTAGCTTGTTCACAGCAGTCAGTAGAGCACTCATAATATTGTAGCATCTCACTCACCCTGGAGAGGAATGATGGGTTGCCTGGCAGCAATTCTCATTCAAGATGATATCAGGCCCATCCAAGCCTCCTTGTCAAGGTCAGTTCTCAATAAATAACAAAGGGTAGAATCAGTCTGCAGAAAAATGCTTTCCTGCACAGGATTCAAATCACCACTAAAGTGGTTTTGTGTTAAATCATATAAATGTTAACATAAACACGTAATTAAAATGTATTGAAGAGAATTTGCAGAAGGCAAACAACTGACAAACCATACCTATTATGATGAGTACACTTTTTAACACGATTTATTACCTCTGAAGGCAGACTTTCTTGCAACTAGACAAAACAATTTCTGCCTACAGTAGAAAGCCTCTAACAAAATTAACACATTAAAACACCAATCTGGCTATTGCTTCCCAACAAAATATTATTTCGAGTAAAATAAATATATTTGTAGATGCTAGACTCCCTTAGAATGATTTAGTGAAGCCGTACAGTGAGAAGAAATAAAAAGACAGATAAATCTGGTATCCTGCTCTACTGTGAAATTTCTGATGAAAGAAGAAATAAAAGAAACTTAGAAAAGGTATAGTGTTCTTTTCACATGAAAATACTCTTAGAAAATAGCCATTGAATATTTCCTTTTACTAGCAAAGTAGTCTCCATTAAAATTTGACAGTATATATGGACAGAAGCGTATGCTTGGCTAACGCTTTATACTCCAGCATTGGAAATAACTTCACTAGGTGTTACTGTTCTTCCTAAATTTCTATCACTGTGTTCACAGAGCTGATTCATCTTGCCATCACTGAACCCTAGTTTAAGAGTAAACCAAACTGCTGGTTTTCCTGGCAGAATCTCTACTATATATTCTAATCAAGTCTGGAACCTCCCCCAGAAGTCAAACTGAAACTTTTTTCCTAAACGCCATATAGATTTCTGCATTGTAATGCTCATGAATCAAACCAAAATATCAGCTATCAATCTCAATTTACTGGCTGAGAGGTGATGAGGAACAAATGAAATTCCTCTTGACTGTAAGTGATCGTATCAGGCTACCACTTCCCTTCTAGTACAAAATCAAACAGAATATTGACAAAACACAGTATAGGTGAACTCATTTGAGTTTGTGATGAAAAGGAGTAGGAGTACACACACCACTAGCTAGAGATGACAGAGACTGATGCAAAGTGTAACCACTCCATTTCAATGCAAAGTCCAATAGGCAGTCATTTTTCTTTTACTGGTAATATGAATAGAAAAAGCTCTGCTTTCCTGCAGGACCTGAATATTTAAGCTGCATAAATTTCTTTTTCTGTTGTTTTGAGCTACACCTGAAGTTGAACAAGATTAACTCAGAAAGGTACAGCTAGTTATCCAAAAATAAATACAGAGTAAGAGGATTTATGGGCCCTAGGTTTAGGTAATACTCAAAGATATTCCCCACAGAGATAAAGCAATTGGATAAACACCAGCCCACAAAAAATTAAGGGATAACTTCCAAAAAAAATTTTCGTTAGATTTCATTTTTCTTTTGCACAATTTCAGTTTCACAGGTGTGAATACATGGCTGACTTGTACATAATGTCCAAGCTCACTTCTAAATAAAGATGAAACTCATTGATTATTTAATTTTTTGTCCTTTCAGAAGGAGAAAGACAGCTTGTCATGAAAAATAAAAAGAGTTGCCATTCTTTCTTTGACAGTGGAAAAAAGCATGCAATCTTTATTTTATTATAATTTTAATCAAGATAGCAGCTGCTCACTGTTGAAGTTAAATGAGAGGAAATTTACATTAAAAATTAACCATTGGTCAAGCCTGGCATATGTTCTTAGCTTTTTTACTTTTTGTAGCATAACTATGATTATCCTTTTTAAATTTCTTGCCATTTTACCCATTAAAACCAAACTGAGTGCATCTGGGGGTGGTGTTTCGTGCTGGGTTTTTTGTTGTTTTTTTCTCATTTGGGGGGTTTCTGTGTTTCTTTTTTTTGTTAGTTTTTTTTGCTATCAGTAGCCATTATTCAGAGCAACTTGTTTCTGATAGAGGTAAGCAGTGCACAACCACGAAGCACTCAGAACACTGTTTTTACTACTATCATGGGAAATTTCCAGGTTAATTTTAATTAAAGACACATTTGCTTGTGAAGAGAAATTTGAGGCTCATTTTAGATAGGTTTTTTTTCAAATGGTAGGAGACACCAGCTGATTGTTCACCTGATGGCATTTCACATTTCTGGTACATTGTCCTACCTATGGCTAATTTTTCAAATTTTATAAAGAAACACAATCATCCTGATTTTGCCTCAATATTACATGTTTATGTAAGCACCTGAAAAGAAATGTGAATTCCTTTACGGTCTTTGTAACCTAAGAATCTCTTGGCTTGATTCATCTCTCAGGGGCTCAAGTTTGGCCATTTAGCCTGAGGGAGGATATCAGACACATGATTCCATAGCTTAGTTGCTAATGATTATATCCTATGATCTATTATCTTAGGCTACTTTCTGTTCTTTGACATTGATGTTATCTGGTTATCACTGGACCCTTTTTTACTGATATACAAAAATTATATAACATCAGCATTCATCGTCTATCAGTAACTTGTCTGCAACTGACAGAAACTGAAGGTCAGCTTTTAAAGTAAGTTAAGAATTTGATACTAGTCAAGGAAAGGAACCTAGAATGCCTTGACAGAACCTTTTTTAATAAAATATGTGTTTAGAGACATCACCCTGCAGGTTAGAAAACACTTTCTAAAACTAGTAGTGCATCTACGTTCTAAGAACCTCCAACACCACGTGTAAGTTTTCACCTGGATGCATATATAAACAACCACTAAGGAAATCACAACAGAAGTTTCATGATCTCTTATGGGGGCAAATAGAATGCAGCACAATAAAAATAGTGAAATATAAGTTCTCTGAATTTGCAATTATGAGAACACAGAATTTAATGTCACACATTATGAAATGTACATAAAGATACTTCCTTGGTTTATGGAAAAAAAACAAGTTCCATTAATTTGAATTAGAATGCCAGATTACAGAAGAAGACAGCTAACTAGAAAGGAGGGATTTCTGTCCTCCCTCCCAGAGGAGGCTGGATTTGTTTTATGTTTTATTTAAATAAAGGAAAAAGAAGGCTGGAAGCTTACCTTTATCTTTAGCAGCAGCAGGAGGTTTTGGAATATGGACAAAAATGTTGGGAATTATGGAAATGATAATAACATACATATCCTTCTAAAGAAAAACAGTTTCTCATCCTCTTTACAAAGCCAGAAGTATCTGTTCACAATACACTCATATACACATACCCCTTGTTTTTATACCTTGAATCAATCTTCCAGGTAATCGTTCATAAATATGCAAGCGACTACAATCTATGTTCAAACATATAATATATTTCAAAAACTGAAGGTTTTGTGGTTTTCTTTTAATTGTTTTGCAGTTCTTGGACCAGTTGCTGTGGGAAATGCAGCGGAGATTTCCTGTCTGAGTCTGCTGCTGTTGTAGCTCAATTGCTTTTTAAAAATTACCTTTGCTATCCTGTATATCAAAACTCTTTTTATTTTTTTCTGGAAATGCCTCTTCTTAAAGATAAACAGAAAGTATTCCTCTGTTGAGGAAGAGTTCTTAAGGTTATCAAGAGTCTATTAATTATTGTTCCTTTTCCAATTTAATCTTCTCTGAAAGTTTTTTGAAGAGATAGCACTTTCTTATTTATAGCCATTAATTTTACACAAAACATGTTGTAATTTTTCTTTGGAGATGATACTTATTGGAAGAAGGGCATTTTTCCTGGATAATTTTTCAACAGAAGTTGAAATACCGTGACTATATTATGCATAATATCTTCATAGATTGTGTGAGCTTACTGTCAACCCTTGTAATACTGTGCTAATATCATGGGAATGCTTTATTTTGCCTAAAACTTCTGGTGGATGTGGAGAACACAATTTTTCTTTAATTACTTCTGAGTTGAATACGTCTATCATATATATATATATGCTTATTTATTTATTTATTTATTTATATATACATATGCACACATATTTGGTATCTGAAAATATCTGTGCCTCAGTTTCTTCTCAGTTTTCTCATTGTGATAGTTGAAGATATAAATCTGGAGATCAGGACATACTTTTAAGTACATGGTGACCACCTAAAGCTCTCATCAATGTTGTGGCCTAACCCTGTGGGCAGCTAAGCCCTACACAGCTGCTCAAAATCTAAAACACAGCATCATACAAGGTTACTGTAAGGAATATTAACAACATCACAATCAGAAACAATAAAAGCTGATTTTGATGTTCTTCTAACATAGGAGCAAAGCTGTCAAAGAAGTTAGCTAGAGCACCTGCTCCAGAGGTACCTAGTACTGTGAAAAGGATGTTGGGACAGGTTCAAATGCACAAAAATTTAATACAGAAGTCTGCAGCTGATGGCAAACAACCATTCTAATGGTGACAGATGCTTTGGGGCATAAAGAAAAAAAATAGCAAAGAAGAGAGAAAGAAGAGGGAGAGAGAGAGACAGAGAGAGAGAGAGAGGGGAAAGGGAAAAGTCTTCCTAGTGGACAGTTATTAAAAGAAAGCGCAAGAATTCCTAGACAAACACCCTCTCCGGGTGTTTCCTCTGATGCAGCAAGCTGTTTTTCACTGTAATACTTTACCTTTAGCAACTACACAGTTTCCATCAGGAACTGCTCAACCTCCCAGCTGATTGCTCCTGCTTGTGATGCCTCAGTTGCTGACCACATCAGGGCAGGTACAGCACACAGCCTGGCTGCTGACCTTTCTGGATGCATATTATTGTCCCCACCAGCATAACACCATGGGTTATCTCGGGCAGCAGGAAGAACAATGGAAAAGAAGGGTCATTCTTACACTAATGACAACTGCTTCCCAAAAGTAACTTAAATAGCAACACCACTGAGCTTGTGGGAGAAAGGCCGTGGGAATAACAGCAGCAAAACAATAGCATGAGAAAAATATGGGGAAAACCCTCTCACAGCAGATCACGTGAAGAGGTACAGAGCTTGCAGGCTGTAGAGTGGGAAAATTGAATGTCCTTAGCAATATAAAAAGGGTAAGACACCTAAGGAACTGTGAAAAACCAGGCTGGTACCACCTGAAATATGAAACTGTCTTTCTTAGGTGGAAGGGAGGATGAGAAAGAAACGAGAGGTGAGATCTAATGCTGATGTACAGTGTAAAACGGTAGCCCTTTGTTTTGAGATTTTTTTCCCCTACCTAGTAGAAAAATATGGGATTGTTTAGAAGCACTGTATACTTGAAACACAAAATAATAGAAATATAAATGCCTACCTAGTTTGTACAAAGACGGAGGATCGTTTTGTGGAACAAAATATGAAATATTTGTTTTGAAATGTGGAGACGTTATAGAGATTTTGACATCAAATCGCATCTGCTTAGAGTGCTTCAGGCAATTATGATTCATTCAGCTAATATTATCTTCCTTCTTTGAGGACAGTATCTTCCATAATCTACCAAGCATAAGGTAAAACAATGTATTATAGTAATCTACGTAGTTAAAAAGAGCAAATAGGATACAAGCTATATGCGCTAATGACAACTGGACAAAATGCAGTTTATATTTAATTTTATACAATAAACATTGCATTTTGATAAACGAAAAATAATTTTTCTTATTGTAACACAAGTAATAAATTTTATGTTGAAAATTCATAACAGAATTTTTTTCCTGTCCCATTTATGGTTAAGATTAATGTTATAAAACATTATGAATCTAACATTTTTGCTTAGAAAATATATTCTAAGCTTTACAGAGAGTGTTACACAGACCTCAAGAGATTTTCTGGAATGAGGAATTCTTAGTTCATTTTGGTTTCTTGATTAATTAAAATATTGCCTTCTCTAGTTTGTACCAATGAGCTTTATTTACAGAGAAGTCCTGTAATTTGCTTTTACTTAAAATGTCAAACTGCAAAATCTTTAACTTGGTTGGCAGCTCTTCTTAAGATATGTGCATAACATCCTCAGGTCACCGTCTCTCAGTCATCAAAAACGGAAATTTTGTGACTAAGTAAAAGAAGATGCTTATGTCTCAAAACTGTTGCACTTTGAAATACATTGTCTGTATACATGACATAGGTGAATCTTTGATTTTACACTGTAAGCGAAAAACAACACCCAGACATTAGACAGAATCCTGTGTTCTTTTGAGTGGCAGCTGGGAGAGCACTCAGTTGTCGCAATGTGAGTTGGAACAAAAATATAAGCAGAGTTCCTTTAAAATATGATGAATCAAAGTTTAAATAAAAGGTTACACTGAGTATGGATTTTGAAGCACGTACCTTCATATGGAAAGAGGAAGAGTAGGACTCTAGTGAGTTTCAGCAGTCAGTGCCTGAGGACACTTGCTATGCTCATACTGGATTTCCAAGGATTTAACTCCTAATTCTAACACGTGATGCTCTTTTCCACGTCCTTCATAATGATGACAAAAAGTTCCTGCTACCTTGTCTTCTGTGATTCCACATGACGCAGAAGCAGCCTGGACATGAGAAGGACGAGGAATTCCTTTTACAACTCCTTTAGGCAGTAAATAAGAATAACAATTGTCAGCTGCCACAGATAGCAAAGCACGTCGTGGTAGACATTGCAGACACATTCCAAGACCTGTACAATCACAGGGTAGCTCAAGCTTGGAAGGCATCTCAGGAGATCATGCTGTCTTAGCTCTCACTCAAAACAGGGATAGTTATGAGGTCAGGCCTAGTTGCTCAGGGATTTATTCAGTCATGTCTTTAAACCCCCTGAAGACTGCACCACTACTCTGTGCATCCAGTTTGAGTGTTTACCTGTCATCATGGCAACGACAAACAAGTCTCTCACTATTTCAGATACGAAAATAAATTGAAAGCAGTGCTATGAGTTTATGCCAAAACCACTAACAGGCTCCAAATTTTCTACTGAGCCATAACAAAATACATTATTATTTTACTAGACTGCTTTTAAGAACATTTCACTTTTTCATGTTCCTGCTTCCTTATAGTAGGGAAAAAAAAAAAAATAAGGAAAAAAAAAGAAAAGAAAACACCCCAAAACCCCCAAAGAAACAAACAAACTCCTATATAAATTAATTCACCATATTCACTGAAAGATGCATCCACTCTTCTTATTTTTCTGTTTGAAAAGTTAACAGCTTTTTCTGGCTTTCTAATTTTCTGAAAATAGACAATTGCAGAGAACAACAGCCACCCTTTTTGAATTTCATGCCATGTGTTTTGCAGTCACAAATACTCAACTGATAATAATTTTTGGCTACTAGAATAATGCAACTAGGAAAAAAATCGCTACTCTCTTTTAAAGATGTGTTTTTTAATCATCATTTGCAGGTTTTATAGGTAATACTAGCTTGCAGCTCTGTCTTGTAGGTATCATAATATTCTCATGGCTAAGCCACAAGAAAGAGCTCTTTTGACTTCTGTAATTTAAGGAAACACCGACAAAAGTGAATTTTTAATCTAAAAATTTTATCTGTCTGTACTTCCTTTTTCCCAAGAAACCCTGCAGCATTTCTTACCTCAGGTGATGTATTTAATACCTAATTCACATTAATAAATTTGCACTGCAGATTTAGAAAAGTTGCATAGGCCAAACTACATGATTTAATTGGTTATCACCTTTAGATGGATACAAGGAGTCAGTGATTTAGCATAGATTTGATATCCTATTACTGCTAATTAGGTTTGCTTCACTTGCTTCATTTTCTTTTGCATCCTTGTCCTATAACTTGTCTAGTCCTTGATAGATGTAGGTGTCTAGAGACAAAATATGGTCATTGACCTGCCTTGATCAAGTGAAAGTTCTTTAAATGTTTTATAGCTCATTCTTCCCATCCTGTGCTGTACATGCTGCTGTATTAAAATGATACAGTAAGGGCAATGCCTGTTTAGGTACACCATGTACTACATCAGCTTAGTAACTCCTTTGCTATCAAATATTGCTTATCTAGGACCATAAAGATAGACATTTTTTTTTCATCTGCAAGTCTATGACCTCTCCACCAATTATCCCAGGCTCAAGATCAGCCAGGCAGGAAGAGGAACAGCATGAGACAATGGCTGAGTGCTAAAGAGAAGCCTAAATATTTTCCAAAAAAACAACAAGCTTCATCTTTACCAGGCAGGGGGTCAGTATCATCAGCAAAGGATGAATGGTTACTTACTGCAGGATAACCAGGGTTTCAGAAGCATCCAAAGCTTTTCTGTTGCTCTGAAAACTTACCACTGTTTAACAGCTGTCACAAGAAGGCTAATGACCACAGGGAATGTGTCGCAGATCCCATCTCTGAGACAGCAATGTACGTATCATATCTCACATTCTATATATAGATTGAAAGAGATGCAAATTCACTTGTGGGGTTTTTTGCTGCTATTAATCACTGATGTCAGTATTAAAAATAAGAAAAAAAGACACAGTTTCAATGAGTGTCATTTCAGAGACAAGCTCCACAAGGTTAATAAATTATAGAGATTCAAAACCTAAATAAAATTTTACATGTAATATAGATAGATTGACTGCTCCATGCAGAAGACAAAATACAAATAATAGGGTTCACTTAAGTCACTGAAAATTAGAGTATAAATAAAATTATATTGTACTAGTGTAAATTATAAGGCAAATCTGTGTTATGATTTTGGTACTGATACCCATAAAATCTTGTGCAGGTCTAGTGATGGCAAACACAAATGGTAAATCAATGACAATGGGGTTTAAACTGAATATATTTCAGATTTAACTTTCTTACACTTCTACTACATAGATATAGAAAGTGGGAAAAGTCACTCTTATGAAAGTTACTTTTCAATCTGCTCTTGTAATATAAATAAATAATTGTAATGTAAATAAAGTTGTAGATGATACCCTTTTTATAAATAACTTAGAAAAACCTAGGAGCTTACTGGTGAACACAAAGCTTTTTTTCTGAGATTGTGTGGGGGTTATTTCAGAGTATTTCTTGGTATTGGTCTTGAGTTTGTAAAGTTTGTTTGGAACATGGGACACTTCAACTGCATCTCCTATATTTATGTAAATGAGGTTGTGCTTTCTGGGTTGCCTTTTGCCTGTAGTTGTACATATCTTATCCTTGTGGTTTTGGCTGCAGTAGAGTTAATTTTCTTCATAGAATCATGGAATGGCTTTGGTTAAAAGGGACCTTAAAGATCACCTAGTTTCAATCCCTTTGCCATGGGCAAGGATGCCTTTCAGATTGCTCAAAGCCCCATCCAACCTTCCCTTGAACATTGCTAGGGATGGAGCATCTGCAGCTTTTCTGGGCAACCTGGTCCAGTGCCCCAGAGTCTTCAAAAGTATTTTAATAATTGTTGTCATGAAATTCTTTCCCTGTTTTATGGAAAGTTTCAAAAGACTTCAAAATTTTCATGTTATAGACTCTTGTATGTCTTTTAATTGTTTTACAGTTTTGAGTTTCGCTTTAAATCTATGTGTTCATTGTAGCTGTTTGTCTGAACTCAAACTAAGTATTTTAAAACTTCTCTCACATTCTATTGTCTTTCTATGATAAAATGGGCAGTTAATGCATGATAGATGTGGAAAAGAAAGGCAAAAGTGAGCAAGTTGCTAGCTTCTTTAGTGTAATCTTTTCTTTAGGAAAATGTCTTGCTACTGTTATGATTAAATGAGGGCATATTTGGACAAAGAAATGGTATTTTTGCTTGCAGGCTGAGGGTATAAGAAAGACATTGCATCTTTAAGCAGGGCTCAGTAAATTCTGACCCTAAATGATTATTTTTCACTGATTTGGCTGTTTCTTGACCACCATGGAGCAGCCAGTGGCCAGTGCAGGGATGCTATGAGATTTAAAGTAGCTCCTTGCTTTCTCATGGCAAAAATGAAGTTATGTATGTACAGATGCGGCATATTAAGGATTGTGATCATGGGTTCCCTTTAGCAGAGTACTCATTGGTTCAAGTTTAAAGTTTGGGGATAGTCATAATGGAGTTTGTTACTGAGAAAACATACCAAGGACTTGATCCAAGGTCTTGGTGCACAATTGATGTCTTCCAGCTTCCTCAAATAAGCTTTTGATACCACTCAAAATGCTCTCGTTGGAATTTTCAAGCTAGTTAAAACAGAAGAATAGGTAATCCAGGTAACACTGTGTTTATAAGGAGATAGGAGATAAATTTAGTTAGGTTCCCTTCCCACCTTGTGCATAGACTAAATACTGGAAAATTGGAATTTTGAAATACTTGGTCCATAAATGATGAAGAACATGCTGGAATCAAGAATGGAAGGTGAAAGTGAATGGAGGATTGGGAGGAGGAATCCTGTATCCAATAGCCATGTTTGTATGACTTACAAAGATTAGTCACATATTCTTAAATCATAAAAAGTCATATAAATTCTCTTTAGGGGAAAGGAGATGCTGAAATTTAGATCAAAATTTAACTGCAGCTACATTATTTTAAAAAGGGCAAAAATCTCGTTTTGCTGCATAACTGGAGCTACTAAACCACTGTAGATGGTACTATGTGTATCCATTAATATAAAATAACCTATGCCCTATAAAAATCAGAAAGGCCTGATCCTTGAGTGTAGGTCAAGCAAATTAGTTATATTAAAGATGTTTAATCTGGTAATTTTAAGTTTGAACAGAATATTATTACTTGTTTAATTCACCTTCATGTTTAAAGTGAAAACAACTGCAAGGAATGAAATATTGCTTAAAATATTCAGGGCAGCAGCACATGCCTCAAGAGATAAGAGTTTCACTGTTAGTTTAATTAAGACAAAAAAAGCACAAGCTTCAAGTGTTATTTACAGGTTCTTGACATATTCACTAATGAATCGTAGGATGCTGTAAAGGTTATTCTGCCTATTACAAAAGAAGTGCACAATAATTGTTTCTTAAACAACTTAGTTTCTTCACACTTTTAGTCTGTTCATAGTAGATCAATGTGCTTGAAATTGGAAACAAAGATTCTTTTTTTACACTGTGTCAGCAAGCTGGTAAGGTAGCTTCATATGTGAGATAGAGTACAGTGGGACATTTTTATGTACATTGCTGTACATTAAGTAGTTGAACATACTACCAGCACAGTTTCCACTACTCTGTATTTTCCAGGACACCTAATTTGTTGTTAGGAATAGCAGAAGTGTTTGGTGCCATTGTCAGCATATCAGATAACAAAGGATTTTCAAAATACAATACATTCTTTTCTTTAGTATAATCTTTATTCTTTCTGCACTCATAGTTAACAATCAGTTTGGTAATTTTTGTTTCTGTTTGTATTAAATTCTTTCTAACACAGACACAGACACTGTTTCTTGAGTAATTAGTTACCTGTTACATTAGACAATCTCTCAGCTAAAACAAATCAAGAAACAATTCTTTTCCAAATAAGTGACTTTAGGGTTGATGGAGATGATAGTGCATCCTAACTCAGATATAAGGAGTGCTAGACAACGTGTAGCAGCATCCATATCAGCATTATGCCAGATTTTTAAGTAACAGCTCTAAGTACAGCACGTCTTACATACTAATGTTTTGCTCATCTTCTTCTGTCTTCTAAAGAACAGGCATCAGCTTATTCAGCTGTGGCTAACTACAGAAAGACAGATTATGAAATACAGTATTTATAGTTCTTGGGTTTGAGTATTATCTATATTAGAGAGCCATTTTTGGAGAGTTACTGATTTGTCCCTGTGATAAAAGAACCTATGTGCACCAGAAGATCAAAGAATCTATATTTTTATTGTTTGAAACATCTATGCTATTTCTTCCTTATGAAATGGAAGAGCTAATTTTATAATAAATCATTGTTAAAATAATGTTTTTATTATTCATATAAAAAGCTTTAAAAGTGAAATCTTGCCTCTCTTCACATCACCAGGATTTGAAGGTTAAGATTTTGTCTGAAAAAACCCTGACTTCCCATACTTGGCATTGAAGGAAGAAAAAGCAATCCATTGTATGTATCTATAATAGCTAATCTGAACTATACACACTCAGAGTAAAGGAAGGAAACCCAACCTGCCAAACCTTCTCCAAGGGTGACTGTGAGCGGCAAATTAGATACAGCTTGTGGTCAAGCATGGCTGGAAGAAGGCCATGACTTGCCCTGTTGAGGAGTCAGATACATTTCCATGTCTGCTTGAGTTTCCCTGCATTTTGTGCTCAGATCCAGATTTATCAGAGCAGTCAGCAAGGGTGCAGGAAATAAACTGGAGGAAATTACATTTCCCCCAACAGCAGTTGATTTCCCTCTAATGAGATTTTCTGAGGACCTTAAATGGGCCCATTTAATTTCTGTTTATGTTCTAAAAGCTGTTTTGGAGGAGACTGTCTTTAACAAAGACACTGATTCTGATGCATTTGTGTCAGGTTATGCTCTGAAAAAATCAGTTACAAAACAGGTGGATTTTGTCCTCTCCACCTGTCGCACAGCCTCTTCCACCAGCTGTAAACTTTTCCACTTTAGGAACTTTACCACTTCTAGAGGTCCCTTTCTTCCTTTCAGTGGAGACAGGACAGTGAAGAACTTCCATAATCCAGAAAGAGAAACAAGAGGAGAAAATAAAACCAAACTGAAACAAAAAACCACTCATTTGATTTCTTTGTTATTCAGATCCCACTGTCAGTTGTTTATAAATAATTGTGATCACATCTGAAATACTTGACTTCATTACTAAATTTTTCTCCTAACTGAAATAAAGTACAAAACTCAATTTTTTTTTAAGATTTAAGACTTATGACTATGAGTCACTTAAGACAATGACTATCTAAATTGAAAATGGTAAGGGGGAAGGGAGTGTTTGAAACGAGAAACAAACCCAAGGTTTTACTCATACATCTTACTCTTTCACACAGACATATTTTTCGACATTTTTGCGTAGTTCTGTTGATGGTTTCCACATCTTTCCCTCTCTTCTTTTGACAAAGAAATAGAAGCAAATGCACTCTTGAGTCCCACAGTAAACAGACAGAAAAGAAAAATAATGGATGATGTATAACTTCTTTGCCATACAAAATATTTTAATATCTTCTTGGTGCTTTTTGTGACCATGGAAAAAGTAGATGTGAAACACCAGTTTGAATACTGCATAGGACTTCCTCAATAGAAAGTTTTCTGAATAGAAAGCTGTAGCTCTTATGGTAGATTTGGAGATTTCTCTACCCATTCACATTAAAGAAGCAATCCTCCAGCAGGATTTAAAATGAAAACTTAAGTGGAGCAATTATTGTTTTCTCAGCCCCAAAAGAGCAAATAAGCTTACCTTGCAAGCTAATATAAAGTCTGAAATTTAAATACCTTGTCAGATGGGTGAAACATGCTTTGAATTGTTCTGAAGTGTTCTTATTACAGGTATTTAAACTGAAGTTTAGGAAAAAACCCTAAATCTCAATAATAGAGTTCTCCGAATGGAAAGGGAGATGTAGTATAAAGGTTTTCTTATTATGTTGGTAGTTAAAACAGGCCTTGGAAATGTAGATCTAATCAGGTGAATCTTTTTTAGAAGAAAGGATAATCTTTATTTATGTGCCCTTTTGTGATTCTAATACTAGCAGACATTTCTCATAATTGAAAACTAAGAAAATATTCCTCTATCAAGAGAGAACAATAGAAAAATTTGAAGAATCCTAACAGTATAATCATAGAAATCTACCAGGAAAGCCTTTGTTTTTTAAATCAATTTTTTGGGGACTAATTTTAAGAAGTGACATTGTATTTCTTCTGGAAGAAGTCTTCTCCATATTTCAGAGTCCAAATAAAGACAGAGAAACAATATAGAGAAAATGCTGAAGATGGCTAAACAATGTAATTATTCAATATTTTTATAGAGGTTCACATATAAATGAGCATTCTATTTTTACTCCAAATCTTAAAAATCTCCTAGCGTGGTACTACTTAACAATGTGCTGTACAAAAACCAGGAAAATATAACAACATCTAGTTGTGAATATTTTTTATTGAATAGTGAAATCTTCAGATCTCACGTGCATGGAAGGAATACCAGATGACTCAGAAGAAAGAGAACCAGAAGTTTGAAGTCTCATGGTTTCCTGTCAAATGACAATTACTATTCTCTGTTGTAACAAGTAACAGTTCCTCTCTGCCTCAGGGTTAATATAACCCACTATTTTGTAAAAGTTGATTTTATTTTGCAAAAATACTTCTTGGAGAGACCCTACATGAAGAAAATATGCCCATGATGCCAAAGGCTGACAGATCTTGTTTTTAACTTAAGATGCAAACAGGCTCAGATGTCCAGTAAGATGAGAGCTATGGGGTTCATATAAAAAAAAAAAAAATTAAATTTTTTGTGGATACTTCTTTCACAATAACTATTCACTGTAACATGGACCATCAAGATAATACCTTTTAAAAAGAAATTATACTGCAATAAGAGGTACAGCCTTAGACAGCTGGTACTGGATAATTTCAACAGTTTTAGGGAAATAGAGGGGAATATTTTTAAACTGAAATGCTGCTACAGAGAAATCTGTCATTTCCAGAAAATTTTTATATTTTATTGGAATTTCCTTCAGTGATGACCACACTGCCATGCCCTCATAAGATTCGATTGAATTTGGTGGGAATATACAATCTTGATTTTCTTCTGGAGTCTTCCACATTGTATGAACTTTTTAGACAATGTTGTCTTTTCTGCACTTCTCTTCCCTGTCAGGGAAATTCATACTCTTCAACACCAGCCACCCCCAAAAGGCAAGTATGCTGATGTGGACAAGAATTTGGGAGGGAATGTAGCCACCACAGCTGACCCAAACTGACCCAAGGGCTAGTCCATAGCATATGAGATCATGTTCAGCAATAAAAGGTAAGGTAAAGGAGGAAGAGGTGAAATCCTTATTAAGATGTTTGTCTCCCAGAACAAATACTACTCATAGTGATGCTCTACTTCCCAGAAAGTGGCTGGACATTGTGTGCTGATGGGAAGGAGAGAATGAATTGTATCTCCTGATCTATTGTAGAAGGTGGAGTAGGATAACTGCATAGCTAAGTTGTGAATGCAGTGTACAGCAGAAGGACCTTGTGTTCTGGAGACTTCCAAGAGTTTTTGGAAAACATTCAGCACATCATGAGGGAAAGATACTTGCCAGTTCCACCAATGGAAACCATTTAGACATAACCTGAGGCTTCACACAAGCAGTCTAGGTTGTCATAATTTTGAAGACAGCACAGTACCTTAAAAAGCATGGTGGCATTTATTCTGGACTCCCACTAGGCCATGAAGGGAAAAAAAGGAAAAACCAATTAATTTGTAACTTTAATTTGTCCAGGTGCATGGAAAATTTGCAGATGCCATACCTAATGATCTGTCTTGGCTTGCAGTTTTGCAGCGATCTGAAGTCTCAGAGCATATTTTACAAAAGCTTGTGATACATCCCTTTCCTGTTTCAAATATTGTCATGCCATGAAAAAAGATCTGTCCCTTTGACTTCGAAAATGGAACTTATATTTAGAACTAATATTCCTATTACACTTGACTGAAATTCTGCCACTCAGTGGCATGGGAGTAGAATTAAGACTTGTAGCTTGTATGTTTGCCTAACTTCATTCAGAGGCATGATTCTGTTTCCCTTAAACTGGAAATAAGAATAAATTAAACAAAATTGCATACATTCTGGTCCTAAATTACTGTTCCTGTTTAAGGGTTTGTCATTGTTTAAGTCATCTAGAAGTTAAAACAGGTAATTTTTTTTCAGTGTCTTCACCTAGGTGAGACTTAAATAATTGTTTTTGGCAAGCATGTCATCACATGATAAAACCCATATTGTGATTAGGGTGGATGTAAGCATTTATCTTCTGCTGACAGCTTCAGACAAAAGGAAGATAGGTGACACTATTGTAATTGTAAAGTGACCTTTCTGCTATAAGGATATTGACAGCCATCCTCTCACTTCTATACAGTGTGTTTTCCATCATGAAACTAGGTTTTTGCTATTCTATTGTTGGCTTTTATACTTGCAGTGCTCTCTCTTGAAATGTTTGTAGATTTCTCTGGTTTCCTCAAGATAACATTTACTATGTACCTGACAAAATGTCAGCAAATACTAGTACATGTTTTCTTAAAAGGACTCTTGCTTTTATCATGTTGATATCAAAACCATAATTTTGTTGAACAGAAAAATAAAAAGCTCTTTCTTTTTCAGTTTTAAGGAACATTTTTTTTTCATGTACATCCCTTTGGGATCCACCTGGTTAGAATGCAGAAAAATAGACCAGCTGCAAAGATTTGTGTGTCAAATAAGAAGGCATAAAATTAACTTTTGCATACAAGAAAATGAAGCTGTATTTGCAACTCAGTTTTCACAAAATTCTTAAAAATTCAAGCAGTTATAGGGTGGAAACATTTATTTAATGATTTTTAAAATAAAGCTAATGTTACTGCAAGTAAGATAACAGGGAACCGTGGTTCATTTTAACAGTGACAAAGTGACATAAAGAGCTAGAGGTAAGGAGTAGACTTGAATTTGATTTGGCAACCAGTTAGGTAACTAAGAAAGCCCTATTACATTTTAGTTGTTAAAATACTCGTGAATAAATTGAGGTTTCTGCCTGCTACTCACACTTAGGATTGGATCTCTGGCAAGGCGCTGGCACTGCTCATAGTTATGGCCTAACCTTCCATCTTCTTGGTCAATACCACTGAATAAATGCGAGGATTATCTTGATTTATAGAAGTTGTACACTATCTGAAATTTACCATCCTTCTTCTCTCAGGGAAAGGAGGAATTTTGACTTAACAGTTTGACTTAAGTCATAAACTAGATGTTAAGGAACTCCTCTTTGGCAATGCCACCCTGTGGTAGTCAAGTTGATTCACTGCTCCCCAGAAACAGAGCTCAGCAAATAATTCACAGGGCTTCTCCCTCAGCTTTCACAATAAATGTGACTAGTCTGCTGTTACCCAGCATTAGTACATTATTTGTGTGTTTGACTACTATCTTTTAGTTGTCACTAAATAGTCACTGCTATTTGGATTGTTCATGTAGGTTTTTGTGATCATGACTTGTGAATAAACAGACATTCCATGCATGAGAAGAAATGCTATACTCAATGGGATGATGACTTGCTCATTAATTTTGCCTTAGTTGTGTTATTAGAGCACCACTACTTGAACACTATCATTCTAATTTATCAATGTATATTTATCATTTCACATTAGGCCATTTCAATTCCTTATAGAGAGATTCCTTCCTATTCTCTTGTGAGTAAAGTGAATATAACAGCAAAGGTTTTCAAAGGAACGGGTACCTCACTCAAAATCCATTGAACTTCAGATAAGGAACTTAGACGCAAGGCAAGCTCTTCTACATTTGTACCCTGACTTTTAACTTTAGATCCTGTGCATTTGGTGGGATTCATGCTAGAATCTAATTTTTAAAAACAGTTTTAAGAAAGCACTTAAACATTCCTGAAGTTACTCAAAGAGTTTCTGGCCTTCCAAGTCAGCTACAGACGTGGAAAAATAATTGCCTCTTTAGAACAATATATTTCATAAAATGGCTTACATTCTGCAGTTTATGATGAAGAAAACATCTTATGTGCAATAATGGCACTCACAGTAAAATTCAATGAAAAAAACTATTTCCTTATTTCTTCATAAGATATCCCTATTTCTTCATAAGATATCCTTATTTAAGTCTGATATGCCAAAGAACAATGGTTGTTTACAACAATCTCCCTTTTACAAATCCTAGCAATGGGACATTTATTTTCTTAATAATTGGTAATAATTAATCAATCCTTTGATTCAAAGGTGTAGTCTTTATTTTTATACATGTAGACTTCAAAATTATTTATTACAATAATTTTATTACTCTTCATATACTTTCATTATACTTGATGTGTTCTGTTCTTAAAAAAGCATCACTAATATTTGACAGTAGGCTGTTGAAGAGATAAAGAGGGGAAGGTTACTGTTTTTATTAATATGATAATATTGTGAGCCAACAATGATGGGGCTAAGGCTTGATAAGGACCCTGTGCCAATACAGCCTCTACCCAAAAGCATCATTCTGTTCCTGTAGAAGAAACCTCTCAGAAGGACTGAAAGACCCCAGATTGTGTGAATCATACATTGCCAGCTGCTGTTACTTAATTTGCCTTAAGAAGGAGCTGTCTTCTGTCAATGAGAGTGCTTGCCAGGGAAAGAAAGGAGCAGATATAAAGAAAAATTAATTCTTTTACTTTCATATCCCTGAAGGGGTCTCTGTTATTGGAATTCTGACTGAAAATCTCTAACTGTGGAGAGTCACATAGGTGCTTACAGATCACTTTTATAGTGATGTTCAGGTTTTGATCCACGTTACTCATTTTTTTTTATTATTTGAATCATCTACACAGATTTCGTTTGCTGATATTGGAGGCAAGCAGACAAAAAATATAGCTAGATATAAAATCATTATGAACAGCACAGATCATACACTTCATTAAATAATATATTCCTTACCTGGAAATATTGATAATCAGTCCAATTTTTTTTTCTTTGAAATGTAGAAAAGGAAAACAAAAAGGATTAATTTGACCTTGCACTGTCAATATACACCTGTAACTACTGCCTGTACTTAAAAGTGAAGTAGTTTATGCATAAAATTATAAAAGAATATGGCACATGCTGTGATGTTTATGTTTGTTACACGCATTTGTTCGAAGAGCTTGCCATTACTTAGGGTAATTTCTCTATTCTTATGGCCTTTAAAAGTGAGGGAGGAATGAAAAGAAAAGTACGTAAGTTGCATTAAAGTCTTATCCAACTTCTTTTTGATCTGTATTTTTGAGCTGTCAGAACCAAAAGCTATGTTATAATGTATAACAGGAATGTTAAATTATCCATGTGGAAAACATAAAAAAATTTGAGTTTAAAGGTGAACTTCAGAGTAGTTACTTATTCTAGAGAGCAGTCTCTATAAAATGCTTCTTTTCCCCTGATGCCAGTAATTTTAACAATAAAAGTGGAAGGATAACAAACTTGTCTTTAAAGGTGACAATGCAGTGATTGAAATGAGTGATGTTCCTACACATATAAAGCAGCTAGAACCTTTCCTCTGTTTTTAGTGGTACACAAATCAATCAGTCTTGCAGAGCCAGATACAGAATTCTTTTTTCATTATTAGATGCTTTATACATAAACAGAATCCTGTAAAAATAAAAGACGTTTGACTGAATAACATTTTAGCACAGGCACAACTGCTGTCTCACCTGTTCTATTTAAATGATGGAATCAAAATTAGTCATTCCTTGTTATTAAAAAGTACTCCTTCAAGAATGTAAAAATGAAACCAATACATTAATTTTTAATTTACTCTCTGGAGACTCCAATTTACAATTTTGGGAGGAGTTCAACAAAACACTTCTAAAGATTGCTTTTTTTCTTGGAATCAGATTTGGTGATATCCATGTATTCTACAAGATCTCTATGGATTTTTCTGATGCAGTGAAATAGCTGCTAATAGCATTCTACATTAATAAATTGAATCTATAAGGAAATAGTCTAGATTTTTCCCTCTCAGCAGTCATCTTTGCAAAATGATATTGTTAAAATGGAAACTGTGCTTTATTGATGAAATTTCTTCTGGTGCATTTTTTTTAAATTACATTAAAAGAAAAATTCAGATGTTTTTTAGTCCCAGAAGCAGAATGAGATTTTATGGTCCATTCACCACAAGAATGGTTTCCCTGAATGTTTTGATTCCAGGAACAGTTATTCAGTTTTGATGGGCAAGTTGATAAGAAAAAGAGGGAAAGAATTTCACTGATCTATCAGTATAAGTAGGCAACTTGTCATTTAAAAAATAAATTTTAGAAATGTAACCAGATAACTGTGTCCCACAAAGGACACATAAGCCATACCCACTGAAGCTTATTAGAGAAATATCTGCAGGAACTAGAAGCACCTACATTCAGAATTATAAAGTATAGACAGAAGAAAGAGGAGGAAATTTCAGCGATGGAATCTGAAAAGTAAATCCTTTTGGGACAGGAAAAATAGAGGTTACCTCAAACCGCTTTTCAGATGGAAGCAGTTCTTTAATTTTTCACATACCTTGCTCTGGAGTTTCGTTCTCTTTTTTCAGATGGAAATGGCAAGGTAACAACCATTTGGACTTTTATACTTGTGAGCTATGATACATCAACAGATTCTTCTGCTTATCCTGCATGACTTTTATTACAGCCTGATTGCACTGACCTTGCAAAGCATTGCTCAGAATCCTGAAGCAAGTATTAAACAGTTGTCTAGAATTTTCTCCTCATTTTCTACTTTTTTTGGCTTATCCAGTCCACTTCATGTTCTTTTCTTTCCAGTGATACTGTCCAGAGCCTGTCCAGAAGTCTCAGTGGGTTAAAGATGCAGGAGTTAATGCTGTACAGACCGATACTTTGGCTTTCCATATTTATTATATATTCCCATAGTTCCTGGTTCAAGACTGATTCTTTTTCTTCCATTGCATACACTTTCTTAAGTATTAGATCTAGTCAGATTGTCTCCTTTACTTTTGATCTAGCTGATAAAATGTACCAGCGATACTAAAATAATACTCACATTTCTGCTTCAGCTGATCTTCTTTTTTCAGTGACTTGTTCACTTAGAGACTTTACGTCTTCTCAATGGGGATTAGCTGTAACTCTGAGCATTAACTTATATGGTGCTTTAAGAGAACAAAAGGTCAAAGAGAAGAAAGAAAAAATTTACAAGAAAGAAAGGTAGAAAAACTAGCTTTAAGGGGTTGTGGAGCCCCTGTCTGTGTAAAGATGTGTTCCCCTTATACTGAACGGGGCAATTTCTTTCCTAAATGATTGTTTCATTTTACTTTTGTGTCTTTATCCTGACCCAAGCTTTCATCTCTATTTTCCAAAAAGTCCATTACTTAATCTTCTCATTTCTCCATTAATCTTTTGGCTCCAGCAACATCCAGTACTGCCAGGAATTTAAACCTTTTCTTGTGTTGGCTATGATTCCTAGCTCTGTTGACAAGTCTGAAATATAGCCTCTTGCAGCCTGTATAGAGATGAGAAGTGTAATGATGTTTGAACAGCAATGTGATCTGGAGTTTGAGCTTTGTGAATTCAGATTTTAACACAACACTTCTCTTTTCCCCATGTAAAGGCAAATGAGCAGAGCAGTCATTATGTAAGACTGGGCATCTTCAGTTCAAGAATATGTCTGAAATATCTGCTCTTAAATCAAAGGTCACACATATGCACATGAGGGGGTGAGAGCATAATCTCAATTTGACTATACTGAAAGCTGGATTGTGTTTTAAGAACTCAAAGGAGAAACACAGTAGCAAGGCTCCTTAAGGAATAATGGTAGGCTTGTTTCAAAGATTTTTTAAGAAAGAGCAGAGTGCTGTGAGGCTGCAATTCTGCCTTTATTTCCTTGTGCCTGTCCAATTATTCTGAAACAGATAAAAGATTACACAATCTAAGCACTGTCTAAGCAAACTGGATTAAATATCCAGGAAGATTTAAGAGGTCAGATTGTTCCCCATATTTGACACTTGCAGCTGGTTTGTGCTCACTAAAGAAAAGGCAAAAAGCAAACAAACAACCAATCCCATAAGAAACCCCAAAAAACCAAAACTCACCACTGTATACCGCACTCTTCAGTGTATACAGGATCTAGGTTTGGAAAATCTGGTACACTTGAAATGTGGATGTTAGTACTAGGTCATAATGCCTGGTGTATGTAGCAAGTAATTGCCTACTTCTGTACTGGTGAGCTCAAGCACACACAGAAATGGTTTTGGACATAAATTTGGTCTGTGCTAACTACTGGCTTACCAAGGAGATCCCTAGCACATTTTGACAATTAAAAGGTTATCCCAGGATAAAATCACAGAATCATTCATGTTGGAAGGTGTCACAGAGAAAGATTATTCATTTTGCATAGTTTAAACCAAGAGCAGGTCTGAAACGGTTTATTAGTTTGCTAATGACATGTAATTAGCCAGCAATCAATGAGCTATACTTGCAGGTTGAATATTGCTCATACCGCAGATAAAGCTAAAATGTTAATAAATCCATACAAAATTCTAAATATGTCTCTATAACTACTCCCAAACAGTTCTAATCACAAACATACACACAGTGGTACAAACACACCCCACCCTCTAACAGCACTTGTACATCACAAGTACCCCCTGCCCTGTCTGGGGTTACAGGTTTCTCTACTTGTACCCTCATCCTTCAAGAGCTGTGGGTGCTCCCAGCTTGTGGCACCCCTTGATGCTCCCTGCATCTCATGACCTGACACCCACGATCTCACAGGCATCCTGCGAGGTGTGGGTCTCTGCTTGCAGTAATCCATGCTGTTATCCCTGATCAGAGAGGATCAGCTTATGGCATCTGAGCAGACTGCTCTGTCTGGACACAGAAGTGTGATGCCAGTGCAAAGACTTCTAGCAGTGTCAAAACAGGTTTTTACTATGACTGTGTCTACTCCAAGGTCTCTACTGACATGTTACAACTTGTTATGCTCCTTTCATAGTTTTTCTTATATTGACTCCTGCTTCATTTCAAAATGTCCCTGTGTAATTCCTTACTTATTCATTTCCAGACGATGTCTGTCTTTTCCTTTTACATGATCATTTGGGAACTAATAATTGTCTTTCAATTTAGTGCAATTTGTTGTGGGCAAATATTCTCTAGCTTGGCATACTCAGCCCAACACATGCATTAAATAGTTTCATGTTCTTACCCACAGCAGATGTTGTTATCCAGGCCATTTTCCAAGGGTAGACTACGAAAATAGCCCACAAAAGAGGTCTTGTGAAGTCATCTAGTCCAACGTCATGCTCGAAACAGGTTCAACATACAAGTCTGAGCAGAGTGTTTAGGTTTTTTCGTCCAATTGGGTTTTGGAAGCCTCCAGAGATGGAGATTGTAAAATTTCTTGGGGCAACTAGCTCCAGTTCTTAATTTTACTGAGCACATTTTTTTCTTATATCTAATTGGAAGAGGGAGGGTGCGGGCAGGCACTTTCTTAAAAAGAGGAAGGTGTGATAACAGCAGATAATGGCAGAACGTGGCAGGCATGTTGTACTAGACAATTGTACTTCCAAACAGTCACTAAAGCCTGTGGAATATGTTCTATGTCAGGATCTGTGTCAGCTAGCTTTCAATCTGATCAAGGCTGATTTGTTTTATGAAACAGGAAGTTATAATCTCATAGAAAAGACTGTTCCCTGTTGGTGACATCAGTGACAGAGGCTGTTCCTTAATAGGCTTAACTTACTATTGCAAATGTAGTCCACATGCCTTCTCTTTCCTACTTCTCCTTGCCACAACCATATTGCGGAGTAGCTCAAGACATTTTCTCAGACATTCTCTAAAATTGTTTGTCATTGGAGACAGACTAAATTCTGACCTACATGGTATGGCAAACCTTTGGGGTCCAGTGGAAAATTCCATTGAAATATAAAATTATAAACTTTTTTGGAAATAAGTACAATATATGCCAACCATATCTTGGGCTGCCTCACAAGAAGTGTGGCCAGCAGGTCAAGGGACATGGTTCTGCACTTCTGCCCCACTTTCATGAGACCCCACCTGGACTGCTGCATCCATCCATCTGTGGACCACCCAATATAAGAAAGATGTGGACCTGCTGGAGCAAGTCCAGAGTAGAGCCACCAAGATGATCAGAGGCCTGGAGCACCTCTCCTGTGAAGACAGGCTGAGAGAGTTGGGCCTGTTTATACTGGAGAAAACTCCAGGGAGACCTACAAGAGATCTTGAGAGGGACTTTTTATAAGGGTATGTAGTGACAGGACAAGGGAGATTGGTTTTAAACTGAGAGTAGGTTTAGATTAGATATTAGGAAGAAATTCTTTACTGTGAAAATGCTGAGACACTGAAACAGGTTTCCCAGAGAAGCTGTGTATGCCTCATCCCTGGAAGTGTTTAAGGCCAGGTCAGATGGGGCTTTGAGCAACCTGGTCTAGTGGAGGATCTCCCTGCCCTCAGCAGGGGGGCTGGAGCTGGATGATCTTTAAAATCCTTTCCAACTCAAAGCACTCCATGATTCTGTGATAATTCCTTCTACAGTATAGATAATACAGCGATGAGACTGCTTATTTCCTAAAAATACTTTGTTTATGCATTATTAGTAACTGAGTTCAGCAAAGATACAGTTTTCTTTCAAAGAATGACAGTTCTATAAAGTCTGGTGATCAAAAATTCCTGAGGGGAAAGAGTTTTTATTCCCTTTGTGTGGAAAAATGAGAAAAAGCATAAGACATACATCACCCACTCACACCACCTCTAGGGATATTTGGAGAGGCATTCTAGCAATCAGAGCTGACTAGCAGTGGATTTTTCACTTCACAGAAGAAGCCGAAGTTTTACATTTTATTATGCTTTGAAATGAAAACTAGAAGTGCAGCCCTATTTTCCATCTGAAAATTTCCAGGCAGCTCTAATAACTGCATATGAATTTAGACAACAGGAGGGGAATGGAAGCCCAGAAAGGCTCAGTGAAGGAAACATCTCTTACTTAAGAGCTTATGTTTGGCAGCCAGGCTTCTATTTAAAAGGACTAGATGCTCATTACTGCTCTCCCATGAGGCATGTGTTGTGGCACATTGCACATATGATAATAAACAATGCTGACTGGGACCCCTTTTCTCAGAGACATGACACAGAGGGCACAACATAAGATTATAAATAAAATAAAAATTGTAAAAAAACCCATAACTAATCAATGTACTGTGAATTTCACAGAGGTGGCCTTACTGCAAAAATGAGGAGCTTCAATACAGGATGAGAGGTAAGCAATCTCTGGTCAGCCTTTCTATGTCCCTCATGCACTTTTAAAGTGTGTTTTGTGGTCATTCCTCATGGCAGAACCAGAGAATCTGGAAGGTTCCTGTTCAGGCTGCATCTCACTAGGTGCCCATAAGAATCTTAATCAACACTGGAGTCTTGCTTGCTTAATTGTCCTTATTTTGTACAGTATCTCCTGTGTTAACTAGAATGACTGATTTTGTGAAGACCTGGGTGAAAGAAGAAACTGTGATTTCTAGTAACCATGTCTGCTACTCTGAAAAGATTTTGCTGCTGCTCAGAAGGCTTGACTATATTAAGATGAAATATGCTAGTACATGTGCCTTTGTGTAGAGGGAATAGTCTAGATGCATGTAATGTCTTCTTATTTTATGTTAGTGGAAACTTAGTAAGAATGGGACATTAATAAGGCACAGACATAGCTGACACATTATAAGATAACACCACGAAATTTTAGTTATTGTTGTCATTTCCAGAGAAGACCTGCTTATGCCTGCAATCTTCTCTCCAGAACTTTCTGCCATGTATTAAAATCCCTTACCTACTTCAGCTGGAGCTTGTGACCTTTTCTGTCAAGGTCTTCATTATATAAATATAAGGCCGACCTTTTGCAGACAGTTTGGTAAATTAGATAATGCAATGTATGGACTGTTTAAGGGGGGATAAATGTACTCTCCTTCCTTTGAGGACTGATAGAAGGAACTAGTGCCTGAAACAGGAAAAAAGAGGGTGCTGAAAAAAACAATTAATTTTATGCATCCTCCACATTATGTTTATGAGTGTCACTGTGCACATGTTAATCCAGAGCAGGTGATGCCTCTTTCAGACCAGTGAGCCTCGTCATCGAAGGTCAAATAGAAACTTGAAGCTGGAAAGGGTCAAGCTAGTGAATGAGAGTGAAAAGCTTGCTGAGACCATAATCCCTTCACTCATGTCAAAACAGATTTGAGCTATTGTTCAGCCTGTGGAACCTCTATTACCTTTAGAAGTCATTCTCTTTGAAAGCATTCAGGAGCCTGTGGATAGGAAACTTGAAATGAGCACAGTTTAAAGGAATTCACCTTTGTCACTTCAAGGGGAGAACAGCCTGTGCCCTACAGAGATGAACATAAAACACAGGCACAGTGAAAGTCCACTGATTTATGAGTTTTGGTGTTAGAGTGATTACAATCATATGATTTTGAATGATTTTTCTAATTGTTATAATTTAAGATATAAACAAAGGTAATTACATCAGTCTTGGTCGGAGGGGTAAAGTTCATTTAGATATTGATGGAAGCAGTACTTGTAAATGAAATATAAGCTATTGAGCATAACTATAACAGACAGCTGAAAAACTCTGCTAAAACAAGAAACTCAGAAGAAAAGCTGAATCCTTTGCAGGGTGAGTAAAGACTACGTAATGTATTTTTCAAAAGACAAAAGGTTGTAAAGCATCATTATAATCTGAATAGAGGTCAAAATTTATGTGGAAGTACGAAGGTATGCAACTGGGGAAATAGATACTAAGGCAGACCATGCATGAGCTCATGACTTCTGGGAAGCTAAATATTAACTTTGTAAATAGAGATAAAGAAGAAGAGTTTGAGCATGGGAGTTTGGAGGCCAATCCATCTTCTTTAAACTGAGGACCAGCAAGACCTAAGCAGCTGTTTCATATTCTCTGAAATATGTTGATAAAAATATCAGCACTTAGTCAATATAAACTACTAACAAGAACATGAACATTGAGCAACATGTTGAAAGTAAAAACTGATGATGCGATTTGATGGAAATCACAAAATAACTATGTCTATTGGTGATACAATAAAGGGGTATATGGGATCTTTCAAAGAATCCAAAGTAATGGTTTGTTTGAGTTTACAAGAAAATTAGGCACATACTCTGGGTCTCAGACCAGAGCCATAATTCTCAGCTGCCTGATTTAAGCAAGCTTCTCTGCAGAAGAGGAGTGCATAAGTGGTTTTATTCTTTAGGGGGAAGGATCCTAGGAGACTTGATCTGATAGAAGTTGATAGAGAAACAGAAAAGAACAGGACAGATTATTGCTTTTGTTCTTAAGTGTGATGAATTGCCGCTATTTTCAGCTTGTTAGTGGAAGGAACAAAAAAGGGGGGAAAAAAAGGGAATTTATCAAGAGATTTTGACTGTAACACTGACTGTTTGGCTGGAAATTCTTTTACACACTCTCTCTTTATCTTCCCCTTCCCAAGAGACCCTATAACACCTCTCAGAAAGAACAAGGCTAAAATCTAATTCCAATGCCAAAGTGATCTTAAAAGAAATTTGTTAGATCTGGACAACCACAGAAATTCCTAAAGTCTGAAAAAGCTTCAAATAGGATTTTCAGGTTGTAAAAAAAGATTGTAGAAAATAACACAAAAACAACCAGAAAAACCAAAAATAGAGGAAGGATCCACTAGCAAAGAAAGAAAAAAAAGAGGTAGGTGGCTTGAACATCAAATTTCTTTAAAAGTCAAATTTTTTTCAATATTAGTAAGAATAAATGGTCCATCTGGAAACCTAAGGCAACTCAGAGTCTCCTAACAGACTGGAAATTGAGTCAGAAAAGTTTTGTTGTTCTACTGATAATAGTTACAGGTAAGGACATCTTTGAGAGGATCACTGTGTAAAAGCTGGGATTCTTGCTTGTGGTGAGCAGGAGAGATTTAAACCATCTCTTTGAATGGTTTCAGTATACCAGCAGTAAACCAAGATTCATCTTCCTCATCATTTCATGGGTATTACCACATTATTCCATGCATCTATTACCATAATTTCGACATTTTTTTTTAGAGACTAATCAGGCCACATGCCAACATGTACAGATCAATTTCTATAGATTTGGACTTAATTGTAGAAGCCACTTATAAGCCACTGAAGTCTGCAGAGGGTCTTGTTCAACACAGGAACTACTTATCTGTCAGCTTTTATACGGGATGCTTAGAAATTGCTATTGTCAGAGGTAATCTTCAGCCTTGGGAAAATTGACATGGACCTCAACAGAAATGCCTCCATTCCTTCTTCCACCGTGGCCCTGCAAGGCTGACACTGGGGTTGTGTTGTGTAAGTCAGCACACCGTCACTCGTGTTCCACACAATGCCATCTTTAGAATCTAATATTGCAAAAAATGGCTTCATTTCCATAGGAGGTATTTCCTGTAAAAAAAAGATATATGTTTAAATTTGACCTTCCTTGAATCAGCACAGACATAATGGAGGGCTTAATAGAATTGGATACACATGGCATAAACCTCCTTGTCTGATGGTAACATATTCCTGGGGCTGAGTTACATTATGATAGCTGGTCTACCTTATGCAATTGAAGAATGAAGAAGAATTAGAAAAAACTCCAAGTGTCGCATGGAAGAAATAACTAAAATTCCCTAGTTTTTATCATGGAAACTTCCATAAACTACATTGATTACAGAAGTTGTGAAAGAAAGAGAGAGAAATTGTTACATTACCTGAAATAAAACCATCTCAATTGTTCCACTTGCTGTGGACATACTGGTAATATCTTTCAGTGTGTTGCAAAATCTAAAGACAAGAAGGATCAAAGCTACCTTTTGAAACTTCAAATTTCAAAGGGCACCTTAGCCCCACGACTGAGTTCAGATTAAACTGGATAGCTGCTTACCAGATCTAAAAGAACTTAACTTCTACCAGTAGCAGTCACAACTTTCACAAAATGATTTGAGACTCAGCTTGAGAAAACTGACCGTCTTAAGTCCTGACAAATAAATGCCCACAATATACCAATAGAAACACCTGATACTTGCTGACATATATGTATTCCAAGAATCAGATAAAGAATTAATTTTCAAATTAGATTAATGCAACTGAGCTGTACATTGTATGGGATGAAATGATTCCTAATATTTTAGCAGTCTACCACTGTTAGGGAGATGTAAGTTCCAGCGGGTATAAAAAAAATAAGTCCTTGTCATGATATGGTTTGAGAACTACCAGGAATTCTAATACCTCCCAAAGAAGTTGCAATGGATCAACTGAAGACACTTTGTTATTCTAACGGAAAAAGTGAAATTGCTGTAATCAGATACCTTAGTCTGGTGAAGAAAGACAAACAGCAATATGAACCACTCGATTTTGTAAAAAGATTAGCTTTTTAAAGTAAGGAAAGGAGCAACTCAGGGTTTGGTTACTGGAACAGGTATTATTAAGGGAACAAAACCATAGCAAGGGACTAAATTTGAAGAAAGAACCCATATAATGATAAAAATATTAAGGAAAGCAGATCATGCATTCTTCTATCATGCAGAAAGACCGTATACTTTAACAGATATATGTCTCTCTTCTAACTGGTGCATATGTCCGCTTGAGAAATACAATGCAGTTGGAGAAGTACACCCCTTGGTGTCAGAAAGTCTTCCCAGGAACAGCATGAAAATGTGTTTTTCTACCTTTTTTGTCTGTTTTTTGTTGCAGAAACCTTCCTTTCTATCCTGTGTTTCAGGACTTTGAATTAAATACAATTTCCTAGCCTTAACAGGGTTGGGGGGGAGATGGCATTTACTTATTCAAAGCCCCACCAGTTCACAACACTGAATTAATAAGCTAAAATTCATTTTTCTATTTATTGGTCAAGCTTTCTTGAAAAAATAAATCCCACTCAACGAAAGAATTTTTCATTTTAAAGCAGTGATTTGTTTCAAGGACAGACAAAATATTCTCTAGAATGCACAAAGGTTTGACTTCCCTAGTGAAACAGTATCAGTCTTGCTTGTGGGCTTGTTCTGTAGCACAATCCTTAGTACGATTATGTCATTACTGGTTAGTAGTTAGAATTCACTAAAACTGTACTGTTTTTTTCCTTCAAATGGTGAAGATTTACATAAAGGAGTAGTGAGCTTTTGCACCAGACCCAAAAAGAGTAGAAAATCTTTCCTGTGGCAACAAGGGAAGATTGTGATCTTACATGTCATTATTTCTGTCAGTACATGTAATGAATTTAGGTATATGTTTGGAACTGTTAAAGATACTAGCACTCTGTTAACAACATAAATAATCATATTACAGACTTTAGTGGCTATACTTCTCTGGATGCTGAGCTGAAAAACACTCTTGGATTCCCTAGGTTTTACACCTTAAAAGCTTTGTTTCTGTGCCCCAGTGCTACATTTAGTGCAGAATAGGAGATAAAGCCACAACAGAATCAAACTTCAGTCATCTTGAAAAAGAAGAAGATTGCATGGTACTTTTATGCTACATAATGCAATGTACAGTGAGCCACAAATTCATAAATATCTACAGAGTGGTGCTGTTTATGAAAGAATAAATCTATAATCTTGTTTTCTTACAGTGTACTCCTTGGTCAAAGACATTTACCTTAAAGGTCTACAGTGTTTTCATTAAGGGCACTGAGTTAACACATGGTTATATCACCCTAAGACAGCATTTCTTGTCATTTTATCTTATTGTTGTTAGCTCTAAAACCAATTTGCTTTGATAAGAAAGATCACAAGAGAATATTCGCCAAATCAACACTGTCCAGACACCAGCTATTTTACTATACATATTTTCCTCTGTACCTCATGAAGATAGACTGTCATCCATTAGATGAAGTATAAAGAACAATGAGAGACTTATTTTTTATTTATCTGACAAAGATACATTCCTCTGATAGCATCACTTTTATTCTAGAAATATATTATCTCAGCCTGGAAGACTGACAGTATGCTTCTAGTTTCATTCATCAGGCTTTCTTCATCAGAAGATTTTTCACGGCCTTGGCCTCTGTCTTCTTGTGAAAGACAACTGTATACATAATAGGAAAACAGAAGTGCAACTTAATTGTTTCAATAAACTCCCACAAGAGTAAGGAAGACTTAACATCAGTGTTTTAAACACATTCTTTTTGAGAGTGGAGGGAAGGGGAGGAAGTCTCTGAAGCTCGATAGTAATAAGTGTACATCTCTTTTTAACTTATAGTAAAAATCACGCAAGTTAGAGGGGCCTTGAGTATGTGCTACCCTGAGTTCTGTTACAAGAGTGGGGACCAGAAAAATCTGTTATAGAAAAAATAATAAAGTTCTGGAGAGAGAAAAGACCCATGTTTAATTCTGTGATGGCTGAAATTATCTGACGGCTTCAGCCTTTTGTGCATTGAGCATGTGTGGTTAGGAAAGCACAGGAAAATGCCTGAAATTCACATTTACACATTTCTACCCCTCTACCCTGTTGGTAGCCATGTTTTTTCCCTGTGTACATAGAAAGATGCTGACATCAGAATACAACTTCAGTGAGAAAAACTGTTTGCAAACACTGAACTACAACTTGCAGTCTTTTTGGGTAATTAAAGGAAACTTAGTTCACCAGAAGTCCACACAAGCTGGCTACAGCAACACCACAATGTTGCAAATGGAAGTAAACAAAAGCAGCAATCCAAAAGCATTTCTGCACCTGTTTCTTTAGGAAAACTGAACAATATCATGGTGCTCTCAAAGCCTAGAGCCAATCTAATAAAAGATTCAAATGATGTGTGCTGCAGATTCATTGCTGTTACCATTCAAGGACATTTTTAACTTATTGCTGAAGCTGAAAAATTAGCTTTTCAAGCATGCTAAAGTTACAGAGGTATTCAAGCTGTTACATCCAAACATAAGTCTTTTTTCAATTTTCAGTGGCACTTTCTTCATCATTAAAAAAAAAAAAAAGGAAATCAAAATGCCTCCTATGTTGTTTGCACAACATCTGTGACATCAGACTGGAGATTTTGCTCCTGATGTGGTTTGGAAAGAAGCTTACAAAAGTCTTAGTTTTTTTCCAGAGTGCATTTTTACAGTCAAGTCAAGTCTGTATTCTTAGCTTAATTTTTACCATTCACAAACCACCTGAACCACAAAACAGTGGGCAAATATTTAACCTTACGGCTATGCCATGATTATGTGTAAGGCAGGAGGAACCTTTCTTTCCCACTTTATGGTAAAGGTTGGAAGGAAGTACATTGATTTTTTTTTGCATATTGCTCCAGTTGTGTTATATCAGATGATAAGGAAACAGCTTGATAACAGGGAAGATCCTTGGTTTCCACCTGCCCATTCACTTCCACCTATGTGAAACCTCACGTAATAACAAAAATATTAGAAATGGCTGCAATAGGTGCAACAGAAAGTGCTTCACTGAGCTACTAAAAGTGTGTGCTATTATCAACAGCACTTGCAGCAGTTTTTTAATTGCTTCATCAGAGTTCTGCTTTTTCTGTCTGATTCAGTGACAAGTCAGTAGCCATATATTTTGTTCTGT
The DNA here is from genome assembly GCA_013397055.1 of Pachycephala philippinensis. Classification (NCBI taxonomy): domain Eukaryota; kingdom Metazoa; phylum Chordata; class Aves; order Passeriformes; genus Pachycephala; species Pachycephala philippinensis. The sequence continues at coordinate 39,051 of VWZT01009005.1, forward strand.
GCTGGAGCTACAGCTGAATTATGTTCACTTATTCCAAACAAGATTCATGATGTTGCAAGATTGCCTGATCTGGAAGTCAGGAAAATGAAATGAGAGGAGGCAGGGCAGAATAAAAAGGTAGGAAAGAAAACATAGTTGTTGTGAAAACTTTTAAAGTATCTCAAAGTGAAGACAGAACAAATTTGTGTGTTGTGAGAGAAGGTAACAGCCAGTTCCCAGTTTCAACATGACTGAAATTGTTCAAATAAGGAACACTGAGTCAGTCACTGCCCAGTCTGCTGTGCCCAGCTGGTCACATAGGTAAGCTAAAACAAATTTCAGACAGAATTCAGTTCTTGACTTCTTTTATGTAACTTTCCATTCACTTCTGCCCACACAGTGTGCCATTTAAACAGCAGTGTAAAATACAGCTGCATGATCCATATACAGACTATTCCCAATTTGCAGGGAAATGTGAGGGTTCCTGTAACAGATCTTAACAATACTAAGTATTAGCATAAAGACTTAGAATTGGATTCTGCTTAACCACCATGTAAATTTTCCTATGGAGGCAGTGGAGAAGACATACGTAGGACATATACACTAAAAAATAGAGAGCAGAGGACCTAGCTTCGTGCCAGGCCTGTCTTCACCTAAATATCTTCCTGTTAGGCAGGCAGTGGCATGCAAGACATAATAAAGCAGTGCTAGCACAAGCATTCAGAAATCATTCTGGTTGCCCCACACACCAAGTCATAGCATCAGCTAAAATAAATAAAAAAATTTCAGGGTAATAACGTTGGATTCAAAATCTTCCTTCATTTTGAACCTTCAGAATTCACACACTTTCTTAACTCTTCTGTGACTCTGAAACTCGCCTGGCTTTTAGTTTAGAACAACACATCATTAAGAAGTAAAACCATGTCATGGGTCATAATGTGTAAGCTCACAGTGTAAATTTTGTTTTAACAGATCACAAGAGAATTTGTGGGTGATGACCCAAAGAGATAATATAACGTCAGCTTGTTCTCGATCTCCTTTGTGTATAGTTGTCACTCAGTATTACTCATTTATGTTTTTCCAAGTTTGTTCAGGTTAAAGAGCAAAAACAGTATAAAAGGATTCATCTTACACTTTAATCCAAATTGTAATAAAAAGTTCCAAATGTTGACTGCCACACGAAATCCATCTTCTTGTGTCAGATTTTCTCTGAGGAGCTGAGGAGTAACTGCTCTTGTTCTGGGTTTTGCTCTGATGCCTTCACAGGGCCAAGGGTTAAGACTGTAATCATAGGGTAAGAACAAGGTACAGAGAAACAAACTTCTTGTGTATGCATATGGAAGAATCCTGGGGGAATGCAAGCCACTGTTGCTATGTCAAGTTTGGACCTCCCTGAGCTACATGATACACACTCTTTTCCTTCACTATTTGACGGCATAGTTCTTTCCTTCGCTGTGCACCTACAAAATTCAATGAATGAATGTCTCACTCCTCTAGTCAGTACGAGAGCAGGAGTCAGTTGTTATCACCATAATCTGAAACTTCTTTATATGTAAAAGTTAGTAAGCAATGGAAATCCTAGTGTTTCTTTTTCATTCAGACATTGAGGTGTAAATCCATTAAATTTCACGGAACTGTATCACATCTGTCTAACTTCAGACAAAGTATTACCAAAAAGTATGCAGATTATAACTTATCTTCAAAGGAAAATTCATATGGCTGTTTCTGTCAGAACTTTATACCTGACTGTAAGAACTGTGAGACTAATGTCATAAATGAATGTTCCTGAGTGTAATATCTTTCTCATAGTAAATATACAGTCCAAAGAGTACTTTCATGAGCTGTGTGAGAAAACTTGTTCATACTCTTAATGGCAGTGAAAGCCATGGATACTGTTCACATCCTGTTATGGGGAGCTATTTTTAATTTCAGTGATACTGTACGTGCAAAATATAAAGAAAAGCTCTATAGCTGTGAAGCAAGGGGTTTTGGTGGTTTGTTAGTCTTCTTTTTTCTCCTGTGTCTCTGTGTATAAGATGTTTCAAAACTCCAGCTTGGTCTTATTCTTTTAGAGGACATGTTCCCATTTCTTTAGTCTTGGGAAATTAATTTTTCCTTTTCAATTCTTAGGTAATTTTGCTGCCTTTTTATTTCCCCCTGCCTCAGCCTTCTTATTCTTCTGTTCTTGATTTCTTTTTCTTCAGTGTCTCCTGTATCAAAATTTATAATTATTTTATTTATAATTATTTTATTGACATCTATGATCAATTATTTCTTTTACTCTAGTTTTCATTTTTATTTTTAATATTCTTTTTATTGTGGGATGTTTTTGTTTGTCTCAGATGATTTCTGCCCTGAACAATGATAATGCAAAGTCTTTTTTACAGCTTTCTATTTGTATCCAGAAGTCAGAGAAAACAGTCGAAAATTTTCTCTGAAAACTTAGTTTTTGAATTAGTCTTTCTTTTTTAAACCTTCATTATGTGGCAACATACTGTTTCCCTTGTTTTGTTTTTCTTAAAAAATGTACCTTAACATTTTAGAACTAGCAAGAGCAAGCAAGAAGCCAGGCAAGAAGAGTATTAATAGAAAAGTTATATAGAAGCAAAGAATGGGGCATGAATGTTACATTTATTGTGAGATAAACTGTTAATTTTTAGAAACAAATAATGCTTCTGTGATCCTTTATCATTGCCATAGACTAAACACTATTTTTCTCTTTTTTTTATTGTTTCAAAATAATTTACTGAGGTGGAACTTCAGAAAAAATAATCAGTAGTGTCAGGTAATTCACAGTTCAGTGATTAAGGTCGCCTCCTCTTGCCCTTTCTGTTTGCTTTTGGATTTGTTGTTTCTTTGTAAGTGAGCACAAAAGAAGAGTTCTTTTTCAGTTTTGAATTTTCCCTTGTTTTTTAGATTTCTTACTCAGACATCTTTTTTCCAGATGGGAGTTAGAAAGAAAAAGAATTTAAAAAGTGAAAGAGGGAAAGAAAAGCACAAAAACCAAATTTTTTTTTCCAGCTTTTTCATCTGACTTAATATAAATTCAGTGTGTTTGAATATGGAACAAAACTTTAAAACTATTGAACAGTGATTTTTTTGAACAAAGAAGGATATTTTCATAAATATTTGGCTTCCTCACTGAGATACATAATTCATCTTTATCATGGAAAGTTCTGGATTAAAAAAATTCTGGTGTGTTAACTGTTCACAAGTTTTATTTATAACAAAAGTCAATATAAAAAAAAATATTTTAAGCGGTATTATTTTCTATATTAGTTCAGCTATTTCACAGGCCCAGGAAACAAAGAAAGATATTTTCATGGAATCATAAGGTTTTGGCTGTTTATTGTCACTGCTGGTCTTGCACAATACTTACTGGCAGAAACTGGTAATATCTAATCTACAAAGAGCTAAATATACATTGACTGTATTCTAACTTTTCCTGTGCTATAAATGTCACATGCTGAATCACATAATCTAAAAATATTCAAATGGTTTCTCAAAGCAATAATAGATTTCAAGCACCCTAGAAATATTTTTATTTTAAAGGTAGGAAAGTAGTTATGTAAGTTTTAAAGCATTAGGTTTCCTTTTTATTTCAGGTCTATCTGGTTGAGACACTTGGCACTATGCACTGCAAAAAGTTACTAGCACCACAAAGATCCAACCAGGCTGTAAGGTGTTTGATGATTGCACTTAACATTGATCGACCAAAAATATATTAAGTTTCATCTTAAGCAGGCTATTTGGAGGTAATGGGCCAAACAGTACATTGTTGCTCTAGATAAGATTATAACATGATGTGAAAAATTAATTTTTGAAGCCCTTAATAAATCAGTGGAAGATTAGACTACAACCTACCATTTCCTCGCTGTTCATCCCACACCTATCCCATTAACCTGACTGCAATTATACAGGAAATGCTTTTTTTTTAAAGGATGTTAACGAAGCTCTGAATATATAAAAACTTACACTACAATCTTATAAAATTGTTTATTTTTGCTACCTTTTATGATTCTTTTAATATTTGAATGATGCTACTGAACAATTTTTCCAGCATTTCTGTTGGAGCATTATACTGACGACTATTAAGATAATCTTCCCAGTTCAAATAAGCAGAGTAAAGATAAATGTTCAAGAGTCAATAGACGTTTTTTCTGCACTGATCCAAGCAATCCTACAGTGACTACGTAAAGAAAAACAAGTGTCTATTAATAGTATTAATATTAATGAATGTTTTCAAGAGGTAGTAATGTCATCAGCTATGTGCCATTTTGAGTTTGCATTGCAGTTTTAAAAGTACCTTTGGAAAGCAATCTGATGTTAAAATGATGAGGTTTATGGAGAGAAAACTTTTAAAGGACTTTTCAACATCTCTGTTTGCATCCGACCTATACTTACCCTCTTTTCCGCCTCTTTTTTGTTGCTTTCACTTTTTACTTTTTGATCTTGACCAAGACAGTGAATTATATGCTCAGCTGGCTCAGATCACTATAGTCATTACAACAGAAACATTCAACACCAGGGAACAAATAGTATTTCATTACAATTAGGATTTGTCAATACTGCAAACATGAACTGTATAGAATTTGATTAAAGTGCTGCTGTGTCCTGACCTGGTTGTGAGGTGATTCTAATTTGCAGTGTAGACAGTGGCCGTCTTTTATCATTTTCCCTTTATAACCTCCTCCACTCCCTTAATGATAATAGGAGCTGATTCTTTCTATTTTGTTTTGGTGAGGAGGTTGGAGGTGAACACCATGGAGAGCTGCTGAATTTCTGTCACATGACCAAAAAAGTCAGCAAGAACATAGTATAGCAAATTTCATTTTCAACATTCAATTTTAATTCATAATGTTACACTATATGGCCAGATAAATAGTTTGTTTAATATTAATTTTATTCTCTTCTTATAAAGGCTTTTTACCCTGTTTGACCTGTGTGCTAGGAAATTCAATTGCTTCAGTTATTTCTCAGTGATTTCTGTGAAGTCCTTTACAGATTTGCTTATCTTTATGCTTTCATTTTCATCATCTTAAGGCACTCCATTTCTAAATAAAATTTTGCCTAGTTTATTTATAGGAAAAAATAACCAGAGAAACAGAGACAAAGAAAACACAGAAGTGTTTTATGTCCCAGACAACAAAAAAAAATACATGCCATCCATAAATTAAAAGAAAACAAACAAACAAACTACCAAAAAAAAAAACCCCAAAACAAAAACCCAACCCAATGACCAACCAAAAGACAGCAACAACAATATCAGTAACAACAACAACAACAACAACAAACCCTAAAATACCTTTAAAAACAGGGTCGGTTCCTGGCCCAATGTGAGTATGGATACCCATAAAGGTAGGGAATAGTTAATCACTGTCTCTGGTTATCTCAGTAATTATGGGGACTCAGCCCACAAACCTAGAGCACATCTGCTGTTGCATCAGTTTACATAACAGCATTTGAAGTCAGGACCACCTAGAAAATGTGAGAATTGTGTGGAACATCTTGTTAACACTTTATTTTGAGCATTCACCATTCAGAATGAAAGTCCCTTTTGAGTGATGTCCCTCAGGGGTCGGTAGAGGGACCGGTCACCAGCTACACAGACTGGGATTGAGTACATCCACAGCAAGTTTGCGTGTGATGCCTAGCTGAGTGCTGAACCTGATATGCCTGAGGGAAAGATCCATGAGAACCTCATGAAGTCCAACAAGTCCAAGTGCAAGACCCTGAACCTGGGACAGGATAATCCCCGACATTGATATAGTCTGAGGGATTAAGGGATTCCGAGCAGCCCTTTGGAAAATGGCTTGAGGGTGCTGTTAGATGAAAAACTGGACATGAAATAGCAGTGTGTGTTCACAGCCCAGAAAGCCAACTGTATCCTGAGCTGCATAAAGAGAAGCGTGTCCAGCAGGTCAAGGGAGCACCTCTGCTTCACTGTTGTAAGACCCCACCTGGAGTGGTGCATCCAGCTTTGAGGTCCATGGAACAAGAAAGACCTCTTAGAACAAATCTAGAGGAGGGATGCAAAAATGATCAGAGGGCTGGAACGTTTTGCCTGCTTGGGAAGACTGAGAGAGTTGGGATTTTTTGACCAGGAGAAGAGAAGGCTCTGGGAAGATCTTATAGCACCTGTCAGTATCTAAAGGAAGCTTATAAGAAAGGTGGAGAAAAACTTTTGACCAAGGCTGATGGGACAATGGTTACAAACAAACAAACAAAAAAAGAGAAAGAAGGCAGAATTATATCAGATTTTAATCTGAAAAAATTGTAGTTTTAGATAAAAGAGAAGGAAGAAATGCGACGGTGGTGAGTCACTGGAAGAGGTTGCCCAGAGAAGTTGTGGACACTGGAAGTATTCAAAGTAAGGCTGGAGAAGCTTTAAGCAACCTGGTCTAGTGGAAGCTGTCCCTGCCAATCCAAACCATTCTTTCTATGAAAGAACTGAAAATGCAGAAGAAGCAAATTCTAGAGCAATTCTGGGAATAAATGACTAAACACTAGATGAAATCTAGAGTAGAGCTGTTGAGAATAAAGATAGGAAAACATCGTCAAAAATTCTTAAGCTTTTGGAAAAAATATGCTGGGTCTTACCTGAATTAAAACTAGACACATAATGAGAGTCAGCTTAAGCAAAAGGTTATTTAGATGTAGTCCCACTATATTGGCAGTTTAGCTGTATTAAATGAAGATTCTTGATCCTACTGTGACTATTTTTCACTGACAGAATTGAACACAATTCTCAGTTCTATTAAAAAAATCCCAGTATTTGGCACGTATGTGGATTCATACGCACGTGGGTGTATGTATATCTGAATATAATGCAAGACAGAAAGGCAAAGGGCAAATGAAATCCAAAATGTGTATTTTGCAGATCTAAAATTCTACATCTTATCTGTTTTTACTTGCAACCAAAGTAGTCTGTAATCTGTTCCTTCTGGAGATTTCAAAGCTGCTTTCACATGTCTGTAACTAAAACAAAGCCATATTTCAAAACAGAAAGAGATTTAAAAAAGTAATCTTGGGAGAACTTATAAAATTGAAAAAATATGAAATTAACAAAATACAAAGTTTTATAATTAGTTGAACGTTATAAAATGATACTAACATATAGCATGGTTTTTTCCATAAAGGAATTGGAATGTGGCAAAGCATTGGAACATGTAAGACTTACTATTTTAATCTGGACTGAAGAAACTGTGAAATCTTTGTGTTTCTGATGTTATGGTTTAACCTCAGCCAGCAACCCAGCCACACAGAGCTGTTTGCTCACTGTCCCCCTGTGGGATGGGGGAGAGAATCATAAAAGTAAAAACAAACTCATGGACTGAGATAAAGACAGTTTAATAGGGAAAGTAAAAGCCGTGTGCACAACAAAGCACAACAAGGAATTCATTCACCAGTTCCCACGGGCAGGCAGGTGCTCAGCCATCCCCAGGAATGCAGGGGTCCATCCCTTGTAACAGTGGCTTGGGAAGACAAATACCATTACCACAAATGTCATGCTCCCCTTCCTTCTTCTCCCCCCAGCTTTATATACTGAGTATGACACCACATGGAATTTCCCTTTCGTCAGATGGGGTCAGCTGTCCCAACTTTGTCCCCTTCCAGCTATTTCTGCACCCCCAGTACCATCGCTGATGTGCTGAGGTGAGGAGCAGAAGAGGCCTTGGCTCTGTGTAAGTGCCACTCAGCAATAACAAAAAAATCTCTGAGTTATCAATACTGTTTTAAGCACAAATCCAGAGCATGGCCCACACCAGCTATTGTGAAGAAATTTAACTCTACCCCAGCCAAAACCAGCACATATGATAGGAATGTACATGCTACATTCTTTATCCCATCAAGTTCAAGAAGGTGAAAAATATATTGTGTTATAAAGGATGTACTTTAGAAGCACGTACAGTTTTCAAATTAAATTGGAAGCCTCAGGTAAATAGGTTGTCATTTTTATCCTTGTTTTTGCTACAAATATAAACTGAGTTCTTAATACAAGGAAAAAATAAAGGCAATGCAAGCCTATTAATTGTCATGAGAACTCCTTCCATACATAAAAGAGGGACTTTAAGACCCTTTTGTGATCTTTGGAAACACATTTGAATTCTGTGGATGAAATCCTGGCCTCATTCATTGAGGTCAAATTACTATTGAGCTTAGGATTTCTTTTTCAGAGACCAGCTTCATCTGCATGCTGGAGATAAAACTAATTCTACACATTATTAATTTATTCAGTTTATGAAAGCTGGTAGTAACTGTTCACACCAGGTGTAGCATGAAGTTGCAAAAATTAACATTGCTAATTATGTGTCAGAGTCCTGAGTTTTCTCCTGCTTCCCCTCTGGGGTTTGACTGTGCTCAAGGCCAGCTCTGATCTGGTGCAGCTGTAGAAATGAGGGTTGGAGTGCTGGGAAAACAGCCTGGATGGAAAAGGCTGTGAAAAGCTTTTTTAGCATCCTGCTCCTCTTTGCACAAGAAATGTTCTTAGGCCAAGATGCTTAGCCTTGTCTTTCCCAGAGCTGTATTACAGCTTTGCCTGTGCCTGTGGTCACCTGTATATCTTGCTGTTCCCGACCTGTGAACCTGACTTTCCAGCTTGGTCTTGGAGCTGCCTTCTGGCTCTAAGTTAACCTGGGGATGTGAACAGTCTGCTGAACCAAATCACTGGTGCTGCTCTTTTCCCTTGAGTGCCATGGGACTATGTCCTTTATCTTTGAGGGTACTGCCCCTCCTGCTCTGCTGTCTCTCAACAGTTGGCTTTCCCTCTCTCCTGGACTATCTGGTCCCTGCTGCCCTCCAACTCTGCATGCAAAAGAGTTATAGCACATGCCATTGTGCTCATCCTCACCTGTGAAAATAAACACATGTTCATCATATGTGGTCATAAATGAAAGCCTGTTGTGGGGAATCTAGTGACAATACACTGGGGGTACTTTTTCTAAAATAATACCTACTGTTATAAAATCTGAAGAAAGGAGGAAAAAACTTATCAAATGGATGATGAAACCCTAATACTGGTATCTTAGTGTGTTTTGTTTTGAATGCTCTGAAAGATAGAAGCTTAAAGTAACCCTTAAATTCGGGGAGACGTGATCTTAGTGAACACTTGTGAGTCAACCTTGCTCAGTTTTAGAAAGCGTTATTAGTTTCATAGCTACAGCGTGCAAGAGGTACATCCACTTAACTTCAACAAGCTAAACTGGTATTTTTTAAAGATACCCTTAACCACAATGCACCAAGTAATTTTGTGATTTTAAGGAATCTGTATTTTGTGTAATTTGTTTAGTCAATCCAATGGAGAGAAAGACTACAAGACCTAAAGAGCATTTAACACTTTGAAATATTAGCCAAAATATCTATCAAGATGGTTTTTTTCAATGCATGGAGATGGAAACATAAGGAATTGCCCAGATGGATCAGAACAGAAAGGACAAAGAGAACGAACTTTGCTAATGCTTTGTATGAATTTTCAGAAACTTCTTCACACAGAATCCATTTGCTTGGAATTCTAAAATTTTGTGATTCAAACAAGAGTTGCAGTGTCATTGTAATGTAAGATATATCCATGATATTAAGAGGACCAGACTTTGTAACATCCATCCAAGGTTCTCTGATATATTGTTTTCTTTGGGGACCATACAGTTGGAAGCCTGTTTTCCAGAACTACCCAACAGAGGTACAATTTCATAGTGACTGATCTGGGAAGAGACGGACTTTAAAAAGTAATGAAATTCAGGAGTAATATAGCATACAGGTGGAACCCAAATTGTTACCAGAAGAGAGTAAGGTAGTTGAAAACAAATTCACACATTCATCATGTAGTTCACATGAGCAGATGATACTTTCCTTCCTCATAATAACAAAGTGCTTTGTATATGAATTGGAACTCAGACATTTCCCTGTGAAATTCACCAGGAAAAAAGAACATCAAGACATCAAAATTTTTCTTCACAGATTGATGACCAATTTATATTTCTGCTTCATTTCAGGTGTCCAAGTGTACCACAGCCCAACGAAGGACTGCTTTGAAATCCTCCTTTTAGCAGTACCAGCAAGTTAGCATTAAAGTGTATTATTCTTTTCTCCAGTGATAGGAATCTCACCAGATCAAACCAGATTATGATAATGAAATAGAAATTCTGCATATCTCTCAAAGTAATGACTACAACAGGAAATATAGCCAACATTCATGCTTGCTAGCTCTTCTGTGAATATGTTAGGTGTCGCATAACTTGATCTCAATTACAATCCATTATTTGTATTTCAGATTTCCTAGAAAGTTTACAACAGAGTGGAGTTCAACCAGTAAAACGTTACAGATAATAAGACATATATTTTTTATCACAATCCTTACCAGTTAAACTGCATGAAGGATAATGTTGGGCGTCTCTTAAGGTAGAGTCTTTGTATTGTCCCTTACTCCATCACTGCCCTGAAGATGCATCAGCAGCTGCCAATCACAAGCTTCCTGCAGAATATGTCAAAGAATCTTTTTAATAAACCCATTATCTCACCGCAAAGGCACAGGATTTTAATGGCATAATTAAAGGGCTCCATGTGTATTCAAAGTACCTTGAATTTGTGCCTCACTTAATAAATGGTCAAAGCACAAGAAACTAAAGGTGCTTTTATTTAACAGAAAAAAGCAGTGTAGTGATAATTTAAACTGAAAGCCTGAGTGAAATACCTTTTTTTGTTTCCCTGGTTTTAATTATCAAATTGTTTTACAGATTTTGACAGGAATCTTGCATCTGAAAATTACCAGGATGTTAACATTCACTAGATTTCAGCTGAGTTATTTATGCTCTAGTATGACACATACGACTGATTAAGGTATTTTGCATTTAGCTACCATGACTTTTCTTCTGACCCCACCAACCGTAATCATTCAAAATACTGAGCACCTTCTGAAGATCCAGGATTTCCTTGGTCATTTTGGTTTTAGATCTCAGATTTTCTGGGAGAACGTGACATTTTACAAGGATCAGCTCTTTGTGGATTGTTTATAGTTGCACTCACTAACCAGTCCCATCTCTTACCTGAAATACAGAAGCATGAAACATGTCTTTCTTGCTTTGCAGCCAAAACTCTCAATTCTATTTTTACTTTGTAACCTGGAAATTATTTTGTCTCTATGTATCACTTTCTCAAGTATTACAACAAACCATAGAAAATGTGAGTGTTTGTGGGGAGAAACCCTTTTCTTATTAGCAGCCAGAGCAGCTGCAATGACTGAGCTTCTTACAGGAAGCAAGCTTTCAGAGTTTTGGTTTTGTGCTATTTGCAGCAGGTCTGACTGGAACTGATGAGCTGATGAACAAAGTGATTTTTTGTTATTATTTTTTGTTCTTTAATTGCATTTATCCAAGTCATGTTACAACATCAATCCTACAATAGCTGGCTGTGCCACCTTCAAGGGTTTCTCTCCACTGCAATGTCAGTCAAACTTATACACCTTTTTCACTGAAACCGTCATCTCATGGCTGAAACACAAGAGATGCCAGTCCTATATTACAAAGGAGAATATGCCTGTTCTTTTAATTTCAGTGAAAAGAGTAGGACTTTTTAAAATCTTAGTGTTTTCTACACTTTACAAAATCTTACTTCCATTCCTCATATTCAGCTTAGTTGATGATTTCTCTATTGACAATTCATACAGATGTGCTGGGTGGATGATGAGGGATTTTTCTGAGCTGAACAAGTAATGAGGAAATATTCTGGCAAAAAGTCAGGTGCTTCATAATCCATTAGAGAAGATAGAAAAATGTTTCTGTCAGTTTCACATGCAGTGCAATACATATCATGCAGGTTTCAACATTGTTATTTCTCATTCAGAAATTTGAAAATTGAGGTACAGAGCACACGCTTCCCATTCCCCAGTTATTCAAAATTTAATTCAGTAAAATTATTTAAATGGCACATCGTGTTGGGGAAAAAAATTGTTACAATTAAGTAATTGTTAGAGTGTCATGAAGTTCTATCCACAGACATTGTTTTTATTAGATGAATTTCCAGAATAATACCTTAAGTATCATCCAAACTATTTGAATGTTAAAAGAATGTTCTTATATGAAAATGACTATATGACAACTTTTATATAAATAAGCAAATTGTAAGCCCTGAAGAGGAATGCATACACCATAAGAACAAAGAAATTCTTGTAATAAGGTTTACAAATCCGTTGAAGAATGAGGTCAAATTTTGTAATTCAGTTCATTCCATATGCATAGCAGTAAGCATCATTTTCATAGGTAACATACAAAGGCTTGTCAAACTAGGTATGTCATGCTAATAAAAAGGACCAATACTTGCATAAAAGAACTATGTTGCTACTGATACTACATTAGAACAGTAATCCACCCTAAGCAAAACATCCATACCACAAATACTCTCACAGGAGGGAGTAACTTCTCAAACTGCAAATATTACTAGTGCTGAAGTCATAGCTGACTCCTGTTGCAGCAATTGAATCTTATCCAGCAGATGGGGATTTTTGTGTAGTGGTGGACAGATCTTCTCCCCTTCTATCAGGTTTCATGGTTTCTAACCTGAAGACATGAAGCAGATCTCAACCAGGGATCACATCTAAATATACTTGTTAAAGATAAGCTTGTATAATAAATTTAATATAAAATATATGTAGATCTTATTTTAATCCCTGAACCAAAATTATTTGCCTTGGAAAGTATAACTACTAAAAGCTACCAACAGAGATTAAACCCTACTATGAATCCCATACATGTATGTATAAAATTGGTAACCAAACATGAAAAGAGCCATTTGGCCCTTTTCATTCTTCACTTTTCATTTATGGCACAACTTTGTGTCATACATGCTATGCCATTTTAAAAAATGTCCTTTTTACAAGAGTGTATTCTCCGTTGTTTGCCCAGATAGTTTTGTTAACATATTCTGTTCATTATTGATGGGATGTATAGAACACTCTCTGTACTTCAGAAAAATGTTGTTTTGCTGGAAATGAAATACATGACTTTAAGAGTTCTACAAATACTGTAAAATTTCATAAAGTTTAAAACTGCCACAACAAATTTCTATAAACTGTTGGATTTTTTGATGTGCACTGAAATTTTTATAATAAATTGAGTGATGGGTACATGAAAAGGAATTTAACACTCTACAGTTCTTTCCAATGCTTGACAAAAAATTAAAGTAAAATGAAATGCACAGATAACAGAGATGGATAATGGAGAAAATAAATCTTTGAAGATCTGCAGTACTGTAGTTGTTTTTTTTAATTTTGCTGTTTTTTTTTTTTTTTCCTAGCATTCATGCCATGAAGAGAAGGTCCATGGAGAATAAGAATACTCTTATTCAAGGTCTCAAAACTGTAGTTCAGAAATAGTATTTCGTAAATGGGTTTTCCATTAACCTTTGCAAAACACACGTACCGTGACTTTTAAGATCTGGGACTTCATGCAGACTGACTTCATGATGCCCATGAACATGGTTCAGTAGAGGTGCATGTCATCAGTGGCCCTTATTTTCTGCCCTGGTAGAAGTTTGAAATTAGGATATTTCTCAACCAGAGCAAGTAATTGTCTGTTCTGCCAAGAATCTTCTCTAAACAGTGTAAGAACCAAGGTCATATCTACAGTGGTTGTCTCTCCTCCTGCCTTCTTCAATATAAGGAAAGTAGGTGTTACATCGGTGTACTTTCGCAAAATATGAGTATTTACTAACAGGTGAATACATTGCTAGCAGGGAAAATAGTACTGGCTGACTCTAAAGGTGGTACATTTTTTATTTTTTCTGCCATTTTTTTTGTTTCTACATTTTGTATTAGAACATTACGGTACCTTGTTAACCTCCAGTCAAGGCATTTGTCGGTTCAAGGAACAAGAAGATTACGTGTGGTTTTCTTGGTTTAGATACAGAGAAAAGCCAGGACTTAATTAGTTTGGTGTGAGAAAGAGAAGAGGAGGTGTTATTCAGATATAAGCCCAAGACCTGTGTCAAAGTAGTACTTAACCTCTGCAGCTGGTCAGATGAGGTGAAGTATCCAGGCAAACAAGGTGGGTTTGTGTGGCCTGCATGCTATAGAGGGAGAACCATGCATGTAAATATCTTACAGCAAATAATGATAGCAGGAAAAGGAAAAAGAGAACACAGGGTGGGAGTGCTAAGGCTAGACTATATCTGGACTGCCCAATCACAGAGTTCTTAGCACGTAACATGGACCTCATTTATGCTCACTTGCTGCTTCTTACCAACGAAACAAATGGTGGTACAAGTATGTGGCTAGAACCAACCACAGACATACTGGAATTAAACAAGCAAAATGTATGGGAGGGGACAAGGAAAGAAGAGAAGTCAATGTCCAAATAACAAATCACAGCACCTCAGCTACAGCTCGTAAAGTAGAATTTTAAAGTAACCAGTTCTCTGGAAAGTGATAATCTAGAGTGCTTTAAAATACATAGTTGCAAACATTTCTTCAGGAAGAATTGAATGGAATAGCAATGTTACAATAACAGACCCTTCTGGTTTTGCCCAGGAAGATATGATTTCCAGCAGGGCTATTGTAATAACTTTGAATGTGGATTCTTTTAGCGAGTTGGAGGCAGTGGCTTAAAAGAGAGATGGGCTACATCGTTTGCTTCCAGAATAAAAGGATTTAATAACATGGAAATAATAAACAAAAGGTACCCGAGGCAGGTACTAATAAAAGCGCTCACCCCAAGGGGAAGAGACGAAAGTGTGTGACTTTGGGAACAGGGGTTTTTAACAGGTAGGTTGGCTGGGATTACAAAGGGTATTGTCCCGTAGGATTACAGAGGTGGGAGACCCACAGGTCAGGGGTCCAATGGGTTTGGTGAGAGAGGTCCTGTGGCAAGATCAGGCCAACCACAATTCGGGGTAGGTGGAAAATTCTGGTTGTCTGCCCTTTTGGGGGGCTTTGATGTAATAGAAACCCTTGCATCTAAGAGGTGCACTGCAACATAGCAAGGCTACTGGAGCTGTCCACAAAATCTTGCTAACTGAATTCGTTTAGTCAAATTTAGGTAAAGTGCTTTTATTTTCATGTTTAGGATTGATTCGCTTGGTAGTATTTCCTGTGGTGTACTCTTTGCCTGAGACACACTCTTTAGCCTGGGATTCTCTCAAAGTGTAGTTATTTTGTGTGAAAACAGTGAAAAAGCCACATTCTCCTGTCACTAGTAAAATTATCAAGCATTGAGTCATATATGTCCATTTTCCCCTGTACTTGACACTGGTGAGGCCTCAGCTTGAGTACTGTGTCCAGTTCTGGGCCCCTCAATTTAGGAAGGATGTTGAGATGCTTGAATACATGAAGAAAAAGGCAACAATGCTGGTGAAGGGTCTGGAACACAAGCCCTGTGAAGAATGGCTGAGGGAGCTGGCGTTGTTTAGCCTGGAAAAAAGGAGGCTCAGGGAGACCTTATCGCTTTCTACAACTACATGAAAGGAGGTTGTAGTCAGGTGGGGGTCGGTTTCTTCTCCAAGGCAACCACTGACAGAACAAGAGGACAAAGTTCTAAGCTGCGCCAGGGGAAACTTAGGCTGGACATTAGGAAAAAATTCTTCACTGGAAGAGTGATTGGGCACTGGAATGGACTGCCCAGGGAGCTGGTAGAGTCACCGTCCCTAGAGGTGTTTTAAAAAACTGGATGTGGCACTTAGTGACATGGTTTAAATTGATAAGGTGGTGTTAGGAAGTAGGTTGACTTGATGATCTCAGAGATGTTTTCCAACCTAGTTAATTCTGTGAGTCTGTGATCCTGATACCATCATTTTAATGTTACCATATTCTGTCATTTTGGAGATCAGTGGAAGAGTCTGAAAAGAAAGAGGCGGCTGTTGACGTGGGAGGATGAGTGGAAAGAGAAATAAAGGATCAGAAAATCTGAGAGAAAAAACTGGTTGAAGAAGAGGAACAGCATTGGAAATATCTTTTCAGTCTTCAAGATTTTGGAAGGGGAAAGAAGATCTGTTACAATCATTGTTATGGAAGAGGAGGAATAAAACTGCATGCAAAGACTCAAAGTTTAAGAAATAAACTGTGGGAAAGGCAGAGACATAGAAATGATTCTAAGAAGCCAGGTTGAAGAAGGCTATAGAAGAGGAAAAACACCAAAAATATTGTCAGAAAAAGAAACATATCTTAGAAGAAGAAGCAAAAAAACATGGCTAGCATCACTCGTGTGGTGTTTTGTGCTGTTTGTTCTCAGCTGGGAGTTTCTGAAATACTGTCTCAGAGGACAGGTAAAGGGACACTCCTTGGAACTGAGTTCCTTCACTGGGAGTAAAAGCTTTGTGGCCTTCAGCAGGGAAAGAAGAGAAGGAGGATCCTCCTCAGAGAAGCATCAAGTACCTTTGGAGATGACTGGAGGGCCAATCTGGAACATGCTGAGTTTTCACAGTTTGGAAAGTTGCCTAAACCACCCCTGGAAGCAAAGGCATAATGGTCAGGGCTAGCTGTAAGCTCTTCTTTACTTCTTTTCAGTCTGATCTAATATGAACTTTTCCTATTTAAAAAGTTAATTACTTTTCTATAATAAAAGCTGTTTTTTCTGAGTTTAATCTTTCTAGTCTTCATCGGTGGCTCACTACAGGGTATCTACATCAAAGTTTTTTTGACTCAGGTTACACTACCTTTTTAAAAGACACTGAATTTACAGGAATGGAAGGCAAATGTCTATGGAAAAAGAGGAGATAGGTTGGAATAGAAAAGAAAAATAGAAAATATATTTTTTGCTGAGCTATGATCTCACCTGGATACTCTGCTTTAGATTGTATATTGAATTTAAATAGCATGGATCCTTATGCAGAGTGACTTTAATTAAGTCCTCAGTTGGATTATTCTGGATTTAAAATATTTTAACCTATTTTCACCTGTTACTATGCTGAATTGATAGGAACATAGTTTTCTTTTAGTAGGATCTATTAAATGTCATTGTTTAAGACAAAGCTGTTCACTCTGTACTTTGGGGTTTGATCCCCTGGGTCATGGGTCAGCAGTGTGCATTACTGACACAGCAGTAGATAGTTATATATCACAGTGCCATCTCAGCTTTTTACCTCTCCTTATTCTCAGGGTTATTGTTGTAGCACTTCAGATAATTCTTTATGTGGCATTTTGCTTTTAAAAAATGTTAGCTATTAGAACAGAGAAACATTTATCCTAACGTGCTTCCTCTGTTCACATATTTGTTATATCCAATGTAGCACAGGGTAAAATAATGTTTTCTAACTATGGATTTATGAGCAAAATCTTTACAATATTTATGGAAAGCATGAACATAAATTTCTTTGTGAACTGATTGCATTATATTTCCCAGAATGTATGTGCATTGCATGTCTTTGAGGCTTTACTTAGCTAGAATCCTCCCAGCCATTTCTTCAAACCTCAGAAATGCAAGCCATTAAGGTACCATTACATGCACAGACATTTCTGAAAACTTTCACATAGTTACTGTTGCTAGGTAAATCACTCCCTTGACATCCATGTATTTAGATATGTTTCTTACATTCTTTGTCTTAGATCTGACACAGTGGCATAAATTTGGGTGTGGGGGTAAGGACAGATATTCAGCCAAAGCAACTGCTGAACTGTGGGAATAAAAGATAAAAATAAATAAAGCTAATATTTCTTAGGTATTTAAAATATGTTTTAATTATATCTGGACAGAAGTCATACATTGGATGGATATTTATCAAGTGCAAGGTAAAGAATATCATTTATAGCTAGAAAGATATTCAAGCATAGGTCAGTTTTGACACTACCCAATTGCTGGTAAATTACAATCCCCAGACCAAACCTATCTTTAGGATTTTCACTCCTATTGTACTTCTATCAGTACTTACGTGTGTTTCACGCATCCATGTTCCTTCAAATCTGTATTTAGGTCAGTTTTGGATGATATTAACAATTCAACAAATTACTTGTCCATGTCCTTGACAGGAAAGCTTCAGTTTCAAAACTGAGACATGACCATTGATTTCTGACTTTTAGGATTTGTCAGATGAACGCATAAGCTAGGCTAAAGAACAAAAAACCCCAAAATCTTTTGAAAAAAATCTATGGGTGGTGAACAAGAGAAAGAAAAACTCTTTTTCATAAAAGGAATACTAGACTGAGTTGAGATTTGGTATTTTGCAACAGTGCTCTAGACATTATCCTCAGAACCTTGGAATTGAACAGGCTTACAGTAGCACAGTTTTTCTAACACTGACTTTTTGAAAAAGGGTAAAATCTACCATCTGTGAATATTCAACATACTGTCAATGGTACTAATGATGTTTCTAATGGATGTTACCATTCACTGAATGCAAGATGTGTCTCATAGCTTTTACAGAAATCTTTTAACCAACCATTATCAAAAAGTACATTAAAACCTTAGGATTTTGCCCTCAGTAACCCAATTGTTAGGTAAACAGTAGTGGAAAAATTATTTTCTGGAACTAACAGATAAAATAAAGTTCTAGACCAGCTTATCATTTACATATAATTTTTTGAATGCATGACAAGGCAGTTCACGTGATGTAGATCTTCTTTCCTCAAAGTCTTTCTAGTTTTTACCTTTAACCATTTGATCAACTTCTTCCTATTCTGTAAGCCAAAAATATTTAATTTAAAAGCCAGAATACATGTTGAGAGACGTGGGATGTTTGATTTGCAGAGTTGTAAATGTTGCTAGTAAATAATATTCTTCATGTCACTGAGTCACTGAGCAATACAATGGAAAAAGGCTCGGAGGAGACTGGCAAGAAGGCCCAGGAAGCTCAGGGAATAATGCAGGGTGTGACTGACCACAGCTGTTGCACAGCAGCTGTCTGCATCCCAACACAGTGGGGACCAGTGGAAGGCCTTTGTTCTAGACACACAGTTGTCAGCAGTTCAGTGGATCAACCTGTAGTATAAATGTTTCTCCCTCAAGTTCCTTAAAAGACCATGAATGTCTCCTCGTGTTAGCCAGACCAGGATGAGGAAAGTGAATACGTGGCCCAGCCCAACCCAGAGGGTGAAAGCTAAACAATTAACAAAGATATATCAAAGACAGGAATGAGCATGAGCCATTTTCCACCTGTGTTCTTCTTCCCAGCAGCTGTGGACATCTAGAACTGTGATGGTGAGTGTGTTGCAGAACCTGATAATTGGGACCTCATTGGTGTTGTGATTGAACCGTGTACAGCAATTGGGGTTTTTTTGTAAGTGTAACCTTCATTTATGTTATTTTTTTCAGTGCATTTTCTATCACTCTGCTAAATCAGAAATTCCATTTGACATCAGCTGTCTCCACACAAGTAAATGTGATGTTAAACATTGCGTCTTCCACACAGAAAATGTCAAAAAGAACCTGGCCAGAAAGGATGAGACTCTGACACACTGATTTCCCTATTAATCATTTGGTTTCTCTCTCTTAATGTTCCATTTGACAAAATTTAAATTAGTTATATCAGTAAAATCATAATTAGTAATATTATAACTATTTTTATGCACACACACATATATGTGCTATACAGTAAAACCTGTGAATTAAAAATGTTAATTAAAAAAGTCCTATACTTTAGTACTTTTCTTCATAATTTCTCAAGATGACTTTTGTAGGGAGTGAAAGCACTACTGTCAAAATTATTTTTTTCTGCTTTCTTAGTGTCTACATTTGTCTTTGCAAGCTTCCCATCTACAACACAAAAATTAAGTAACTTTTCAATATTCAATGTCACCTGGATCATTATTTTTCTTTCTTCAGGTTTAATTTCTCTGATAGAGTAATATCTCAGTTTGGGAGATATCAATTTTTCTTCAAGCCTTACTGATTAAAGACATTATACCCTGTCCAATCTGAATCTTTTAATTCAGAGGATTTATCCCTTGTCAAAAAAAAAAAAAA
>VWZT01009032.1:0-36592 GCA_013397055.1 Pachycephala philippinensis
AAATATATCATCGTCCTCCACTGCTTATGGGCTTCATCAGGTAACATGCAGATGTGTATAATGAAACAAGCTCCCTTTACAGACAACAGAGAGACATAAGCACTGCTAGGGTCTCATTTACTCACTCTAAAGTTAATATTTAAAAAGAGCGAAAGGAATTGTATCCATTCTTTTCATTTTCCATAAAGGGTCACTAAGGCAAGTAGCTTAGATGCATTTGTTCATATTGTAGGTGTCTCTGTATGCATAGATGCAAGATGAAGTAGAAGCCTTTGAGGCATTACAAGACAGACAAAAGTAGCATAGTGTGTGCAATAAAAAGAAGCTTATGATGGGCTTCAGAATCCTGCCCTCTTAAGAGCTGAGCTAGTGAAAAAACCTTCCTGGCAATTTTCCCCACTCCTTTATAGCTAAGAGGTACTAGACAAGTTCCACAGAGGATTTTTGTTACTCACTGGTGCTCCTGGGTTTCCTAATCCATGATGCATGAAGCATTCTTTAGCTGATGATGAGAGTTTAAAAATGGTAGGGATTTCCCCAGACATTTTTTTTTATGGTCTGGGGATATTTTTGGACAGCAAATTGGTGCAATTTTACTATTTCATATCCATTTTACCAGGCCATATAACTACTTGAAACAGAAAGAAAGCTTAGTTTGATTTCCAAAGAGCTGCCTATTGAAATGAGATGACTATTTAGGGAGGATACCAAGTAAATCAGTGTTCCAGAGCTTCAATAGCAGTTATGTACAGCATCCCAAATGAGCCTTTTAGTGCCTTTCACACAACATTTTCCCTCCACCTCCACCACCATCACAAGCTCATCAGTTGAAATGAGGAAAGGGTTGCTAGCTTGCAGATTTGGATAATGCTAGGTGCAGTGAAACTGAATCTCTTCTTAACATGTCTAGAAGCTGAAGCTTAGATATATGGAGAATTCTGATGCCAAAAGCTTAAACTTGTCCTGAAACTGTTTTAATGTGTCTTTGTTTATGTAACAGTCTGGCACATACTTTGAACTAGTCATCTGCTCTGAATAGAAAGAGACAGATGGCAATTCATCACACCTATCTTAGACATATACATTTGGACAGGATGAAAAACCTTCTGGAAATGCTTAACTCTTCACTGGATCTAACTCCTATTTATGTTCTTAATTCTAACTTTGGAATTTGTCATTGAAATTGTCTCTGATGCAATGAGATGTCTATACCATAAAATACATGTCTTAAGATGGTATGCCTTTCTGGGGTGGATAGATCATACAATGTTGTGTTGTTCCGCGGAAACAAAATGCTTCAGGACACAAAATACACAACCTGTGAAAATTACTCGTTCAAAGATAACAATATTACTTCTTGATGTATGATACTACATTTGTATAATTCATCATTGCTCTGTGATGTGAATACTTGTCAGCTGGACCATATGTTAGGGAACTCTGCTTCAGGGCTCCCAGTGCTTCTGAATCTTACAGAAGTCCATAAAATGTTTTCTTTAAAGCTATAGGGTTGTCTTGCCACAGGTGTCACTGAAAATAATAAAGATTTAGGTTCTCATGTATTTCAATTTCCTTTGAAAAAGTTGGTTTATAGAGAAGTCATCTGACTGTATGTAATAGCTGCTGTGTCTAATGTTGTCACACTTTACCTCTGGAAGCAATGAGATACACCTTTGGAAATAAGGCAGACAGGATCAACAATGGGTGAGATAAATTACCCCAAAAGTTACACCCAGACATCTAAATTTAGCTGAAATAAAACCCACCCACATAGCTTTAGCAGAAGTAGCCAAATACAATTTAAATTTAAATGGCAGAAATGGCATCAAAAGGTAATAACAAATCCTATGTTGAACTATTTCTCGTACATGCCTTCCTATCTTTATTTGAACAGGAGAAAGACCTCTAATTGACTATAAGGCATAGTAGGATGTCATTTCCAGAAGGATAGCACAGTAAAAAAGGCAAGATGGGTCATGTCACATGACATACCCATTATAAAAAATATCTCCAGTTTGAAAGTAGTAATGTAGCTGTGGAAGGTGTTGTTGAGAACTCATCTGAATTGCTATACATTCTTCATAATTTATTATCAAAACCAATGTATCTGCATTGAAAGAGGAAGAAAAAGGGATTATCAGGATGATCACCAGAACAAAAAGCTG
The DNA here is from genome assembly GCA_013397055.1 of Pachycephala philippinensis. Taxonomy (NCBI): domain Eukaryota; kingdom Metazoa; phylum Chordata; class Aves; order Passeriformes; genus Pachycephala; species Pachycephala philippinensis. Next base: position 2,166 of record VWZT01009032.1, read on the forward strand.
TGTGTGAGAGGACAAAGAAAACACATGAAGGTGGAAGTGAATGTTAATGCCCACACCAGGAAGATTTCTCTCAGCACCACACAGCATCTCTGTGTGACACCACGTGTTGAAAGGGCCAAAGTGCTACTAAATCCCTCAGCTTCCACCAACAATTCTATCTCTGGGATTGCCACAGCACACATGAGCAACATCCCACATTCCAGTTGGCTTGCAGTGCACATATTGAACCAAAATGCACTGCAGGGGTTGTTATAACTTCTGTTACCTCCTTCTCTGGGATATCTCTCAGTCTGGCCTTGTAAATAGATGTCACATTTAGACCAGGTTGAATAAACTGTCCTTTTTCTTTGCTTGGATGCCTGGGGAGGGGAAAAAGAGTGAATCATTGTAAAGATCCTGATGACTTAGTCTGAAAGTAGCTATTCATCTATGTGTCCTTGGCTACAATGAGAGGAAATACATTTCAGTTCATTTACCCCAAATTTGGTGCTTCAAATAAAAATAATGAGCAAACAAAGAAATACCACACTACCAGAAACCAACAAAGCAAGCTTTTCTGTAGACTATGACAAAGACAAGAGATTTTAAGGGACATATTGCAATCTTAAATGTTGCAAGTATAATAAATATGATAGTTAAAAAATAGCTTTGGAAAGGAACTGGGTACATTAAGCTGTCAGCCTTAAAAGAGACCTCTAATAGATAAGTTTTTCAGCTTGTGGTGTTATCTAAGCCTCTCTCTTCTTTCTACTGGGAATACCTGCAAATGCTCAGATAATGCATGAGGAATCTAGCTAATTTTTATCTCCTGAAAACACACTGCTTCTTAGGGGTAAGCACTTCATTTAACAGGTCATGCATATATAGGGTATGTGTGCATGTAAATGTGTATATATATGCATATATATATATATAGATATATGTTTAAATGTGTCCTTCATACCTCTTTGTGTGTTTTTAGGCACAGCAAGAAAACATATAATAGCTAATCAAGTGTAATTTCATATTATTTAATTGGCGTATTTATATTCCTAACTTATTCCTATTAAATAATTTCTTATTATTTAATTGGTGTATTTATATTCCTAACTTTTTGTTAACCTTGTTTTTCATCGCGACTGTCTCCACCTCTGTTTGCTAGTATGATGTCCTATATTAAAACACATCTGGAGATTTTTCCAAAAAGAAGTTCTGCACAAAACTACTCTCCCAATAGTTTATGATTTAAATGTGAATTATCTTGAAATACAGTACCATAATTTGCAGTATACAATTACATTTGGAAAAACTAAACATTAGCATTATTACAGTCAATGTTATGTTGCATTTACTTCATTCTTTTTAGGGTGTTTGATGTGAGTTCCAAGGAATTAAACATTACTACCTTTTTCTTTTTAAAAAGTATTCATTATTTAAAAGTTTAATTATCTGGGTACTCGTTTTGATAATCCTGTAGAGGAACTTTAATTTCAGAGACTGAATATGTCACATTATATGAAAATAAGGCCCATTCTAAGATCAATCTTTTTCTTACGTGATACGTGATATTCTGAAAACACACATTATTGTCATAAAGTCTTTGAAAACTTAGTGTAATATTTAACAAGCGAAATTCAACTTAGTACCTGTATTGGTACCTGACTGAAAAGCTAAAATATTTTTACAACACAGTGAAAGGGATGCTTACATCATCCATTTTATGCAGCTGTAGGTTTCTAACTCACAGGTGGTTCAGAACAGCAGGTTTTATGCCCCAAGTACTTATACTAGAGTATAGGAATTTTCACACTTATATGTTCATAGAACAATATAACCTTTTACAATGTTTTCAGATTAAATTTTCTGCTGGAATCAATGAAATACAAGTTATGTAAAACAAAATAATATTTTACTTAACAGTTGACCTAATAAATATTAACATCAGTCACATTTTCAATTATTTATGTTGTAGGGACTACACTGATCCACAATCTGTGGATTGCTTCAGAATATCTTTTGTCTTTACCCCAGAATAACCACATTTTTTAGTTTGCTTTTTATTGGTTACATAGTTGCATAAAATATTTCTGTTTTCAGTTCATGTCTGTATTTTATTAAGTTCTGGCTGGCATTTTAGAAAGTCTTAGAAAACATTAATAACTTCAAATATACTGAAATTATCTTGACTACAGAAATTTACCTAAAAGGAGTATAGTTCATAGCAAAACCATGAAAAGATAGTCTTCAGTCATTGATTGGTGCATAAAGGAAGACAAAGTTAATACCCAGGTTGTAAAAGGAAGTTGAACAATTATTTAGTAAAGCGTGTAAAAAAAATCAGAGTACTATGAAATGTGGTGAGTAAAACTCTCCAAATCACTTACATTTGGAATTTGATCAGCAAATTCTAAACATACATAAATATACCAGTGATCCAGAGTATATTTTTATAGCCAAAATTAATTTGTAGAAAATTAAAGTAATCAGAATTTAAAACATGATCTCTGACAGAAAATTTAAAAAAATCAAAACAAAACCAACTATTACATTCAGTTTCATATAATGAAGTTGACATTGTCTTTATTTGCACATCATAGCACCCATTCTTTCACTGTTCTCAGGATCTAGAAACTGTTTTGAGTTTATGTAGTCAGTCTGACTGATGTTTTGTTTTTTCAGACCACAGGTATACGTGACCAAAAAAAGCAAAACTATCTGTAGACCTGGAGAGCTCAAACATATTTAGTACAATGGACAATTCACATGGATGTCAAATAAAGGGTACTTAAAGTAATATAGAATATTCATCTGCAAAGTACATCTGCATATTTGTAGGCTTTAAGAGTGAATTATTCTGTAAGAATATCCAGCCTTTTTTATGCAACTCCAGCTGATATAAGGTGGACCACCCTGAATTAAAAGCAAAAAGCAGTTATCTTATTTATAATCTAGATATTCCAGCCTTGTGTGTGACCTGTTGTACTGAAGAAAGTCCCCTCATTAAGTAAATAATTACAATTCTTCCTTTGAAGTTAATTTCTCAGGGGAAAAAAAAAAAAAGTCTTAATAGTTCTTGAGGATGGTGGTCATATTTTTGTATATTTATGAAAACAACAGTAAGACATTTAAAAATAGAAATTACAATTTTTTTTCTTTATTTTGTATGGCCATAGCACTGAGAAGTCAGAGTGATGAAGCAGGGCCCATTTTTACCAGCTTTGTGCAAACATAAAGTGTATATATATATATAAATTAAAGTTTGACTTCAATAAGCTTACAAAATTTGTTTGGTTCTGGAATTTATAGAGTATTTGAACAATGTTTTTCATACTGACACTTTCTAATTTTTGCCATTATTAGGATCATAAGTTTAAAAAGTTTTTTTCTTTCTCGTAGAGAAATAAACAACCTTAATGGATGATTCAACTCCTTTTTGCTTTATAACCCTAGTAATAAAAGTTGTTGTCTTTTCTAGGTCATTTGGCTTAGAAAAGACTGTTTAGGTCCAAAAGAGATGGATCATCATTGTAAATCTTAATCACTACACACTCTTTGTACGATTTAAAAGGAAAGTTCAGAATCTCACAAAGTGAGAAGACACCAAAATTAGAAAGTGGAAGCTGCCATTGAAAGAACAAATGTAAATCACATTTCCTTGGGGAAAATTAGATGTTTTCTTTCACTTGAGGATTCTAATCTTTAAATTGTTTTGGTTTAGAATACTTGAACTGGGTTAGTCAAAACATGGGGGGACTTAAGGGGGCTTCCACCATTATGAGTAGCACCTCTCCCTGTAGAGCTCGGTGTCCTGTATTCTGTTTCCTGCTCCCACTCATATCAATGACCATCATTCATCCTCTACTTCAGCTTTGACCAGTAAGATGTAATTTATTATGGGCTATAGCTTTTCCAGTCCTTTTTGTTTTAATGTATTCTAACAGTATAGAGTAATCCAGTCTCTGATGAACTTAAAAAAAATGCGCAATAGAAACTGGAATGAACAAGAATCCTAACAAATGCAGAATATTTTATCTTGAAAACATATTAATACTGAAAAATAGATGCTTACAGTTCCGAAACTTAAAGTAATACACTGATAAAGCCACACTGGTAGGAAATATAAACTATAATCTCAGCCCAGATAAATTAAAATAGGTGTTGGAAGCTCTATTTCCTCAAACTTAAGTTAAATCCCTCACCAATGAGCTATTTCTGTGTTTTAATGAGGTTTAAATGATATCTGTGCTCTGAGAACTGCTGGTCCACAGATAGTATCAACTTTCTGATGCTGATCATATTGGTGCTATTAGGATTCTACCTAGAAGCATAAATTTAGGCTACATCTATTCTAGTAAATTGAAAAGTGTCAGGGACCATTCCCAGCACCGTGATTCAATCATCTGAAGTGTTCAGTTTTTGGTGTCATCCCTAATAAAGCTGTGGCTTGGGCTGATTCCTGCTTCTGATAATAATTTTTTTTTTAAGTTATCATCTTTCAGAGTCTGAGGGACTTTAATAGCATGGATTTAGACCATTAAGCACCTAAATCCAATTATGGGCACCAGCAGTTGACTTGTATATACTGTACACTGTAATTTAATGGTTAATGCTGCAGCTCAGGTGACTGGGGAGCTTTAGAAAACAAAATTAAAATAATTATGGAATTAAGCAGCTTCACAAATAGGTTAGAGTTTGAGGAAAGAACACATGTCATCTAAGTCTCATTTTCTTCAGGGAGATTCCTGAAATTAGGATAATAATCTCAAGTATTTTTTTTTTCTCCACTGCAATAAGAAACTACATTTTTGAGGTTAAACATGGAAGTCTCCCTTTAGTAAATGGAAGGAGTTTGTGATCTTCTATTTCACTTCGAGACCATTTCTAACAGTAAGCTCCCTGTTCACCTTCCTCTTATGTGGATTTCAAGTCTGAAAATATTGATCTAATCTCATACAACATTTCCATTCATGGCTTCTCATTGAGCATTATGAGTAGATTTTCTTTGCATTTGTGTGCAGGGTATTATGTCATCATTCAATCTACAGCTTGAAGGCTATTTTCAGTTGTCTTTGTTTCTTTTTGGCCATATATTTTTTATGTTTCTAGCACGCTTCTTCTACCACCTCAGGAAGTCAGGTTGTAATTTCCCTACCATCTTTAAGTGCTACCAAGAAGCCAAATATGTTGTTATAAATAAAAATCCCATATATATGTAACAAAATCAGCGCATCACACTGACATTCTGTTTAAGACACAAAACTCATAATCCAGCATTTCCTGCTGTGACAAAAATCACTTGCAAGGAAATATTAGCACAAGACACAGAGGATCCCCAGGACCTGAAAGTTCTGTGCTTATAGCTGTTGTTTCAGTGTTCTTGAACTCATCTGTCATAAGACATACACATTTTCAGATTTCATTTTTATTATTTTATCATTTGTTTTTTTCCTTGTCATTGGGCACAGGATGTAATTTAAAAACACTGAAAACATTTACAGTTTTGTTCATTTGTTAATTTTGTGAGGGTTTCTTATTTCAGCAATTTCATATTTCACTTTATAAACAACAAAGTTGGCATGAATTTGATCTTAAATTTTGTGCTAAGCGTGGGCTGTTTTACTTTACAAAGAATAAGAGTTTTGAAGAAAAATTTAAGCCCCATGAACTTTGCTTGGAATATTTTCTAATTATTGAAAAATAAAAATGTTTGGGTGAGGGTTTGAGGTTTTTTTATACATACGTTTAAAGCAGCAAAACATTATTTGGGAAAGTTATGTTCATAACCTAATTCTTATGAAGACTTTCTTCATGACACTGAAAAAGTTTGTGCTTAATTCCTTTTAAAATTTGTCCTGAGCTGCTGAGATCGTTTATGTGCTGATCAGATCTTGTTATTAAAAGGATGAAGGCTGAAAAAAAGACAGGCTTTTATTACACAAACTTAAATTACAGATTCCTTAGCTATGAAAAATGTAAGAAACTCCTAGAAAATAGGAACAGACATTAATATCTTTCCCTCCAGAAATTTTAAGAAACAAAAACCTCACGTGAATTATAGTTCATTTCTGTACTGTTGAACTTCCATTTAAAATTACAGCCCAAAATCTCTTCCACACATCACCTCCACTTACAGAAAGGTATGAGAGGGATAGGAAAACAAAGTGTATTAGTGGAAGGGCAAATCAGTCATGGCTTATAAAACATATGCCTGGAAAGAAGCTTTCCCTCTTTCCAAATTCCAAGTTAAGTATATCAATGATCATTTTTCCTGAATTAATATTTCCTACTTGTTGTTGAGCCAGTACTGGCTTTCAGCTTAAAAAGCCCCAAACCTGCTTTTCCCTTTCTGTCATATGTATCACTGCATATACATGTATAAAGAATACACCTAGAATAATGAAAACACAAACAACAGGCCACAGCTGTCGCAAGGCCTTCTGGCAGCAGTAAGGCATTCTTACAGTCAATAATTTTATATTTATCTTTTGCAAAAAATATAATATTTTTTATTTTAAAAATTCTTCCCGAAGCATATCTAATCACCGTGTATAGAAAAAAAGAAATCAAATACTGGTTTTGATGATCTCAACAATTTTGCACAGACCTTATAAGTTTCCAAAGAGGTTCCTATCAAAAACATGACAAGTAAAGGATTTCTGATTAATGTGCTTTTAAAAAGATTTATATATAAATATATAAAATTATCAGGTTATTTTACATTGTTTATAACAATCATTTCCTCTGGTTGTCAAATCCAGTTGGAGTTCTGTAAAAAGTTTACTCTCTTCTATGCTATGGTATTAAATGCTAATGTAAGTTATGACATGCTAGTTTTTCTTAAAAAATTGTTTTCCTAAGTTTCACTATACTTTAAGAGATGGACATCACAACTAATTTTCACTTCTATTAAATAAGAGAGGCCTGTAGAGATTAGGCAGCCACTCTGAGGCATGAAAACAGACTGACAGTGTTTCCTGAGAAAAACTTGGCCTGTGATTAATGATCCCCTTGCACATGAATACTTGTTTTGTTCAGATACATGATGTATCTAAAGTTTAATATTACAAAAAATAGTGTTTACTTCCAGGAGACCTTTGGGAATAATAGCAACCTTCAAAACCATTCCTGAATGATTTTGTTGTCATCTATAATAACTATTATTACTGGTTTATTTGTCAAGTTAATGCAAGTGGTTGTAAATATTGTTTCAGTCTCATGCACCTAAACTCATTTCTTGCATAAATGCTTTTAACAGTAGCATTTTATACTTGGCTTTTTATCTCAATGCAGTGGTAAGATAGGAGTAAATTATTCAAAACTTCTGAGGTCATGTTCTGTCTTCAACTTAAACCTGGAAGAGAAAGACAAATACCTCAGAAAATAAATCTCCCTGAACATTCTTTGTTGTTCCTTGGTAAACATAACTTTGTGTAGAGTATCTACCTCAGATAAGTGACAGTAGGCAAGGTCAAGGCATCTTCAGAAAGAGAATACACAAACCTTTTATCTACAGATGGAAGGTATGTTATACCTCCGTACCATCAACAACTACAGTGTGGTGCAGACACAGAAAATGAGTTCTTTGGAAGATTTTGCATCTTGAAATCTCCAAATTTATTATATAGAGATCAATATTTCTTGGATTCTTTTCTTATGGTTCAGTTGGAACACAAATGGTTGTATAACTTTGAGAATAAATGTAAAAGTTCAGCTTTCCTGCAGCTGGAATTCTTGGCCTTGACAATGAATAAAACTACCAGTTTCCATCTAGATTTTGTATTACTCAATGTATGTATTTAAATGCATAGGTATTATGAGAACAACCCCAATGTCCTTCTGCATGTGTAGAGCTAATGGAAACTGGGCACTAGAAATGAAAGGGGAATAACTTTCCTAGATAACATGAATAAAATGCTTGTATTCTGTCATTCTCTAATGTATTTTAAGAAATATAAGTTTAATTTTCTACATGGGAAAAACCCCTATCTGTGAGAACATTTTGGCTTAGAGCAGAGAAAAAGAAACCCTTTTATAAGTCGTACTCAGAGGAAGAGTCTACTTATCACTTAGTGAGGCTAAAAGTGCTCTATGGCTTCTGGTAATTGTTTTCATCTTGATACCCAGGATGGCTTTTAACAAAAAGAGCAGTCAGTGAATTAATCTATAAAATCTGTGCCATCTTTAGCAAGATGATTATGAATGACTTTTAGCTGTTGTAGAATTATATTTGGGGATATACAGTCTGAATGGTACAGTTTGCAACATGCTGAAATAGGTGAGAACACCATTTTGAGATACCTGTTCTAGTGCTGGAATTTCTTTGCAAACGTAAAACTGTACCTTCAGAAAAAATGAAATATGCCCTAAACAAATTGACAGATGCTCAGAATGGCCCACAGCATTCCCTTGAGCATTCATCTGAGGTACAGAAAAATCAGAATCAAGGTTCAGTTTTGCACGGTGTTTTGCCTCTGGCCTTGAAAAGCTCCTATCAGTGGTCTGTACACCCCAAGTTACAGTATTTCTGTTTCATCTCAGCTGCTTCCTAATAATGACATTCCTTTGGCTGTTCTGGAACTTCGTTATTCATTATCCTAGGTTTTAAACTATGGCATGTGAAGTCCTTGTTTTAATCCTTTACCTGAATCAGACATGAAAAAATTCCAGGAAAATAGTGGTTTTAAGTGAGTTAAGCACTGAATGAATAATCAAGTTAGGATGGATTTGTCTGTTTCTCTAGTCAGAATCTGCAAACTGAAAAAACCCCAAATCTCTGAAACAGTTGATAACACAAGACTGATTTTAAAACAAATATTTTTTAAGAACTGAATGTCATTTTTCTTCTAAAAGTTTCTCAATTCTAATAACCAATACAAGAGAGAGAGACTGAGTCAGAACATGGTTGTGCTTGTCAATAGAAAGAAAAGAAAAGAAAAGAAAAGAAAAGAAAAGAAAAGAAAAGAAAAGAAAAGAAAAGAAAAGAAAAGAAAAGAAAAGAAAAGAAAAGAAAAGAAAAGAAAAGAAAAAAGANAAGAAAAGAAAAGAAAAGAAAAGAAAAGAAAAGAAAAGAAAAGAAAAGAAAAGAAAAGAAAAGAAAAGAAAAGAAAAGAAAAGAAAAGAAAAGAAAAGAAAAGAAAAGAAAAGAAAAGAAAAGAAAAGGAACCAAAAAACACCCCTACCCCCCAAAAACCCACCAACCAAACACCAAAGCACTATGTTCCTATCTGTAAGAATTAATCACTTTTTTGTATTTTTATTACATCCTTACCTACCAAATAGATTTATATCTCACTTGCTTGTCACTGATTTTTCATCTCTTCAGACCTGCAAAGGTGTTTCCAAGACAGCCTCAAGTTCTAATCTAAATATACCCTTTATTACATTTGTTTCAACAAACATTATAATTTTTGTGATTTATGTATATGTATATAATTTCATACCAATTAAATTTGATATCAATTGATCGACCAACTCATACTTCATTTCATGTTGTTTTTAATTATCTGATTTCTTTAAAAATATTTTTCATTAATAATCAGAAGTGCCCTCAAAAAAACATTGCCGTCTAGGATATTTATAAGAACATATGTCATCAGAAGGTTCAGTGATTTTTTTGTTTCCTTTCTCACAGTGAAATGTGTGGTTTAAACCTTCTTTAAATTCAGCTGTCTGTGTTTCACTTTATTTCTGCCTGGATTACTCATGGACAAATGCTGTAATAACAGGACCCCACTGTTGTCCAGTGTTCATTGACTTCTTGTGAGCACATTCCCCCTACTTTGTCACTGGCGTCACCTTTGTGGAACATTCAAGTTTGGGTAGCTTTGATAATGTCTTAAAAGTGTGAGAATGTTTTATTTCTTTATAACATCATCAAAGCTGTTCAAAGATAGTAAATGGACATTGATAAACAAAGTGTTAATCCATTATGAAAACTGACAGAAATCTCATTATACAGTAATGAAGTCCAAGGTAATATGTCTTTATTACTTTTCACCAAGGACTGCTTTTCTGACAGCAGTTACAATGAAAACCCAGCCAAAAATCTTTGAGCTTTAATTAATAATTGGGTTGTGAGTCTGAAAGACAGTGAAAGTCTAAAAGCCAGTCTTCTATCCTGTAAATTAACAACTTGAATTTTTTGATACTTTTTGGAACTTAATGTGTGCCAGAAAATATCTATTAGCACACTCAGAAAAAGAACTATTATTAAGCTATTAGCAATTCAGCTCTGACTGAACATCTCAATTGGTCAGTGATTTAATGTTTTATATACCTGTGGAGGTTCCTTCAAACCCTATATTGGAAAAATAGAAAAAAAAATTCATTATAAAGAGCAAAACTAAAATATTTTAAAAGGCCAGAAAAGATCGTGTAAGAAACAATCTAATAAGAGAAAAAATAATATTTATTATTATTGAAAAGCTTCTTAACATTTATGAGAACAGAGTGGGAAAAAAAAGTATTTATGCGAAATTTTGGTTCTCAAGGTCACTGAAAAGAGATATGAACCTTGATATTAATCAGCACTGTAATCCCAAAAAATATGATGCTCTACATATTTAAACAAGAATGCAGCCTATAAATCTAAAGTCATAAATACTGACTTATTCAGTATTAATAAGACATCAACTGCCTGTATCTGAATTTAGATAGACACATAAAAAAATACAGACATTTTGAAGAGAGTTAAGACAGATCAATTAGATTAATCAAGTAAATGAATCAAATCAATTAATTACAACAATCAAAATTATAAAAAGTTTGGAAAACACGCCCTTCCAAAAAAACACTTCCAAGTGTTGAACTTCAGCCTCATATTTTAGTCTAAACAAGACTGCATTTACAGAATAACTCCTTAAATTCAGAAAAGGCAGTAAAAAAATCCACTGTCAATGTTAATTACTGCCATGACAGAACAAAAGAATTAATTTGGGGCAAGAAAGGTTCAGTATGAAAAACATTCTAATAGGAAGAATACTGATGTACTGGAAAAGACCCCTTATACCATCTATCCACAATCTTCTGATAACAGACTAGACGAAGATCTACCATAAAGCGTATCAGGCCTTGGTTCAAGGTCATGAGCATGATGTCTACTGCAAAATTTCTAGGATCAATGATTTTGCATCTAGAGGTATTTTTTATGCTGTATTTGCAGAATTTTGCCAGGCTTCTGACCCATATTGCTCCAAAATTTAATGTAATTGAAGAAGACAAAATTTTCTCGTGGCATAGTTTGAAGAGCAAAACTGTTCTTCACATATATATACTCACTCTCTTGGGGAACTTTACACTTCATCAGGTATCCAAAGCCTGGTTGCAAGTTAGGTGCCTAAGTCAGGCAGATCAGATGTATCTGAAGCACTTTTTTTTAAGACAAGTTTTCTGTATAAGTATCCTGAAAGCTCTTTACTGTATTTAGAAATTCCACTAATTGATTTAGTCTTTCCTGAATATGTGTGGCCCAAACTGTAAATGGTAACATCAACATGGATCTTACCAATGATATCCCTCAAATGAAGAAAAATATCTGAAATACTCTATTCATTTAGATGTCCTGAGATGTCTCCTTTACTATCCACATTCCTTGAAACATCCGTGACTGGCAACAATGAAGGGGAATATGGGAAACAGCCCATATCTTGATCATTAAAACAACATCAATGAGACATAAAAGTAGATTGCCTCAATGAAAAAAAAAAAGGCAAAGGATCTCAACAGAGGCTTGAGTGAGATTTTCATATGTGAAAATATGTATGCAAATAATATGAAAGTGCATAATTTGAAAATATATGAATGGCAAATATAAGTAAGACTAAAGTTTATGGAGTCTACCACAATACTCCTGGAAGCAGTAAGCAGCAGATGATGAGGAAAGCTGTGAAAATGAAGAATAAAATAAAAATAAACGAAAAAATGAAAATAAATTTTATTACTTCTATTTAAGCTTCAACTTGGAGCCACCATTGCTAAATAGATTTTCATCATTCTACTAAAGAAATACCTAGATACAGAATTACCAGTCTTTTACGAGTGCATTTCCTCAGCTTCAATACATCATTAAGTCTTGCTTACTGTTCACTTCAAAGAGCTAAAATTGAAGCATCTGCATTAAGAAGAATGATATTTGCCTTTCAAGAAAAAAAAAAAAGTGGAAAAGAGAAGGGAAAAAGGAAATATAAACACTGTAAAGGAAAGATTTCAAAATGTGTTTTTATATTTAGGATGAGGAAGTAAAAGTCGAGAAGTTTTATTTTTGCAACATTACAGAACAAAGACTTATGAACAATTATTGCACTGGGAACAAAATAACCCTTGAAACTATTTCTTCAACAATTTTTCACCAGTGTTTTAACTGACAGAAAAATCTAATAATGGGCTCTCAAGGGTATGTTATACATATAAAAAAATCAGAATCATCACTATTTTTCTTTGGTAATATGCCAAAAAAAGAGAAAAATAGTGGAACATATGTGTAGATAGATGCATCAATAGAGTGTAGGCAATAAATCAATGAAAATGCACTTTTTTCAAATGCAAATGGACTGTCTGTGTAAAAGACAGATCACACACTTTACAGAATACATGGTAACTGAAGAGTCAGAGGTAGATTTGTGGGAAAAGGCATATCTTCAACATTATTAAACACATAGGACTCTAACTGCCAAGAAATTTTATTTTCAAACGTGACCTCTATAACCTGTAGGGACAGTGCTTCACCAATGGTATCTTCTTGGTACACTCTAGATGAGTCTAAGTGGAACACAGCAGCTTTTCAAATTGCACACTGTAATGTTTCAACCATCCCCAGCATCATATTTAGTATCCTGGATTTTTGCAGCTGCATTCAGATGTCTGTTCATGAACCAGGTGAATATTATTTCCTGCCCCAGAGTGGTAATTATAAAAATAAACACTACTTGAACCCCTTCTGTAGGAAAGTCAGTTTTGAAAGATGAGCATATCAGTAGCTAAGAATACATTCAGATTCACGAAAAGTTTTGCTGAGGTCAACCACTAGTTCTGACAGCAATAAAAAGACATAATCAGATGTCCTCAAGAATCATTTAATGAACAGATCAAATATCTCAAGGTCAAAGAGGGTGCTCTTTTGTCTTCACTGAAAATAAGTTCAGTAAATTTAACTCTAGTATGCAAATTAAATTGACTTATTTTCTCTTTTTTTTTTTTTTTTTGTTGGTTGGTTTTGTTTTTTTTTTTTTTTTTTTTTTTGGTTGGTTGGTTTAGTTTTTTTTTTTTTGTTGTTGTTGTTGTTATTTTTATTTGTTTTGTTCAATTGATTGGTTTTGTTTTATTTTCCTTCTAATGATAATTTTAAAGTGATACCAAGAGAAATGAAAGATACATGTACAAACGTATATAGGTAGGCAAGTCTGAGTGTTTATATATGTAAGTAGAGTAGACTATGGCAATAAAAGAAACTTGTCTGCAGATTCTTAGAAATGTTTGTAACCACTGTGAGCTATTTTTACCATGACAATGATTTAATGGATTTTTTGGACAGGCAGAAACATTTGGAGTGAGCTCTAGCCTCAGTCATTTTAGTTTTGCCTCAGTGAACTTTAAAAAAGAGCTTTGTTTGACAGCATTAACCAGCTTGAAATTAAAACTTTATTCTCAATATCTTTTTTTATGGGCAAAGAGGAAACGTATCTTACACATTAAGACAAGAATCTATTGTTAGCATAATTGAAATCTTATCAGTCTGATCCAAGCATCTTTATTAGTTGCAATTCAATTATCGCAAAAAAAAAAAGAAAGGCTGCCTCTATACAGATTAAGTTCAATAGCAGTAATAATACAATTTAAATTGTTATACACACACAAATTTTCTACCTCTCTTTCTGATGTTCTGCTCACCCATCCACTTCTCCTTTGGGTACTGAAATAATTTTCTTCTGGCAATGTTGATGGGATGTATCACAACACAGTGCCAACATCTGTGGTCCTATGCTGGCACCAATATGATTATGGAGTTGATGATTCCTCACTTCCCATCTAGATCTTCTTATGGTCATTTTACTAGCATGCTTTTATATCTTTCTTTGCTTGTCATTGGTCTACACTCCCATGTAACAACAGAATTTAATATATTTATTGTCTTTTGATTGTGTTGGATATTATTTCTGTGTTTTCTTTCTTACCCCTAAAAGCTAGCTTTGTCTAGCTCCCGGTCTCTATTTCTTTAATTGACCATTGGTGCACAGATTATAACCATGGGGTTGCCAGTGTTAAGCCTGTGCCCCTTTTCCCACCATTCCTTCATTCCTGTATTCTTCCAAGTAACCTCCTGGATCTCCACTTCTCAATGTCCCCCTTATCATACCAGGCCTGCTTTCTTTATTCAAATGATTATGGAACTAAATAATTTTTAAGGTCCCTTCCAATCCAACCCATTCTACCATTCTATAAGTCTATGATTATGGTGCCATTACAGTAACACCATAGAGATAAATAAAACTGAAACCAAGAAGCCATTCCCAACTAGTCTTTTTGAAAAACACCTATCACAGCTAAACCAAATAAAGCAGAGGTGCAGGGAGGTCTAGTTCAGACAAGACAAACTTAATAAGCCTCTGTTTTGAGGCATATGATGCATATATGGTGAAAAGTCTGCACAATGTTACTGGCAATTACTATACTGTTTCATAGGGATAAATGGTTACTCAAGCCAAAAACGCATGAAGAAGAGCAGAATTAGGAAAAAAACCATTTAAAATAATAAAAAAGAAAAGCAAGCAAACTCTGTATGTAAAAGCCGGTGCGTCTTTGAGTACTTAAAAATTATGGTTTAATTTTTCATAGCTTTTCAATATAGAAACACAGAATCATTGAATGATTTGGATTGGAAGAAACCTTAAAGCTCATCAAACTCCAATTCCCCTTCCATGTGCAGGAACAGCTTCCACTAGGTCAGGTTGCAATGAGTGAGCAACTGGCTCACGGGTCAGGCACAAAGAGACAGTGAATGGGGTGACATCAGACTGGTGACATGACAGTAGCAGGGTTCTGCAGGGCTCTGTCCTCGGCCCTGTGCTCTCCAGCATCTTCGTAAATGACCTGGATACAGGACTGGAAGAGACACTGAGCAAATTTGGAGACAATACAAACCTGGGAGGAGCTGTTGACTCCCTCCAAGGCAGAGAGGCCCTGCAGAGAGACCCCAGCAAATCAGAGGACTGGGCAATCACAAACCATATGAAGTTCAACGAGGGAAAATAATTAAACCTGCACTTCATATCTACCTTGTTCACATATGCAGCCAGCCAGACAAGGACAGATTGTTCAGTAGTTCAGGACACTAGTTACTGATTTGATATTTTTTTTCTCAGTGAAATCTGAGGCTAAACTGAAAGATTTAAACTTCTGAACGACATGATTCTCATAAAATTATGAACCTAGGATCAAGGTAGGTTGTGTCATGTAGACCATATCAAAAAGAATCATGAAAGTGAAAACTTGTTTTAATTCTTCCAATTCTTAATCTAAAAAAAAAAAAAAATAATTAAACTATAGCAGAATCAATAGAATTGATTCAGATTCTTTATTTAAGTTCCTTGGCATTTGCTGAACAACAGCTTTGCAAAAAATTCACAACAGTTTTCAATATTAAAGTTAATGGATTTCATTATCTGATGTACTCCCTCCCTGTGATTTGTGTTCTGTCTTGTTGACTGTGATTGTGCTGCCAAAACAAATTTTTATCTGCTTTTTCCTTGGAATGGAAAGTTGGTAAACGTATAAATATATGATATTTTATCTCTATGCAATATACATATAGATATATTTCGTTTCCAGTTTCTATCTCCCTTTAGCTGTAATGACACACTAAAAGGTAACCAGCTGTGAAGGCAGCAGTGGGGAGGAAATCAATGATTTGGTGCTCAGCAGTTCCCTACCAATTGCTGAACTATTGACTGACTACCCATCAATTGCTACACTGCTCCTATTGAGTCCCATAATGTAAATAAAGCACATGGCTCAGGGGAAGAGGCAGCAGCATTCATAAAAAAATGGAATGGAACTTCAAAGAATGTAAAGGAAAGGGAGGGTAGATGGTAATGAAAGAACAGAACAAAGTGGGCAGAGTGGAAAACAAGGCCAGAAACTTTCATTGCAATGTAGGTGTAATTATGTGAAAGCCAAAATTGGTGCTTAAAAATGGGGAACTGCACAAATATAGAAGGATGCTGAACTAATTTTGGGGTACTGCTATTCTCCCTTACCTTCTGCTCCTCAATTAAACTTATTTCCTTTAATTCTGCTTACCTTCAATTAAACACCCAAATTTTCAAGAAATCTTTTGCACTCTATTTCCAGTGACACAAAGTAACAAGTGAAGTATGAGAGAACACAGAAAAAGCAAAAGCGTGGGAAATATGAAACAGATCTAAATTAGTTATAATGTTGTACTACACCCACTGTAACTGCTGTCAACAACACCAACGACAAAACAAGAAAGAGAGAGAAAGAATACAGCTGTAAGTGCAAAGATTTGTGCTTCTTGAGAGTTTTGGTTCTTTTTCATTTAGTAAGGCACTGTTAGTCCACAATCCAGACTAACTGACAATTTTAGACTCCAAATGTATCTTACATCTTAACTTTGCCAATCTCTGCCTCCCTTTGAACAGAGAAAAATCAATGGAGTAAGTTTAAGCCACATGCAAGTTTATCAAGTTAGAGTGACATATGAACCAAGAAAGCAAAATAACTAAGATGAACTACCTCACGAAAAATAAGTTTATCAGGACATAAAGCAAGCTTAGTATAATAGAAGACCCAAGAGCCATAGTGAAAGATCGAGTAGCTGAGATCTGTCCTGAGAATCTGAAAGTGAAGAAATATTGCAGTGATAGTCTGATGTGTTTTCGATTCTAAATATATTTGCAGTTTCAAATAATCAGAAGAATTTAAAGGAAATAACTTATCACTTGGGGAAGTAACACTGGAGAAAATGCTAGTCTCAAGTTCGTATAGCATAGGTTCAGTTCCTTGCTTCACCACTGAGTTTTACTGTAATGGTGAAATTCAATCTGTGTCTACCTCAGTTCACTCTCTTTAATGGAGGGATAGTAGTAAATTCCTGTTTCTCAGGAGTGCTATAGAGATTAATAAATGTAATTAATGACTATGAAGTCCTTAGACAATATGATATTAAGATCATGTCAATCCCCTATGTAGATGTTAAGAAGGTGGACTAAACTTCTTAGAGGTTTTCCAATCTGTTAAATACATACTGTCTGATTCTGAAGGATGGAAAATGCAGGTAGTTTTCACTGGCTTCAGACAGAATAGCTGAAGGTCTTTACCTCTGAAAATCAAGCTATCCTATTAAGTGCTGTCTGACTTCTGGTTAGATGTGCTTTTAACACAAATCCCTGTCAGCCCTCACTTACTTTTGCCAAGCTTTCACTTTAAAATGCCGTCTATATTATTTACTTTCATTGCTAAAAGACAGCAGAATGCAATCAATAAAAGAACTCTCCATGTTAATCACCATCACTTTTGCTATAAATATGCAAATTTCCAGACTCATAATGTCACTGATTACCATCTATTGACAATTTGGGAAATTGGAATGAAATAGATTTACCCTACTCTTAAAAACAATAAGACAGGTAGATGGGATACATTACTAAAATGAGGACATGTTATATCTTGGTGCTTGCTTGAAAGATAAACATTGGTATATGTTTATCTTTGTTCTGTTGATACAGTTTGTGTCAGATAAGGCACCTTGCCTTATTCCTAATTGTTGCTAGTAGTTTTCTAAAGTCATCTCATGACTAAACATAACAGAGGTGGCTTCTGTCTTTCTCACCTGCTTCAAATTTCACTAGGGCATCAGCTCATCCCTAAATTTCTCTCCAGTGCTACATCCGTTTCCCTGTAACCCTTCATCTATTTAGACATCTGTGAAGGTTTGCCCGAGAGGAGCAGATCAGTTACGAAAGGTCTCTGTGCCTGGGGCAAAAGACAGCTGAGTGAATGGAAAGAATTTCTGAACTATATTGGAAAGCTAACAAGTTAGGAAGAACCCACTTGGGAATTGAAAAAGATCTTGACACTGAGGTCAAAATTGAGCTTTTTTTGACAGACATTTAAAATAAGAGACAGCCAAAGACAGAATCTTATCTATTCCTCAGAGGCATGAATGTTTACTACTGGGATTAATAGCAGAGTCCAGTCTTCACTCATATTTACCCTTTATAATATCTTTTGCATATTATTGAACAGCTTAGACACCTATTCACAAAGGAAAGATCATGAAAATTTCCTTGCTATGAAAAAGATAATTATAGGATCACAGGATCATCCAGGTTGAAAGGGATTTCAACAGGCCTTGAGTCAAACCTCTTGCTCAAAGCCTGGTCAATCTAAAGTCAGAACCAGTTGCTCAGAGCTTTTCAGTTGGTCATAAAAATCTCCAAGTAGGTGGCTTGCATAATCCTTCTATTCAACACCTGCCATTGCTTAACTGTCCTCACAGGGGAAAATTTACCTCATATTCAGTCTGGTATTGGGCAGTGTCCACTATATCACCTGTCCCATTCAGCACCAGACTCATGTTTTACTTGTTAAGCATTTGTCTTTCAGTAATTGTAAATTCTATTTAGTAATAGAAGATCATGTCCTTGATGCAACTCGAGCTGCAAATGACAACTCTGCATGAGTTTTTTGAGTTGCTTTCCCAGAAACACTTTCACACACTCAAGGTTTTTAAATTCTTCCTTTGTAGACTTTTCCTGTTTCCATGGATTTTTCTTTGTATTGGAACTCTACTGTTTATCCATTTATCTAAGACAGTTTTTTACATAGTTCACTTGTTTTCCTGAGTTTCAGGATGGACCATTCTGGTGAAGCTTGCATCTCATATCTGATAAATCCCAGAACAATACTCTTTGGCTGGAATATATCTTCCTGCCTTTCACACCGTAAAAGTTAAACATGCAGTTCATATTTTCTCATCAGTAGAAAGAGACTAGGATGTTTACACAAAGATTTAATTCTCTTTTAGATAGATTTCTAAGATTAATATGATAACGGACAGAGCTTAGTTAGGTATCTTAGAACAGACTTTTTACTTTCAGGTAGCTAGTTATTAGACTGGATCAGCTCCTAATCATATTTTTCATAAGATATTGAACTGTTCTTTTTTTCCCCTCATGACTCAGTTGAATGACTAGTGAATGTGACAGAAGTAGAAGATATACCCTTTCTTTGCTTATTTAGAAGAATATAGTGCAGGTGTGGAGGATGAAGATTAGGTTCCTTTTAGGTCAGGCACCTCTGTATGTAGCAGTTAATGTCTGTGACAAATTTAATATGGCAACACAGAACGCTGTGACCAGACAATTTTTCAGGTGTCCTAACTATTTTACAACCCAAAACCTCTCCATCACTTACTGGGTGACATTTCACAGCCTGTGGGCTTGTCAGGATCAGTAGGTTACATGCAGTTCTCTAAAAGAAAACCACTGAGCACCCCTCAGAAAAGGGAGTGTCCCCTGACTGAGATGGACAGTGACAAAGTTACTTGTTTCTTTGGTGGAATTCTTCTCACCAAGTGTGGATATTCAAACAGCAGATGATTATATCTTTATCAGTTTGCTCTATAAAGAATGAATCTTTAGTAAATGTTGACAGAGGAACTTAGAATGTGAAATGAATCTCATCTTACTAAAGATGCTGAAAATAGGTCACACACAGCATTCCATAAAAGTGCCTGACTCTATTCCTTGACTAGAGAGGGAATCTAGGATGACAGGGTTTGATTGCATGGACAGACATTGCAGAAAGCTCATATTACACAAGATGAATCCAAAGCTAGCTGATGATTATTCCATTCCACAGCATCAATAAACATAAATAATCTGAAACTTCTGTGCAAATGAAACACTTATGTAGACAATTCCTCTAAGATGAACATGGAAATTAACTATTAGAAAATTGAGTGACCATTACAAATGCTTCTTAATAAATAATCTATTTCCATATTTTCTCAATAAACATTCATAAGTCTAATAACATTGCTCTTATCTAGAAAATTCAAATTAAAATATCTGTATTGACATTGACTAGGTTGTCCATAACATAACAGAAGAAAAACTAACTGAACAGATTGCACTATTAGGAAATATAGTGAAGTGTGCTGTGGTTTCAGACTGAGTAATAGATATGAGCACCAGCTAACTAATTTAAAGAATTAACACTTATTTGACAAACCAAAAGCTATTTATTCGAAAATTTTATTTCCTCTTGAAATACATTATCATAACCTCCTCATTTATTTTTAAAAGCTTTTTATCTCCTCAAAACTAATTTTTTTATTAATAATAAATGATTTGATTATCAGTACTAATCCTTCTTATAATTTTTCTCACTGAGATGTAGCTTATGCTGTATTTAGTGCAGTTCAAATGTGTTGGAAATTTCCCTAAGCAGGGAAAAGAAAAGTATTTGTTGTGATATATCTTCACATCTTTAAAACCTTTGTCAATATCTGTAGCATGAAAACTTTTGCTATTCTAACTCTCCTTAATTTTTAAGTCACAGGACAACATATAGTTCCTTACAGTCTTCATAAGGTGAAACATAATTTCCTTTTTCAATGTATTCTTCGTGTAATCATACATTTACTCAAGGAGGTATAAAAAGAGCACGCATAACATAGAAACTGCTTCAGAATGGACTGTGAACTATGTCATTATAGAGATAACTCACCATTTACTGAACACGAAGTCTTTGAACAGATCAAGCTAAACTCAGAACGGCTCTAAGATATAATACAAATACATTTATCAAAATCAAAATTTATTCTACCAAATTAAATCCATGTGAACCTAGAATGCAGATGTGGATGAGATACAGTAGAAATTCTCTGCTTTTGGATTCCCCTGCACAAAAAATCAGAGAACATAGAGCAATGAGAGGCTATCTGCTAGAAGCAAACATTCAATTTGCACTACTTTGTGAGTCCATTTCAGCTGAAAAGAGCTGTCATTTAGTTAGCTCTCTTTCGGAATGCTCCAACAGATACAGATGGGATTTAGAAAAAAGCACTTTCTCTAATGCTGAGGATGTGCTGTCTGAAGCTTTCATGTGGGGAACTGACATTTGATCAATTTGGTGCCAAATGTTACTACAAGCAGTGTAAAATGAGACTGATATACTATGAAAAGAGCCACTTGATGGTCTAAGCATAAGAGCATATTTGTTAGAGCTGTGCTACACTCTTACATCAGGTAGAACTTGACTTGGGCTCCACAAAAGAGGTTGAAAATAGAACACTCTTGTTCTCACGCTTTATGCAATAAAATTACATGTTATTTACAGAATAGAATAATAAAAAATTCTTTAAATTACACAAAATTCTATTAAGTACATCCATAAAGAAAGAAAACATTTTGTACTGCTGCTAGGTCACAGGTACAGAGAAAAGAAAATGTTAGAAAATATTTCTTCTGTGTCATGTTAGAGAGAAAAATATATGTGGCCGCATAAAGTCTTTGGTTGCCAATATCACTAGTGATGCTTTCACAGTGTGAATTTATTCAGTCAATTAGAAGTTGGAAAGAACTAGGATTCACTGAAAGTTATCTGCTGTTTGGCTGGAAACAGAGCACAGCTGCTTTGATCACAGAGGATGGTGCCATGACTCTACTTGGCAGAAATTTGTCTTTTGCCACATCCAAAGTTGATGGAAACAAAACTCTCAATGGATCAGGGTAAAAGTCAGATGCTGCTGTACACACATGAGTATTACACTTCAAAAACATAGGTATTTTATCAAGGGCTGTGTGACAAGGCAGTATTTACACCTCTGTCTGTATTCCCCAGACCAACCAACAACTACTTAGGGAGCTCATTTACTTAGATGAATAAAATAAAATTCAGAATGCCTTCAACATATTGATAAACTGCTACCAATGAAAGTTTACAAGAATAATAAAAAACTATTATTCTACTAATTAATGATCATCAATATTCATTCAGTAAATAGAATTCAATGAAAAATTATTTTATACAGAACAAGACTGAGAAAGATTTTTCCAAATACGGTGGTGCAAAGATCTATTTTATATCAGATTCTCTGAAGAGAAATAGTTCAGATTGGAGTGCCTCTTTTCATCTGCACAATTTCAGGAAAATCCATCACAAAAAAAAAGTTCTAAGGAACTCACTGTTTAAATGATTAATTTACAACCCCAATAGAAATTAATTTCCTCTCATAATGAAAACCTGTGACTAAAAAGAAAAATGAAATGGAAGATAGAGGTAGTGAGTGATACTACTAAGTGACTTCATTGCAAAAAGCTTAAATCAATCTTTGTATAATATATATACATTAAAATCTAAGACCAAAAAGAATTATAAACAGGCATGTACATTTTTGCATAAAATGTAGAAACGTGAAGCAACAATTCCTTTCTTTTAATTATTCCTCGAAAGCTGGTCACTTATCCTGCTCTGGGCAAGCCACTTTATTTTTCTGCCAGTAAAAGAGATATAACAGCCACTGTGCTTCATTCTCGTCTACCCCATAAAGTAATTTTGGAATCAAGTGTCTAACACAGACACTTCTGCTCAACCTTATAATTAAAATATCTTTTAAAAACCTCTTGAGTGTATTGCAGCAAAAGTTTAAAGGCTCAGTCTTGCAGACCTTGCTGAATAATGCAGAGGCTGCTGTAGCCCGTTTGAAGTCAGCATGACCACCAGAATGAGTAACAGCACTGGAACAGCTCCTAAAGGCTAATTCTGTTGGCTATTCTTAGTTACATGAATCAAATAACAGTTTTACCTGCAAGTTACCGAGAGTGACTCAGTCATTAGTGAAAAGAATTTCAACCATTTTGTTCAAAGAAATGGACAATCAGCTTTCAGAATTGTGAACCATTATTAACAATTATTGTTCTCTCTCAGAAAGTACTCCCATCCTATTGCTACAAAAGAAAATGAGGCTAGTAGAAAAGCTAACAGATATGTGATAATATCTCATATCTTTGGCTTTAAGGAAAGCCATTTCATCTTCTTTGCTGGTGAACAGCGTAACACCTATTTTCAGTACAAAGATACAAAGTGTGAAGAAAGGACAACTATTAACTCCTATTGAATCACTGAGATTAAATTTTTTCAGCCTTGTTAGATAGCAGTGACTTTGTTGTTCAGTAACATCAGTGAACCAATTCATTCTACAAAAACTAAGTATTTTAAACAAACATTCCACTGACCTCCTCAGATCAGAGAAATGCCCAGTGTTCAAAGCAGGGTATTTCTAAAAATATATATGTCCTTAGGAAAGAAAACTCACACATCACCCAAATTACACAAAACGGGGATCTAGATACCAGCAAATGTTTGGGTACAAAGAGAAATACTTTGGGAGAGAGAACTTGTCAAATATCAAAAAATACACAGCCATAGATAGATTTTTTCCTCAGTTACAGAAGCTAACAAGGTTTAGCAAAATTGTTCACAAGCGTAAGTATGGGAAGTCACATGGAGATCTAACATTTTGTTATCCTGTTAAGATATCCAAGAGGAAAATTCAACAGCTTTTGCCAGTTCAACAGAAAAATTTTCTGTTCTCTGTGAGGAAAGACAGCAGTGTTACTGGGATAGAAAGTGGCACAGGTATTTTGGGCCTCTTCATAGTTGTGTCTGCTATCAGAAGATATTTAAGAGCCAAAAAATTAGTTTTCCAAATTCAATCAATGATATCAACTTAATTTTGAATCAAGTAAAAGAGAAATCTCTGAGGAACACCTAGTGGAGTTTTGTTACTTGTACAAATTTTCTAGCTGATAGATATTTAAGCCTGCAGCTCAGACCTAAGTTTGCACTCCCAGACAAAAGCAATTCCATTCAGTCTGATAAAGTGATCATGACAGTGCTAAGCAATTGTTAAAAACCAAACTCATGAATAGAAGTGGAGTGTAAAAAGATTTAACTGCAATATAATGGGGAAATAAAAATCAATACAGACAAGTGCTGAAGAATATATTGTCCTGTACAAGGGATTGTTGAGAAGAAGAGGGAATAAGGTAACAGCTTTACAGTTTAGAGAAGGTAAATCACTAAGACAGGAACCCCTAGAGAAACCACAAATGAAGGGTCCGTTATGATTATTCTTAACTGTACCTATATATGTTTAAGTTGTAGAATCTATCATGCTAGGAATTAGCTGTAGGGCAAAAGAACCCAAGGGACAAGCATGGCTGTATAATGAAATAAATATTACAGAAAAGAAGAACAAATAAAATGTTTTTTAATCAGCTAGTCATATTGCAATAGACAATGAAATACACGAGTCATATACTGCTACTTTTTGTAGCAAAATGAGATAAAATTTTTTTGACATGTAAGAGAAAAAATAGCCAAAGATTATTCCAAATTTGAGAGCATAGATGTAGAAGTAAAGAACCACTAAAACAACCTGGATGTTCTTAAAACGCAGATGAGAAATGTATTCTGGGTGAATAAGAATATTGTCTGCACTAAATATTGCAATAGACTTCTAAGATATCAAGAAGCAAGGTATCAAGTCCTTATTAATATATAAACTAAAGGAAATCAAATATGACAAAAGTCATAGAATTCTAATGAATGTGTCATGCTAGAGAAGGCAGTGTTCTAGAATCCTGTGTGAAACAGAAAGCCAAGAAGAATGGATTGAGGGAGAAAGTCCAAGACATGAGAATAAGTTTGCTGTCACACTAAGAAAAAGAAACACTAAAATATTCTTTTTTTACCTATTTCATTAAGAAAGGGGAGGGACCACAGACCAGAAATATATCTGGGTTCTAATAACCTTTTTCATGACAAAAAAATGAAATGCAAGAAAAACAGAACATGTAGGAAAGTTATCCAGCCCTGGCTTACTTTAGCAGAAATACAGGTCAAATGATGTCAGCAAAGAACCATTAACAGGATGCTAAATAACTTTAGCAAACAATACAGAAAATCACTGTAAATAAGAGCCTTAAACAAGAGTTTCACAGCCAGTCAGTTTAGAAGTGAGGACAAATATATGCTTCAGGAAACAAACACACCATGAACCCAGCCCTGCTTCCCCAGCTCCATGCAAACACACTGCCCTAAGGTACCATATGTTACAGAACAGAATATACTCAGCTACAGCCAGTAGAAACCATAAACCAGCTGGTTTAATCAGTTTCCTGGCGTCAATAGGGACACAACTGCACAGCTGTATAATGTGATGAATGAAAAACACCAATTAGGAAGGAGTAAAATGATACATCTCCGAGGTACCTGCCAGATTTGCCAGCAGAATAAACTAATAAAAGAAATTTACAGATCTCTGCCCGCTACCTGGCATCTTTTGGCATCTATTACGTGTGTCTCACAATAAATATTGCAAATGATCAGTTTACTATTGACTAAACGTTTACTGAAAACCAAATCCCTCTCAGTGCTCTTGCAGTCTATTGTTAGTGTAATACAGGGTTTTTTCTCTTTCTTAAGGTGAAATGCAAGACATTTATTATATTCCCTTTACATTTAACAAAACAGTGGACATATACATACAGTTGGCAATAACCACTATTCACAGATAATGTGATGGTACTGCATCTTGAATTATCCAAAGATATATTACTCTTGTTCTAGGTCTCAGTCATTCCACTCTGCAACTATCTTTCTCTGTATGTCTCTATGCTCACTTTAATTTGATTAAATGACAAATTCTGTTTTATTTAATTTATTCCTTTACCAAGAGAAAATAGGCAATCCCTTTTATATTTCTGATGTATATTAATCTAGGGCTTTTTAATTTCAAGATTTTTATTTTATTTTTAAGTTGGTTCATAATCAGTTTTCAGCTTCAGAACTCTCTAAGTTTCTGTTTCCTGACATAAGATGATTTCAAATGATCAGCTGGAGTTTTATGGAGTTAATCAGTCAAGCCAAACCACGTTCCTAGACATATAAAATATTATCATAACACTTATCTTTTTCTGCAATGAGTAAATTTTTTGCCAAGTTATTTTATAGCAGCATTGTTAAGTAAGTTTTTGAACACTTGTAGCCCAGAATATTGCATCAATCCTACTCAAGTCAAAATTGAATGAATATATTACATATGAAATGTACAAAAATACATCAAATGAAAAAAATCCTTAAGCAAAATATGGCATTCCGTTATCAAAGCAAAAATATTCAATAGTCAGTGAAGGAAAAAAAAAATAATCTCCAACTTACAGAAATAAAGGAGTTTCAGCTTTATTGCACCTTGTCCAGAGAAACACACTCATTCAGTGCATCGATTGGGCCATCATATTTGAGGTATTTGAAGCTGTGAAGAATGCAGATATTTGCATATATTATATTTAACTTCTTTGAAGTGGTTTCACAGAGGACACATCTGTAGGCATAAATAACAGCTCATCTGAGAGTCTGAAATAAGGTGGTTAATAATCAATACTCGCTAAGAATTTACATTTATTTTTTTTTATCACTGTCATTTGAATTAACTTTGAGAAGTCCCTTGAGAATTAGCTGGTACATTCAGGGAACACAAAATGCAGATGGATACCAGGGATACCATCAGTGGATAAAAATCTGCATCAGACCTGAAAGCTTAGGTTATAAGGAATTATTTGAATGAGTTAGCTTTTAAACCAGGAAGTTTTGGTAAATTGGTTATATTAATGAGATAAAATACCCACGTTTATACAGTCACGTACAATATCTTAGCCTAAGACTGTGCTACACATCTGAAGATAAAATTAAAAATAAAAAAGAAAAAAAAAAAAAAGAAAGAAGGATGTTTTGAAGTGCAGTAAGAAAAAGGGGAAAGATCCTCCAGAAAGTATGGAACAATGTCACATCCATTATGGTCTGTGTGAAATAAGACAATGGAGATGAAAATATTCCTCTGGGAAAAGAAAATAAATTTTGATTAACTTCTTCTGTGATTTAGAACACAAGGTCCTGTTAAGGGATTTAGGAATCTAATTGTGTTTAAAAACATCCTCTTGATTTTTGGTGGCCTTCTTTGTAGGCAAGTCGGGCTCCTTGGGGTCAATTGGGTGTTAAAAGCTTCTTGCCTCGTAAAATCTTGATAGAAAAATACTAAATTTTAATTTAGAGATGTGATTATCCTGTGTGATACTATGCAGCTGCAGTCCTCTTAAACAATCACATAACACATGAAGGAAAAACCGTGGTGAGATTGGATTCTCAGCATCTCTTATACAGCCATATAAGTTTGAAGAGGTTCTCCTTTCTGACTGTCTTAAGAACAACCAGATCTACTGAAAAATTTTAACATATTGTCTAGAAAAAAAGAACATTTGATGGAGAGCTAACAAAACTTCTTGGAATATAATTTTTACCATAAAACTACTATGGTATTATTTTAAGCTACAGTAGTGAGTTTCCACAGACATCAGCCCATGATGCTGGACATTTGAAACCACCACTCAGCACTGGTCACAGAGCATGCACAGAGCAAGTCTCTTGTCAATGCAAAGCAGATCTGATCTGCACTGATAAATAAGTCTGTCAGGAACAGGAAATGTCTGGCTGGTTGTATCATTTTGGGATTTGTCAGTGTTGGCAGGATTGATGATGTAATTTGTAAAGCTATCGGATCCAAATTTGGAAGCAATTAAAAAAAAATAAACAGAATACCTGAAAAGACTGCAGCAAAAATAGAGGAGAAAAGCACATACCTGAAGAAATAATTTTAGACAATGACACCATATACACAAAACTACTGTGACCTTACCTGGAGAATTGCACATAAATCTGGACATTTTGTTAAAGAAAGCAGACCAAATACCTGGAAACTGTACATGAGAAAAGGCTGATGAATTATTTTGGGGGTTATAACTACTACTTGAAAAGCAGCTAGAAAATTCAGATTTATTGTCATTACGAAGAACTAAGATAAAATGATTAAGCTATATAATATTTTGAAGGACATAGAGACAGTTTGTATCACCAGCTACTGGAAAGGCAAAATTCCCTCAAAATAAAAATGGAAACTGAGAAGCTGAAAGGACCATGAGCACTGAGAGAAATCAAGAGGCAAGTGCACTTTGAAAGAAAAAGTGCTGCTTAGAATGGAGTAGAAACTGCATTAGTAGAAGAAAAGATGAGTATAAGTTTCTGTAGCAACTGGAGTGGGGGGAGGAAAGAAGGAAAGAAAATTATAGTCCTCTCCCCAAAGGCAGAAGCTTGAGTGACCTTGGAATCTCAATTACACTCTCAGCCCTTGAGATACTCCCTCAGATCAGTATTGAAGAGATAAACCATTCTGCTTCAGAGAAATGGACAAAAGTTGTCTCTTCATGACCTAAGAGTCAAGAAAGAAGTCATTGCCTTTGTGGTTTCCTCTAAAAATAATTCTGTTAAAAAGTGGTATGAGACTTCGCCATGAAATTTTAGTTCAAAATCTCACTCTGTTCTAAATTTTTACTTAGATTTTCCCATTCTTGCTGAAAATACACAAGCAGACAGCAGTAGTAATGATTAAGAATGCCCACTGGGAACAGGCCTGAGCACGAACTCGTTCCACAAAGGCCCTCCAAGAACTCACAAACAGCAACAACTTTTGGTTGCTGCTTTTCCAGTGGAGTATCCAAGCGATTATCTAGAAGTGAAAAACTTCATAGACATTTCCTGTCCTTAATTTTTCCAATTTCTTGATTTGACTCTTTTCAGAAACAGTAATTTTTTCCTGAAATTTGGATTTAAATAGTATGAAGAGATGGGAAAATGTCTGTGGTACAAATCCTCAGTTGTCAAATGTCGTAGACTTCACCTCACCCATTCAGAACGTTCTCAGGATTGAAGGGCTGCACCCTGGCACACAATTCCCTCTGTGCATGGGCAGTGTGGATGGAGCTGAGGATGCTGTGTGGTGCAGTGGTACTTTAGCACGTGCCTGACCTCCTAACCCAAAGGTCAAAATGTAGTAGGGAAGATTTACATATGAAACAGAATTACAGAAATATGAGAAGACAGAGAGATGTGACTTCTCCAGACTAGTCAGAATGCATTACTTCAAAAATTAGGTTAATCAATGGCCAGTCCTCCTATTCTGCGCCATTCATCTGTTTCCCCATCTTCTCTATCCAATTCCTACGTTATACATGCACAGGTGTTTTGTTTTTTTTTGTTTTGGTTTGGTTTTTTTTGGTTTTTTGGTTTTTTTGAGCTGTGCTGAAGAACAAAGTAGGAGAACAAACCTGAAGAAATTAAATTAGTTAATTTAATTCTTCTGAGTTGTATTTCTACAACCTTTTACAGAGAAACAAATACCTGTGCAAGCACAATGCAAGCGGATGAGACACAAAACATCTGGGGAGAAAAAAAAAGGCAAATAACTCTTAATTTTTGGTCTGTGAATTTTTGATTGCCTTTTAAAATTTTTGCAAAACACTTTCAAATTTACTCGTCACTAGACTCATTGTAATTTAATAGAGAAAAAAACCCCATCTTTTGCTTTCAAATTATTTAAATCACTATGAGAGTTCTCATCTCAGAGCTCTAAAGGTTAGGGCTTCACATGAAATAGACTGGTGAGAAGACAGACATCTTTTAGGAATTTATATATATCTATCCAAATCTCTATAATCTGTATCTATAGATTATCTATATTCTTCTCTTGTGGTCAAAAACAAGGGTTAGAGATCAGCCACTCCAATAAACAGCATAGTTTGAAACAGTTAAAAGTTTGAGTTAGATTTTGTACATTATGTAAACCCAAAGTAAAAGAAAGTCTGGTTTTGTGGTGCACAAATAAATTAATCCATGTAATTACTCTGTAATAGTGTAATTGCTATAAGGTACAATATGAGCCATAAAATCTAGCCATTGTGGAGTTAATAATGTCCTATAAATACTATTCCAATTATACTACAAGTTAAAGTACCATGTAATACCTGTCTTAATTGCCTCTTGGTCTGTATGGCTAGCTCAAAAATGAGGACCCTCTTCTTTATAAGCATAGATATAAGCACATTATAACAAGGTGCATAATGTTTAGTACTTTAATACATACAGCTAAACAACTAGAGCAAATCAAATTATTAATGACAACCAGATTATACACAAATTTAGCCTCTTTATGGTATCTAGAAGTTTTTACATTATTCCAATTGACTAACAAATACTTTTCATATACAAATTTAGAATAATTTCTTCTGTCGCGGTCTCTGGCGACAAATCCTCTGGAGCGGATCCTTCCCTTTCCCCCACGGACGTCCTCAGGTCCGCTGGGCTGGGAACGGGACAGGCTCCCCGGCTGGACGGGAAGCACCGGCGGAGGGGGTGGAAAGGAGAGAGGGAGGCTTCAGGCATCTTAGGGTTCCAAGGCTTTATTATTAGCTGGGGAGGGCGGCATGGTCCCGGGCCCCAGCCGCCGCGAGGGGGAAGATACCGAAGCCCGTTACAAAATGGCAGATCACTTACTTATACTGAGGGGGGCGGTACACAAATGGTGGGATGAGGTACGGAGGACCAATGGGGAAGGAACAAGGGATCAGGAGATCCACGGGGATAGGGAGAGGGGAGGGAGCTTCGGCGGAGGGATCCGCCTCCACATTCTCCCCAGGGGGAGGGAGTGTTGGTATAGCAACTGGAAGACCAGCCTGCAACATTCTTCCTCATAAATTATTGCCAGCAGTAGTTCAATTATTCAGTAGAGAAAATGCCAATCAAGAGGTCTGATTGGTGAACTTATTTATACAGTGCAATATATGCCGTATCTATTTCCTGACCTGTTCTCTTGCAGAGAGGCAACAGAAATGCTTTATGAATACAATGAATAGGAATCTGAGGGTGCTACGAGACAGTATCCAAAGTTTCCACTCAGCCACATAACATAGGATAGCCACATCTTTTAGGCCTAAACTCTGTAACAAAGTGGGGACACCTACTTTTATTTGTAGTCATGCTAATCCTCGACCAGCTGTTGCAAACCTTGTATCTTGAATCCTTTCACCAGGCTCGCTTCAGCCAAACAGCATCTGCATGTAAAGGAATGATCTATCTATTGTTTTCCTCTCAAGGTATTGAGACCCACTTTTGCTGTTGCTATTTTCTGCTGGGAAAACCAAATGTCACTGCTTTTCTCTTTTACATCTATCTGACCACAGGACAATAAACGCATGACTCAGCCATTCCTGAGCCGATCCCTGGGGCTGGATTTTCCTCCGCTCAAACACATCACTCATTAACCAAAGCAGGTGCAAAGGCTTTTCAGATGATGGGC
Organism: Pachycephala philippinensis; assembly: GCA_013397055.1. Taxonomy (NCBI): domain Eukaryota; kingdom Metazoa; phylum Chordata; class Aves; order Passeriformes; genus Pachycephala; species Pachycephala philippinensis. The sequence continues at coordinate 33,415 of VWZT01009032.1, forward strand.
TACTGGTAACCTGGACTCTGTCTCAAACATCCCATCCAACCAGTTTCTTAGTGCTGCTGCTTACTGTGTTCAATTAGTTCTGAAGTTTTCTGTTCCTTATAATTTGTGTTTATGGTTTGGAAAGCAGTCATGAAAAGCAGGTCTGGATATAGACTTAGCCAAATATCAGTATTTGAAAAAATAAAAATTGCCTCTCAGGGAGAAGCAATCATAAGCAAATTCATAGGTAACAGTTTAAATGTAGCCAAAGGGGTTAAAGATTTATATTAATAAGCAATTATTTAAATCTTCTCATCTGATTCTATTTCAAATTATATTTATAGCCATTTCTGAATCAGTGTGCTTCACTGGTAGTTTTTTCACTAAACTATTTGAAACAATTTTGTTGCTTTTTTTTCTTTATAAGTTTTGGCTGTTGAAGATCTATGCTGAAAATTTCAACTCCAATGTAATGTGTTTGTGAGGATGACTGATATGGGACTAGATTTTGGGATCTGCCTCTTGAAACATGATTGTCAAATGCAAATAGAACTACATAGAATAAGAGAAGAAGGAAGGATTTTTGGAACAGTGGTTTGGCATTCAGATGGCTTGCCTAAACTGAAAACAGAATGTGGAATCATCTTGAATTTGTATATATGTGTTAGTTGTTGCGTCTCGATTTAATTACAATATTTTGAACTGCTACATGAGCACTGTCCAGGAGGGTTGAAAATCTGGCTGCCTAGCAGCTATATTACAGATTTAATTAACACACGTTGAGAACTGCTGCAAATCAGCTGTGCAACCATTCCCTTGCTATTGATGATGACAACCTTATGGAGGCCAAGCTGCAAATTCTCCTCACAGGCTGCAGTGCAGTTACCATTATTCTATTGATCAGCTTTGTCTCAGATGTTATGTGGCAAAAACGTGGTAATCGGGATGACAGGCTTAAAAGATGTAAGCTATTCAAAGAGCTAGTGAAGAAAACAAAGCTAAAGGCATTTAGTGTCACTGAGTACATTTTTTGAAAGAAAATACAGGCTTTTGTATAAAGCAGAATGCCAGAGACAAAATGTGGCCAATCATAAAATCTCAGCGGAAGATCTGAGTTTAAAGGAAAGTGCAGTAGCAAATAAATACTGAAAACAAGCATCCAGGAAAATTCAGCACTTGTAGAGATGGCAAGAACAGATGTTTACTCCTTCTGGTCTCTATATGGCAGTGGCAGCCTTTTACACTTTTATTGCACAGTTGTTAACGATATCACAAAAATGGAGGCACAGGAAAAAAGTACAAAACAAAAAGGAATTGTTACTAAACAATGTTGAGGCAATGAAAAAATGCTAAGAAACAGTATTAAGGGAAAAGCATCCCAGTGAATTACCATAGAAGGGAGATGTGAAAATATTTTGACCTTAGAAAGTTTCAGTTCTGCTCTGCTCATATTCATAAATATTCCCATGGATGAACAGTTCAGAGGCAGAACTGCTCCCCTAGGCTAATATGCCATCCTTGAGGTAGAGTTACATCAGCATGGAAGAATTGAGTTAATAATAATGCCACACTGGGGAAAATACACACTTTGATGCATGTATTTTAAATTATTGTTAGGTATTTGAGAAAAACATAGCAGTTGCTGAAACAAAACATGTAACCATTGACATAGGGACAATTAGCAAGTGTGCTGCAATTAATTTAGAAATTGTAGGACGGGATAACTCTAATTAACAGCTCTGGAGGAGGTGAGAGGAATTATTTGTGGAGCATTTGAAGAAATCAGCAATTAAATACAAATGAATGAGTCTAAGAAAACATGTAGTATAGCAAAAAATTATGAAACGGGAGCTTAAATAGGGAGTAACTGGTTTGCAGAATACCGACTAGAAAGAGCTTTGAGAGTTACTACAGATAATTCCCCATGGCCCTTAGCAAATTGTATAGCTGAGAAAAAGAATGAATATAGAGGCTACTAATGCTCGTCTGCTATACAAAAAAATTGAGTTTAAATGAGAGTGCTGTAATTTCCTAACTCTTATGCTGTGAAATATTGTGATATGCCCAGCCTTTAAAGCAAGCCAATTCCATGAATCCAGTGAGCCTAGTTAAAATAGTGTGTTGTGATAAAATCACACCAGGCACAGAATTTACACTTTAAGGTTGAAAAGCCTTATAGCCAGCTCTCTGGACCAAAGGTACTGTAACCTATATGTAAAGCCATATTAACAGTCTGGGAATATGATCTCTTTACTTATTTACGAGAGTGTTATCTTCTTCATTCACATCACTATTACCTTCCTATTATTATCTTCCCCTATTATCTCTGACATCTTTAGTCATAGGGTTGCCAAGCTTGTCAAGACGGCTTTAAACTAAAGTTGCCAGGGGAGAGCAAACTAAATCCTTCCCAATCCTACCTGTCTGATGCCAGTGCCAGTGCCAGAGCCTGGAGGGGGATGGCAGGTGTGCAGGAGAGCACTTGAAGAGCATCACAAAGGAATTCCAGCCGTTCCAGACAGCAAGTCAGCTTCACTTGGGGCCAGACCTAAATGCCTCTATGCAAATGAACACAGCATAGGGAATAAACAGGAGGAGTTAGAGACCTGCCCACCTCCAGGGCTGTGATCTTACTGGTCTCCCCTATGTGGTGAGATGGCTACTATGACTGGAATGTCAGAATGGAAGGACACAGGCTCTTTGGGAAGGACAGGCAGGAGAGACAAAGCGACTGTGCTGCCGTGCATGTCAGTGGCCAGCTGGAGTGAATGGAGCTCCTCCTGGGCATGGATGAGAACCTGACAGAGAGCTTGTGGGTCAGGATTAAAGGGAGGGCAGGGAATGGTGATATTAGAGTGGCTATATCACAGGCTATATATATATATATATAGAGTGGGGATATCACAGGCTGCCCAGCCAGGAACATTGAGAAGATGAGACCTCTATAGATGGAGCAGCACCATGACCACAAGACCTGGTCCTCATGGGGGCCTTCAACCAGCCTGATATCTTTTGGAGGGACAGCACGACAGGGAACAGGCAATCCAAGAGGATCCTGGAATGCATTGATGGCATCTTCCTTCTGATAGAGTAACCAGTGAGAAAGGTGCTATTCTGGACCATGTTTTCACCATTAAGGAGGGGCTGGTGGTGACTGTGAAACTTGAGGGCAGCCAGGGCTGCAGTGACCATGAAGTGG